>PVIA01000625.1:0-397813 GCA_004024845.1 Tonatia bakeri
GATTTTCTACGTACACTATCATGTCATCGGCAAACAATGACAGTTTTGTTTCCTCCTTTCCGATTTGGATGCCTTTTATTTCCTTTTCTTGTCTGATTGCTGTGGCTAAAACTTCCAATACTATATTGAATAAAAGTGGTGAAAGTGGACAGCCTTGTCTTGTTCCTGTTCTTAGTGGAAAAGATTTTAGTTTTTGTCCGTAATTGTCTCTTTTGATCAGCTTTTGAATTCCAGACCAATGGAGAAGACGCCAGTTCTTCAGTAATGGTTTTGGTTGACCTTGGCATTCTGTCTTCCACCATGTTCTTCCACTGTGGGCCAAAATCAAGAAGACAAAAACTGGTAGTAAAATAATTCCATTGTGGACATCATCCTAAAATGATGCCTGCGTGTTATGAATAGTCAGTGGCCACAGGCAAATGATACAATGACTAAGTTAATATTTAGTGCCTCTTGCGCCAAATCAGTACTATTTTGCTGGTCACCCACTTTCCTCTCTGAGAAGAGATAATTCTATGGACAAGTCAATGTGTCCGTCACATACAGTTTGTAGATTTGGGGCACAGATGGCGTGTTCAGGTTGGAACGTCTGAGTTGGGGAATGATGGTGGCTCCAGAAATGAGAGTGACAGACACTGAGGTTTTGGTCAGAGCATAAAGCTTCCATCAGCTGCCCATAATAGCTTTGCATGAGTTCCTTAGAGAGTCAGATATAAGGACTGAAGTATCTGTACAATGTCAAGACACAGTGTCTCTCGCCATGGACAATTTCCTGTGCTTTAGGACTCCGCTGCAAGCCAACAGTCCAGCCCCCGGCCTTAAACTCTCCATGTTTCTGTGTAAATAATCAGGACAATGCATTCTTGAGGGGCCCAACAGATCAGATCAGGGAAACACAGTACTTTCTCCTCATAGATGTTAAATATTGTTGTTGACCATATTTGAATATGGTATTTTCCCCAAGAGTTAAAAAAAAAAAAGGTGATTGTTCTTAATTCTTGGGCATTTTGTGAAGTGGGCAATGTTGTTCTTCACGGTGCCCATTACCTTGTGGGGTAGGTGCAGACAGCTCTGTGGCACTGGGTCTACAGGTCCCTCCCCAAGGTTGTGGGTGCATATCACTGCCTCACTGTGCTCAAATGACGTGCCTATCTTTTCCCATGGGAATGTTCATGAGACATTTGGCACTTTCATAGTGCCGCTGGTGTTCACACAGTGGGAACTTTTTCTGCTGCTTCCCACCACTTTCCAGAGCCCGCTCTTGGGCTTCAGCCTATTTTCCCAGAGATCCCTGAGCGGCAACTGCTCTCTGTCACAGAAGAGAAAACGGTTTGTGCTTTGTAAATATAATGTTTGTAATTTGCTATCAGATGCAGCACTTTCCTCCTCCTCTTCCTATTCCTCCTCCTGGCGAGAGAAACAACAAAACCATATTTCCTTTAATCTCACTAATTTTTGAGATAAATTTAAAGAATAGTAAAATGGAAATGCTTATATGTTCTCTTTTAAAGGGGAAGCTATTACCTAGACAATATAAATGTTGCCAACAAGGGCTCTTACAACACACTATATGTGTGGAAAGATATTTATATAATTACAGACACTCTGATTGCATGATAAAGAAGCCCAACGTATACCCTTAACCTGGTGCGGGACAGCCAAAAGTCCAGAATAGTTTCCGTTGTGTTTTACAGAAAGAGACGGAGACAATGCCACGCCGACACCTAATCTTCACAGCTCATCACGCAGGAGAATTCAAAGGCCATTGAGCACTGAATTTCCCTTTGTACTGCAATTACAGGAACACCTGTGCTACCTCGCTGTGCGCCGAGCCCCACGAAATGCAGCGTTCCAGAGCTGTCAAAAGGTTTCATTTCCTGCCTTTAATTCAGGGCCCTAATTGTGGTCGATCTGGCTATTATGTGATACTATGCTTCGTTTATAAGCATATATCAGAAAGGCTAATAATTTTAGATTAAATCCGGAGGGCTCTTGTAAAAATTCACATCGGTCTGTTTACCTTTCTTTAAATAGGACTTACGGTGTATTTGCAAAAGAAAATTGGAGTTTTCTGTAATATAAAACCAACTCTTAAATCATGAGCAGGCTTGAGCAGAATATGTTAATCTGGACTTGAATGTGTGTTCTTTGATATGTCTCAGCCCTAAGTTCTGAGTTATAGTTTAAGCTCTGTCCATACACAAGGAACCTGAGAAGTTGACTTTATTCACTGGCTTATATGGTATAGTTGCAACATCTGAACCAATTTACAGTGATTAAAAAAACCCTAAATCAGGTCAAGTGATCTGGAAAGGATATTGTGTAATGGAGTAAATTATTTATATGATCATTGTAGAAGGTATAAAAATTTTAGATTATGTATTTAATAAATTACTTTTATTAAAATACACTCAGCTGTTAAGAACCAACACTCTAGTGGAAACTCGCTTAGAAATAGGATGTGTCATTTAAGAACTCTCAAGAAAATGGTTAGGAAGAAAATGGTACCAAATGGTACTAAAGTCAGATTCTAAAAAAGGTGACTGTCCTATGATGCAGGTGTATACCAAGCAAAAGATTGAGTTCTTGTTGTGAATTTTTTCTATGCGATTCCACATAATCTTTTGTTTGATACAAATTTCTACTGGACTAGAAGCTCTTTGAGGTTTGGGTGCTTGGTCTTGGATCTCAGCTCTCAGCAGACCCTGTGGCGCCCAGTGGACTCTCAAATACCCATGGCATTTGTTGAACTGAAACAAGACTCACTTTTGGTTATTGGATACTTTTAGTTAATCTGTATTTCTGCAGATTTCTTGGATCTGTGACTTTTAGCAGTTCATAGGCATCCAACAGAGTTCTTAGGTTTGTACTCAATTGAGATTTTGGGACACAAATCACCCCTGCTCTGTGCACCCACGATGGCCCCTGCTTTTCTCTGATCGTGATGCCACACGTTCTGTAACTGTGTTTACATGTTTGTGCGTCAACAATCTGAAGGGAAGATGCTGGGTGTTTTTCAATTTTTTTTTGTATTTCCTGCCTGGGGGCTATTGAGCTTAATTAATTAATGTTTTAACTTTTTTTTGTTATGGTAGGTACAGTCACTGGGATAAAAATCTAAATTTCTTTTTTCTGTTCACTGATGTAGATGTAAGAGAAATTTTATGCTTAGAAGATTAATCCTAGCTGTGCATGTTTAAGATTTTAATATATTTCAACCTTTTTTTGTGTATGGTTTGTCAATATTCCAGAAGTGAGATTAAAGGTTTTTATGCTGTAATGAAAAGTTACCCAAAATATCCTCTAATTAAGGGATAGAACTTAGCCAGAAATAAAATGAAGTACTTGGAATGAATAGATGATAGCAATGTTTACACCAAAATTTTATATAATTAAATAAAACATTTAAAAGTAGTTCTAAGCACAAATGAAAAGTCCCTTATATGTCTCTGGAATTAGTATGTTCTGTTACCCAAATTCTGTCCATCTCTTTTGCCTCCTTGGGCTTCAGCCAAACTAACCTATTTTCCAGTTACCCAAATGCCTCCAACTCTCTTCTGCCTCTAGGCCTTTAATGCACATGCTTGTTGTGCCTGGAGCGCTTCTGTTCTATTTTCACCAGGTTGAGTCCTCATCTTTGAGGTAACAGCCCAGAAACACTTGTTCCAAGAGTCGCCTCTCGTCCTACGGGGACCCTCCCAGGTGCACAATGCTTCTACTGGCTGCAGCGCTCAGCGAAGCACTGATTGCCTCTTTACCCCTCGGACATTCTCACTTGATTTTACTCTCCATGACAGCCAGAACTATGTCTCCCTTAATTCTGTTGCATCCCCGGTAGCAAGCACACTAGGTGCCTGGAAACTAGAAGGCTCCCAGTAAATGTTTCTGAAATGATTGAGTGCATCGTACCCATTTTTGTTACCCATGTTTTCTTCTGAAATTTCTCCTATTCTAGTTACAAGTGTAATACGTTTAGCTTTGTAGGACACTTAATAACTGCTATGTTTATTTTTAAAGGGTTAAGACTAAGGTCATCTCTTTTGTAGGCTTTAATTTTCTTTTAATAATGGCTTATCAATGTTGCTTTTTGCTGTGACAAAGAAGAAAAAGTCAACTGAACTCTGCCGCTTGCCTGAGATTAGTACAAAATTAAATGAGTACAATGTGCCTGCGCCTCAGCACCATTTGCTCGCCTTTGTAGTTTGACATCGAGGGTGTAGTTTCTAAATGTACCTGAAGCATCTCATTACACAAAGCAGTCCCTCACATAGATGACCTTCCAGCTTAGCTCCGCCAGAGTTGTGATGCAGCAAAGCCTTACTACAGTTAATTGTGGAGCTTATAATAGATGAATGAATTACATTAGAAAGACTTTTATTACAATTTTCATTGTATGAATTTCTTTTGTAATAAAGAGAATGGACATTTTTATGTAGATTTTTAAGAGACAGCTGAGAAGCCTACTCTTATCCCCTGGCAGAGTACAAATAAAGAAGGTGTTAAAGATGTTAAAAACCACTTGGGTACCCATAATAAAATTTTGCTTTTAATGGAGTTTTTGACATGACTTTGTTCATATTAATTTTTTACTTCATATATATATATATATTCCCAAATCCTTTGACTTTATGGAAAAGAACTTTTAGACTGAAAATTTTTAATCTTGCATAATAAAATTTTGCATTTAATGGAGTTTTTGACATGACTTTGTTCATATTAATTTTTTACTTCATATATATATATATATATTTATATATATATATATTCCCAAATCCTTTGACTTTATGGAAAAGAACTTTTAGACTGAAAATTTTTAATCCTTATTTGCATTTATCTTGTGGGAAAACAGGAACAAAAGATATAAAAATAATTTATCCAATTCAAAATTATTTTGAATTTCTTTATTTTTTTGCTGATGGAAACCTGTCCCCTGGAAGCAGCGCTAGCTCAGTACTCCAGGCGCCTGCCCATTTTCAGTGGCTGCACTAAGCAGCAGAACATTCTCAGCGGAGACCGGGATTGCTTTACCTCCTAAATGTGCTTTGTTCCGACAGGACACCCAGCACATAGCTGCGGCATTTTGGTCTCCCATGGGAAGTCTGGAATGAATTTCTGCATTCCTTGTAAGTTTACTTTAAAATCTGTCATCTTTACCTTTCATGATGATGTGTTGTAATAGGGCTTGGTTAATGGGAATCAGTAGTAAAAGTTACATGAGCTTTTTTTTATGGTTACTGATTTAAAATAATAACGAAAATATGTTATATAACTAGGAGATTTTAATTTTCTTGACCTTAGTTTTGTATTCTCCTATTAAAGTACAGACTCATGTTATTATTGGAAAGGGTCCTTCTATTTTAAGGATCAAGAAAGCAATAGGTGTTGCCAAGAAGCCAGCAACTGAAATTTTATGTTTGACTGAAGGCAAGGGCTACCTAATAAGAACCGGAATATTCTTGACTTAAATGAAACCCCTTATTGGCAAGCACAAAGCGTTTAAACTTGTACTGTTTAATATGATGTTGCTATTATTAGATAATTGGCATTTTGATATAATATATAGTTTTCCCCCTTATCTGTGGTTTCACTTTCCATGGTTTCAGTTGCCTACAGTCAACCGTGGTCCCAAAATAGTAAATGGAAAATTCCAGAAATCAACAATTCATACGTTTAAAATTGTGAGGCGCTCTGAGTAGCTTGGTGAAATCTCACGCCATACGGCTCCGTGTGGCCCAGGGTGTGAATCACCCCTTTGTCTAGCATGTCTGTGCCGTGTGCGCTACCCACCTGTTCATCACTTAGCAATAGCCTGGTTTATCAGCGTCACTGCCACAGCATCGCAGTGCTTGTGTTTGAGTAACCCAGATAATGGCTTAAACTAAGTCACAAGGTCCACGTCATTCGCCCCGCTTTATCTCATCATGTGGGCATCTTATCATCTCACACCATCACAAGAAGGGTGAGTGCAGTACAGTCAGATGTTTTAGGAGAGACCACATTTACGTAACTTTTAGGAGAGTACATTGTTATAACTTTTATTTTATTATTCTTGGTGTTAATCTCTTACTGTGCCTTTATAAGTTAGACTTTATCATAGGTATGTGTGCATAGGGAAAAACATAGCATTTATAAGGTTCAGTACTATTCAAGTTAAGACATCCCCTGGAAGTTTTGGAGCATATTCCCTTTGGATAAAGGGAGATGACTGTATATATTTTAAAGGACCCAGGGTACCATTTTTTACAGTGTTGTATTAAATAAATGAGCATTCCTTGAGCTATGCTTCAGGGAACACTGGTGTCCTGAGAACTATTAATAGGTATTTTGGGGAAAAAAAGGATTCCTTGGCCAAATTAGATTGTTAAATGTTGCAAGCTAAATCACCATCCTAACTATTTGCAATATCCACTAGTATTTTAAAGGCACCAAGAGCTCCCAAAGTAAAGAAACCTATTTAACCATGTTTGACTTACTATTTTTAAGAATCGTAAAAAAAATTAATTTCTTAAGTGATCAAATATTATATAAATTCAGAAAATCACACAAATATACAGCTTACTGAATTCTCAGATGTACACCCTTGTAGCCTTAAGGTCAGGAGGTAGAACATTCCCCGTCACCTCACATACTTCCCATGGGCTCCCCTCCCCCCAATCAAATTTCACCACTACTGCCCCCATGATCCTAGCTTCTTTGGTAATCTATATAGTCTATGTCTTACATTTTCTTCTCCATATGAATGCACTGTAATTTAATTTTTTCTTTTTATGTATGGCTTTAAACATTTAAAAATCTCTCCATATAAATACATGTGTATATATATCATATTGCACTTTCACATGTGCCTCTGGTTTTCTTACTTATTGACGCATAATGAGATTTAGGCTGTTATTCAGAAAGCCTTCTTCATAGGTGGCAATATTTTCTGCCATCAGGACAAGATTAATGATTATTTTCTGTCTTTTTATGATGTTAATAGTCATTGATAGTCAATGACTGCTAATTCTTTAGGGGTTACATGGTGATTCTGAAATTTTTAAATTTCTCCTTTTATCAGCCAGAATACTTCTATAAAGCAAGAAAGTTCACTTTATCTGTTCTTTGGTTAGCCAAAGTTAGATAGTTAAAATAGAAAATGCAGAGTAAATGACAGATAGTTTTCCCTTATCAGTTTTTAAAATAAAGGACGGATACTCAGCATTTTCCACAGGTGACTTTTTAAACACATTTGCTGTATTTTGTCCTATTGAAGGTATAATCCTTGTTGATGTTCAAGCCGTCCCATCTTTGGTCAGTAGAAGCTCTTCAGGTGGGTTCCTCTGTGCTACTGATTCAGCCCCGACAGCCTGGTACAGTTTCCTTGCTGTCTGGTGTGACAAGATGCTTCAAGTTTGTCTCCTATGGTCCTAGAGTCGGCCTTTTCCCTTTTCC
Organism: Tonatia bakeri; assembly: GCA_004024845.1. Lineage (NCBI taxonomy): Eukaryota > Metazoa > Chordata > Mammalia > Chiroptera > Phyllostomidae > Tonatia > Tonatia bakeri. The sequence continues at coordinate 7,432 of PVIA01000625.1, forward strand.
CCAACAGACCCTGGAGTCTTTATTGGAAGGTAGTATATTAAGACCAGGATCTTGGGACTAGGGATTCTCATTGCTACTGAGCTAGTCACTGGTCCTGATCTTTTTCAATTTTTAAATATAAAATATGACTTCATAATGATGCCTCAACTTCTTTCTTTTATTGTTTAAGAATCTTCAAAAATTTTAATCTTAATGATTAAATATTACATAAATTCAGAAAACCACACAAAAATACAGCTTGATGAATTCTAAGATGTACACTCTTGTAACCACCTTAAGGTCAGGAGATAGAACATTCCCTTACACACTTCTCGCAGTCTACTCGATTTAAAGTTTTTACAGTTCTTCTGTTTTTCTCGCTTGCCCCCTGTCTCCCATCAGTGACTCCTGTTATATCCTGTTCTGTGGTTGGTGCTGTTTTATCCCATTGGTATTTGTCTCTTTCAAAACCTTTTGTCCCTTCATTTCTTTTTGACTTTCATTTTTCCACTTTATATTTTATATTTCTTAATGCATTATGTCATTAAGCTGACATAATGCTCCCCCCTCTGATGTTTCTGATGCTTATTTGCTCTTGTGTTACTTTCTGTCTTTTGTATTGTTTTTATGAAATGCTTTTTCTTAATTTCACATGCTTCCTAGAGATGCATTACCACACTTCTGAGTTTTTCTCTTCTGACGTTTGCTGTTCTTTGTATCTTGTGCCGTTGCCTGCTGTCCTTGCAGCTCAGGTAGAAGGCTTGCTCACATTCTCCTCTTTTGGGGGCTGTTCCCTTCATGTGCCTTCGTTTTGTATAGAAATATTATTCTGCTCATTCTGCTCTGTTTTCTATAAGAATTCAATGGGGGACTTCATCTCGATCCTTTTCTATGACTCATTTTTTATGAAATGAGTGGGATGACCTTCTAGAATGGGAGTGTGTCACAAAGGAGCGTTTCTAATTTTGTGGCACTAAAGCTCCCCCTTCTGATGTTTCTATAAATTATTCAAAGTAATCATGTGCTTCGTGAGAATGTTCAAATCTCTCTTCCTAATTTCATCTGGACATTCTCTGTCTTTTGTGTCTGTTCTTCTTATTCTGCTCAACTGATGCCTCCCAGATTTGGTCTTTGGTACAGACTTTGTCTTAAAAGGCATTTTGGCTGATTCGTTTTAAGAGTTTATAGGGCTCAAGCTGCTATTATGCATTCACGTTTTACCTTGGATTCCTAGTTTCTACCTACTACAAATATTTTGTAAGCTGTATACAACTAAACAAATGTAATAAAATATTTATTATTGTTGTCTTTCTCTCCTTCCATCTAAATTATTAGCTGTTTGAGGGCAAGAGATAAACTTGTTTTAAATTTTGAACATTAATGATGTAGGGGAAGAAAAAAATTACCTCTACTCACTTAGGTCCTTTTGGCTGAGACCCTCTGTAATAATAAAAGACAGGTTAATAGGAGAAAAACAAACAGAAGTTTAATAATAGGTACACCTCCTGAGTAAGTGGGAGATAGCAGGAATTTTAAGGGAGGTCTTCAGGGATAATCTCAATAGAATATTCATTAGGTTTCCAGGTGTGTCCTTTCAGGGTTGATTGGTTGGAACCAGGGCAGGGGGTCACCAGTCAATGCAGGTGGTCCTGATGTTAATTAACCATGAAACACTTGTCTGGTTTTGTTGCTTTTCTAAGCCTGGAGCTGAAACAAAACTGAGGCCTAGATGTTATCTCTAGTTTGACCAAAACTGTCTCTGTGATCAACAGACCGGAGGCTTTGTTCCTAGGATTATTTGATGTATGTAGGTCAGAGCCTCATTTTCTTGAGGGTTTAACACTTAAGGGAGTGCTCATGCAAGGGCTTGTATGGGAGTCACATGAGGCTGTTCTCCAGCCCCTTGCTCCTCCTCTAATAGGGTCTGCCACATGACTAGTGACATGCCAGGGGCAGAAAGGTCAGCAATATAAGAGTTCAGAGGGTCTCAACTGCATGCAGGGGGAGGAAATTTCACCCTGGGGGTGAGGTCCCACCCTAACAATTGTCTGCTGACCTTCTGTTTTTGGCCTATTGTTTTGACTCTGCTCATGTCTTTCTAACTGTTTACTATATCATTTGCATTAAAATTAACATGGAAACATCTACTTGAACATGGTCTAAGATTGGAAATAGAGAATCTGCATCTTTGCTGTTAGTAAGTATGGTGGCATTCTGTTCACACATATAATGAAATATGAATATGGAAAGGACAGAATGAGAAAGGGACAAGTCTGTTGATCCTCATTTCTCAGAACAAGGACTGAGTGTCTAAAAATGGTAAAACAAGGCATTATAGGGGTCAGCAGGGACTGTCTCAAGTAAGGCTGATGTATGCATGCTTTTCCAGCAAGCAGAGTCCAGTCCATGGCTGTTTTCTGTAGCTCTGTACATGGGTTTTGTGGCTCTGTGGCTTTGTCCAGAAAGAAGGATCTGTATAGTAACATTCAGTAGATGTACAAACCTGCCTAACATTTATTAAACATGATATGTAAAATATTTCCTTTCGCATTTTACTTATAGTTTTATTTAGCTCTCAAGCAATGGTTTAAATTAGGTATCTTCATTAACCTCATTCTCAACACAGGAGGAAATGAGGTATAAAAAATTAATAATCATAAAAAAGCAACAACTACACTGGGATTATTTAGTCCTGAATCTTCAAGTAATTATTTTGTGAAATTGAAAGTGCTTTAATCTCTCTGAGACTCAATATCCTTATTTAAAATAAAGTATGGGATCTATAAAATCTTTTCAACTTGTAAACATCAGAGAAGCATTTTACTTCTATTTTTAATCTGACATTTTCTTCTTCTTTCCTTTTGATTCAAACTGGCCTCATCCAGCATCCTCACTCACCTGCCTCCCTCTCCTCTGCAGGACCGCTCCCTTAATCATTAAGCCCATGGGACAGTGGGGTTTTGGTCAGCACCAAATCATCTTAGGAACGAAGCCTCCCATCTGTTGACCAAAGAGACAGAGTTTTGGTCAGAGATAGCATCTAGGCCTCAGTTGTGTTTCAGGTCCAGACCCAGAAACGTGAAAAACCAAATGCACCCACGAGAAACACATGGGGCAATGTTATGGCCGACATTAGGACCGATGCACTGATCAGCTACTCCCTCCCCTAGCATTGCCCAATCAGAAACGACCATGACCTTAACTCTACCATGGTTAATATATTTCCCCTATATAACCTATTCCGTAGAAGCCATTAGGGGAGCCATGAGTTAGAGCAATAAGTCACCTTTAACTCAGGGTTTGGCACCATTACCTTAACTAATACTTTTACTTTTTTTTTTTCTGCAAGCTCCTGTTCAAATTTGATGTGCACAGGGGCATGAACCCCCTTAGTTTGGTAATATTTTCTCAGGGGACATTTCCTATTGGCTCACATATTTTAGTGCAGTCTCTCTATTTTGTTTTAGCATACTGGTTGCCTCGGAAGGTGTTGTAATCATACATTCTTATAATTGAGATAATCATATATAACCATAAATTCTTGTAGGGAATTTGGTTTCCTAGAGATTTTTATTTTAGTCAATAACATGGGAAATACCTCCAAATTCCAAAAGTTATACACCCAATATAATTTGAAGATGCCGTCGATGTGTTTGAAACGAAAATGAGTTAGGGCTCTGTGCAAAGAAGATGTTAAATGCTCAGGGGGAAGGCCTTGGTAGGTATGGTTTGGGACTCTGAAAAGCACTAACTAATATAATAACAAAAGCGCAGCACGTGAAAATTTGTAAGATGAAGATAAATTGGTACTCAGGGAAATTCATAATGTTTGTGTGTAATTTTGAATATAAGAAAAAAATGTCAAATTAGTGACCTGGGCATTGAACTCAGGAATTTTAAAAGAAAAGCAGGCTAAATCTTCCCCACAAATGTACAGAAGCTTCTAAGAACAGATTAGAAAAAAAGAAATGTGGGAAATAAAAAAAAAACAATGGAGAAAAGTACCCAAACCAGAAGCTCATTCTTTGGTGTATTTGCACATAGGTAAAAGCAAGGAATACGTTTGATGTTAGGGCTGAAAAAAAAAATGACAGGCACTCCATTCAAACTCATGGGCAAATAACACTGTCTAGAAAACAACAAGGAAGCTACTTTATTGCTATTTGTAGGAATGTATTTGACCTGAATTCTCCAGATAGTTCAAGCAACTGTATGTTGTTTTCACATAACACCTTCCTTCTGGGAATTTCATAGTTCTCTGAACTAACAAGAATTATTACTGCTGTTAAACAAAAACTTTCACAAATAAAAACTTTTCGGAAAGAAAAGATTTACTGAGCCATATGCTGGCCAGAAAAGGACCAGGTCCTGGGACATAGTCTAAACCACCTATTTCAGGGCCAGATGGCAAAGGCTACATGTTTGCTGTTCTGGGACTGACAAGACTGTTTTATGCAAACAGTTTGGGAAAAAAAAGTAATTTGTTCTGAAAAAATTCACATTGCCCGTCGTTAAAGTGGGCGGGAGAAGCTGAGTCAGGGCTAGCTCTGGAGCAGGCGCATAATCCGGAAGGGAGTGTTTGCTCCTTCACTTGGGATGTAGGCCGACGGTCGGGAAAGTTTCTGAATCAGCAAGAAGCGGAGGTGCCAGGTGGTCGAGGGCACCTGTCTGTCTCTTTAGATAAATGTGGAAATACTCAGTTTCAACATACATTCAGAAATGTAAGTGGTCTTTTTTTTTAAATTTTGCCCTCAAGTTGTCAACTGATAAACCTCTCTTGTCTCTCCCTTCCACACTGTGGCCTGCTGTAATTTAATTTGTAATATCTCAAACTTTTCTCTTTGTCACTGCCATCTGGCAGGTGAGAAGAGTAAACACTTAAATAAACCTTCCAACATTACATTTCGATTAATGGTAGTCTTGTGCTATTTTCCATCATTTGTAAACTTAATGACAAAGCTCATTTTGAAAACAATACTTCAATGTGATGGCTTTGGGAGAATGATTTGAACAATTAAGGAAATAAGTTATTAATCAAAATGATGAAACAATCAGTGAAAAGACTTCAGATGTGCATGAAAAAATGCATCAGAATTGCCTGGCCTTGAGTTTTACAAACCAGTTTTCTAGCTTCTTATTCCTTCTCATTTTAAAGTTGTTTTCCTTGATTATTGTTTTCTTTTTACCCCCTTGTAGCACCTCTCTGATGTGCTGATTACTTAATGGATGTTTACCTTTGTATGCACAAGTTGAGAATGTTTGTATTGTTGAAAGGTGCTTGTGTAATTTCTCTTTTAATTGAGTTACAGGTGTGACATTTATGAAAATAATAATAATATCATTGAATTCCATGAATGTATTTGCAATGTAAAGACTTCAGAATTGAGGATATAAAGGTAAAAGTTTTTTTAAAATAAAAAGTGAGATATTTGTAGAAGCAAATAAACAGATATTCAGGCATTTTACAATAGCTGTGACAGTCAAGGCCACTTAGCAGTTAAGTTGACGTTTCTTTACCACTTTATTTGATTTTTTTTCTAGGAAGATGCATTCTTGTTCCTGGTCTATTTTGTTTCAGAATGTGAGTCCTTTACCTTTTATGATGATACATGTTTTTGAATTACTTGAAAACAATTTTAAAGTTCTGAAAAAGTGGGGATATTGGTTACATTGATTTTATTCACCATGTTTTAAAAAGTGTTCTTTTATTTTTAAGACTATTATTAGCTTAGCAATATATCTTATTTTCTTCAACTTAAATGATAGTTGAGATTATTATTTATAGTTTAGGTAGCTTAGATTAGTTTTTTTCCAAAGTAGTTCCATAGGAGGATCTTCGAAAGAAGACATCCAGCATTTCATAGAAACCTCTGACCATGACCCACCCTCCTGACTCCAGCTCTTTTGCACCTACCAGAGTCGAGCAGACTCTGAATAACTTTGGGCAGGTGTCACCAGACAAAACTTATCTTCAAGTCCTACCCATGTACTTCTTCCTGTGTCCTCTGAGTGCCTCAGACACTGCAGATTGCATTGTTGAAGAAAACTCTACTCACACATGCGAATTCTGGAAAGACAGCATAATTGATACTGTCTAGAAGTTCATGGATTCGAGTATTGTTTATGGCCCACATAATAGCTTTGCAATAACTTAGGGATAGCTTTATAAATTTTTCTTGAGTACAAAAAAAACAAGACATAGAAATCTTACTATTATGAATAATTTTCATTGCCTTGGAAAATAACACTAATAAATGCCTCACTTTCTGACAGTCATTCAGGCTCAAAATATTAGCCTCACCTGGATTCCCTTGTTTCTGTCACTCTGTGCATACAATTTCTCAAACTATTCTGCCAAGTCTTTCTCTTTATCATCGTAATATCTCAAACTCAGGGCCTAGTAACTTCTTCCTGTAATTAGTGTAATTGAGTCTAAACTAGTTTTTCTGCTTCAATCAAGCCTACCTTTTTGTTTGCTTGTTTGTGGTAATTGAGAACACCTTCATTTTTTCCTGGAATGCTCTTGATCTCAAGGTACCTACCAATTCTATGCTTACGGGGAACTCCTATGTAGGTGTATATGAAGAGGTTTATTATAAGGAATTGACTCATGCAGTTATGGAGGCTGAGAAGTCCAAGATAGGCAGTTGGCCAGGCGGAGAACCAATGGTGTAGTTCCAGTCTGAGTCAGAGTCTCATTCAAGAATCGGGAGAAGATCAAAATGCCAGCTCGGACAATCAGGCAGAGAGAAAGAGTTCCATCTTATCCCACCTTTTCCTCAATCAGTAGAGTGGATGAGGCCCAAGCACATTAGGGAGGACATGTTTACAGTGTTTTACTAAGTCTTCCCAATTAAATGTTAACCTCATCAAGAGACACCTTCACAGACACATACAGAATAATGTTTAACAAAGTATCTGGGCACCCTGTAACCCCTTCATGTTGACGTATGCGATTGACCATCACACTTCCTCTGGAACCTTCCCCTATGTTGCACTCGAGAAGTGAACTCCCACGACACAGAGGGCATGTCTGCTTTGTGGCTGTGTTCACAGATAGTGCATTCGTGTTAGCTGTGTACACGACCCGGTTCACCTGGCTGATAGTAAGTGCTTAGTTACTATTATCCTTGGGTTTAATTATTAATGTAAAATCCCACATTTTCTCTGCCTCTATGCTCAGAACGCTGTAACAGTTTAGCTACAGTCTCTGGTTTTGAACATTAGCCTGAGTGTATGCAAATATGCATGCACAGTTTCTAGACGCATGGTTTAGAGACTGGACTTTCACTATGAGGAGAAGGAATGCTCCTCTGTCTCTAGCCTATGGGAAGATTCATTCTACTTTACAATCCATGTAGGTTTAAAAAAAAACTTTAGTTCTCTTTAAATCAGCATGAAATAACCAGATAGAAGATGGCTGATTATAAATAAGGGAAAAATAATATGAGATTCTTTCTTGTTCAGTTATTTTACTGACAGTTGTCTTCACTTTAGACACGATTTTCATGCAAGGGTTCAATTAATCTTTAAATAGCAGAGAATGCGTTTTCTATAAAACAGATGAAATACATCTAACATTTTTGCTAAATGTAGGTCACCAGAATAAAAAAAAATTGAATCTTTAAATTACATTGGCCAAGGGATAATTTCGTGCAGGAGAATACTCTAAATTAGTATTCTTGGGACTGCAGCTGCAATTGGCTGGCATCCCCCATGTTCTTTAACCACATATTTCATCTGCTGAGGTTTTGAGTTTTGACAGATAAGGCTTAGCAGGTGTGGTCAATTTTGAGGACCCGCATGACAATCAGCTGATATTTAAGTGCCACAAGAGTAATCTGAAACAATGGTTCTGTGATCCGACAACCATCTTTAGGAGACTGGCTTTGTTTTGTCGTCTTTGTAGTGAAGATGATTTTTAACTCTTTTTGACTTTGCGATATATGTATCAGCTTGTTTTTCCTTTTTGCGGGAAGCAGAATTTAAGCTCTCATAAACCTAATTAAATAGAAGGTAAAGTACACTACATTTTAAGGAAGTCTTCAATAATTTTGTTTACTGCTGTACAGTATGCAAGGAATACCTCTTGCTCTAAAGTAAGAAATTCTGAAGCTCTGATAACTAAGAGCTGTTTATATTAATAGCAATACAAATCTTTTAAATAGACACGAAACTGAAAACAACTTCCAAACTAAAGAGGTGGGTAATGGAAGGAAAAGTAGAGGCAGGGTGAAGAGTCTTCCCAGTTTTCTGGCATGTAACCCAGATTTTCCCAATTGCTATTTGATTAGAACTATTGTCAATATCTAGAGAGTTTACCCACCTCTATTCAAATATATGTGTGGGAATGTCAACTCAAAACAAAGTTAGTTTTTGGATTATATTCTCTTCAGATTTCTTCACACCACTGTTCTGTTCCACTGAACTCGGGGCAATTCACCATTTATTAGATGTAAAATATTAGCCTCATCTGGACTCCCTCAGGTAAAAATGTAACTGATAAAATAAGACCTATAAAAGAATCACTATGTATTTTATTTATTAAATAACATAGGTTCTCATTTATAAGTGCATTATATAGTGCTTACAAGATTATTGGGAAACTGAAAGTGTTGAGATTTTAAAATCATGTTTATGAGACCATCCTCTATGCTGGTTTTATAAAATAAGTGTCATATATACCAGCCTTTATATGTAAGGACACTATTGCTGCTAGGGATTTCTTTTGTAGATATTCTTTTAAGGAAACTACTTGAGACGTTCTTCTCGAAATTTTGAATCAGATTCTTTAAGACCTCAGATATCCAGTTAACTATAAATGTATGTCTTAATGCTTAAGTTTATTGGCCCTAAATAGGATTTGACTCGTGCTCTTAGATGAGAATTGGAAAGAAAGCCTTGTGGAAGCTGGAATTCAAGTATTTTATATTTATACGAAAGATGTCCAGCAAATATACCAAAAGTCTCCTCTGTGTATGAGTCAACACATTTAGAAGTTAGTGTAACCACCCACCTTAAAATGAAGAATTAAAGAATTCACTGTATAACAGTATATTCTTGACATGGGAATGTTATAGTTTAATTTACTGTAACCCCAGCAGGGCAGGCTCTGTACCCTGTGATCTGTGAGCTTCCTACCTATTAAGCCAGAAATACTTATTCAGCTGCTGCAGTGTAGGTGGCATAAAAATTATACTTTCAGATAACACATCTTCCAGTGATGAATAAGAAGCTAGATCCTGAAGACATAATCATTTAATACTTTCCTGTGCCCACTCATTGCAACCTATTCCCAGCAGGAGAAAGCCAATATGAAACTATATTGAACAGAGTTTGCACCTGGGTTTCCTTCAGCAGAAAGATTAAAAGTGGTGCATGACTTAGAAATTTACTTGTATAGGCACTTACCCTAGTCTATTGAGATAAACACTTGCAGGTGTCCTTTAAACTTTTAATATTTTATTTATGTATTTTCAGAAAGAGGGGAAGGGAGGGAGAAAGAGAGGGAGAGAAACATCAATGTGTGGTTGCCTCTTGCATGCCCCCTACTGAGGACCTGGTCTGCAACCCAGGCATGTGCCCCAACTGGGAATTGAACTGGTGGCCCTTTGGTTCACAGGCCCGTGCTCAGTCCCCTGAGCTACACCAGCAGGTGGCCTTTAAGACTGAAAAAAAACTCACACATGTGAAGTTTTTGATTTTCTTGTTATTTTGCTATAACGTTGCTAGTGCTAATACTGAAAAGAGTGAAACATAATATTGCCTGTGTTTTTGTCTCTTGTTTGGGTAGAAGCCTGTTATTACATCTAAACGTAAACCTTAATTTTTTCTTCCTCCAAATTTGTAACCAGTAATTATAACCACAGTCATAGTTCGAGGAATAGCAGAGCTAACGTTGACTGATCATTTACTATGTTACAGGCACTGGTTACTGCTTTGTATACATTGTCTCACTTAAACTTCACAGCTACTCCGTGCCTAAGGTTCTATATTTTACAGAAGAGAAAACTGAGACTCAGAAAAGTTAAGCACATGGTTAAGGTTCTAAAGCAGTCATTGGAGGAGGTGAGATTTGAACTCAAGGTTATTATTTCAAAGGTCATGCTTTAAAACTCTTCTTAGATAACATTTTTTTTTAAGTAGATGAAGTTATAGATATAAAAGTTAAAGATTTTACTGCCTATATTTTCTTCTAGGATTTTTATGGTTTGGGGTCTAACATTTAAGTCTTTAATCTATTTTGAATTTATTCTTGTATGTGGTATAAGAAAGTTGTCTAGTTTCCTTTCTTGCACCATTTATTGAATTCACTATCTTTAGCCCATTGTATCTGCTTGATTCTTCTGTTGAATATTAATTGACTATAAAGGTGTGGATGTACTTCTGGGTTCTCTATTCTGTTCTATTGATCTATGTGCCTTTTTTTTTTATGCCAGTACCTTGCTGTTTTGATTACTATGACCTTATACTATAGTAATGGAAGCAACGAAGTGTCCATCAGTAGATGAGTAGATAGAATGACTATGGAGCATTTACACAATGGCATACTACTCGGTCATAAAAAAGGAAAAAATACTCTTTATGACAGCATGGATGGACCTGGAGAATATTATGTTAAGTGAAATAAGTCAGAGAAAGACAAATGCCATATGATTTCACTCATATATGGAATCTAATAAACAAACTGAACTAACAAGCAAAACAGAGACAGACTCATAGATAGACAGCAGGTTGACAGCTTTGTGGAGTGTTAGCAGGTGGAGGGATTGAGCAAAAAGGAAAAAGGACTCATGGACATGGACAACAGTGTGGTGATTGTGGGGTAGAGGGGGTTATAAAGGAGATAAATTTTAACAGAAAAAGTACAATAAAATAAATATAAAAGTTAATGAAATCATATTTATAAACAGCCTAGAAGATGAAAGTAGGAGAGAATGGGACAATATTTGTCCACAGAGCTTGGCTTCAGGTACATCGATAAAAAGAGAATCGGTAATGGGGAGGATGAGGGTGTGTGTTTACTGACCCCTCTTTGTGCAGTGGGGAAACACTCCGTCTGTAGAGGTACGGGTTCGGTACTTTCCATAGCGAAGCAGCATATGGTTATAACTTACAGAATCGCTGAAGAATGATACAGAATTTTATTTTGCAAAATCTAGATATAAAAACATATAATTAAAACAATTATGTTTTTTGTGGTTGTTTAGAAATATAGAAATAAAAACATGTAATTAAAACCATCATGTAATTTTTTGTGGTTGTTTAAAAAAGATGAAAAGTGCTGTAAATGTATTTTCTTTTGTGTCTAAACCTCATTTTTTTTAGTTATTACTAGGTTTATTTTATTTTTCTATCAGTATTTAGAATAATTCCAACTGGAAGAAAACATTATATGTTCTGCCATCATCATCCAATCAAAAATTAAAAGTTAGACTTTTCTTGGGCGGATAACACTACTGCAATTCCTTTAAAACAATAAGAAAAGTTGAAAGAAGCACAGATTGTGCAAAGAAATGCCAAGATGTCATGGCGCTGATATTAAAATAGAATGACAGGGTGAGTGACATCTTGGGTCTGTTGGCAGGTGCAGTTATCTCAAATTGCCAGATGAACAAGCTGAATTGCTACCTAGGCTGCAAACACGATACTTACGACTTAGAAGGACTTCCAGTCAAGTTGGTGGTGTAAGCAAACACAGCTATCCTCTTTGTACAACCATATCGAAATTACAACTAAAATATAGAACAATCACTCAGAAATGACAGAAATGGAGTTGAGTGGCAGTCTGACAACTACGGAATTAAAGAAACCACGTTCATCGAGACTGGCAGGAGGGGTGCAGACACAGAACGGGCTAGTCCCTCACCCACGTGTGGTGGATAAGTTTGGAAGGGATATATCAGGAGTGGGGAGTCCCAGCCCTACCTCAGGTCCCCCAACCCAGGGTTTCAGTTCCAGGAAGATAAGTCCCCATAATTTCTGGCTGCAAACATCAGCAGGGACTGAATTGATGGAAGAAACTTCTGAAGCCTTAAGCAGTTCCTCTTAAAGAAGCCACATATGGACTCACCTACACAAAGTCACGTCCTCTGAGCTCCAGCACTAGGATAGCAGCTTGAAGGGCACCAGTGGCATATTGGGAGAAAATGGGGTTTCTGAGATCAAGGTGAGCAGTGGCCACTGTTCTTTTGCTAAACCCACTCCAACAGAGTCAGCAAGCTTGTGTTATATCTGAGACTCCATCAACCTGGCTAACACTGTTTGACCCACCTTGGAGATGCCCAGAGACTCTGTCCCACCCAACTTACAGGCCCACCCAAGCTGTTTTTCCACATGAATGGCTGGTCTTGACTTAATGCTTCACAACTTCCTAAATCCTCTCAAGCAAGCAATAGCTGACCTTAGTGAGCCCTAGGCCCAGTACTAAGAGCAGCCAGCCTAGATTCATATCTTGACTTTGGGAATCTCCAAGCCCAGCAGCCATCTCAGATTGCTTTATAGCTTAGGCAGTGCGGCTTCAGGAAAACCACAAGTAGCGGCTGACCTTGGCCTGTACCATCCGGGAACCTCCAGGGCCAGTGCACCTAATAACAGCTACAGACCACATTGGAGCACCACAACCCTGTTCCTGCACAGTGATAGAGGGCAGAAGTCACAGCCAGTCTTTGCAGCTGATGGGCCTCGTAAATCCCTCCCATTGATCTGCCAATATCCACCAAGGCTCTACTATAAGAGGACGGTGTACTCAACTCCCATGAAGGGTGCACCTTGAGTACCCAGCTTAGATGATAGAGGAAGCTGAGCCACTAGACCCTACAGGACCTACTATATTACACCACACTACCAAGACATGGAGTCAAAATAACTCTACCTAATACATAAAGGCAAACATAGGGAGGCTGTCAAAATGAGGAGACAAAAAACATGCCCCAAATGAAAAAACAGATCAAAACTACAGAAAAAGAACTAAGTGAAATTGAGATAAGCAATCTATTAGATGCAGAATTCAAAACACTGGTTATTAGGATGCTCAAGGAACTTAGTGAGGACCCCAACAACATAAGAAAGATCCAATCAGAAACAAAGGATACACTAACTGAAATAAAGAACAATTTATAGGGAAACAACAGTATGAAGGCAAGAATCTAATCAATGATTTGGAACATAAGGAAGCAAAAACCAGTCAATCAGAAGAACAAGAAGAAAAAAAGAATCCCCCAAAAACCAATAACCAAAGATAGTGTAAGCAGCCTCTGGGAAAACTACAAGCATTCATTCCAACACTTGCATCATAGGGATGCCAGGAGAAGAGAAAGAGGAAGAAATTAGAACTCTATTTGAAAATATAGTGAAAGAAAACTTCCCTAATTTGGCGAAGGAAATAGATAAGCAAATCCAGGAAGCACAGAGAGTCCCAAACAAGGTGGATGCATAGAATCCCACTCCAAGACATATCAAAATTAAATTGCCAAAGGTTAAAGATAAAGAGAAAATGTTAAAAGCAGAAAGAGAAAAACAGTTAGTTACCCATAGGGGTGATCTCAAAAGAAACTTTTCAGGCTAGAAGGGATTGGCAAGAAATACTCTGTCATAAAAAGCAGGGGCCTACAGCCAAGATTTCTCTACCCAGCAAAGCAATCATTTAGAATATACAAACAGATAAAGAGCTTCCCAGGCAAGAAAAAAATTAAGGAGTTCATATTCACCAATGCATTTTTATATGAAATGTTAAAAGGACTTATATAAGAAAAAGAATATCAAAACTGTGTGTTGAGGGCCGCCCTGCCTGGTCTCAGGAAGCTGTGACCCCCTGTGACTTAGGCTGAGTGAGAGACCTCCAGATCAGGAGCCACTAAGGAGACAAAAACTTATTCCCCTGGCATGAACGCTACCTGTTCTGTGCCTGGCCTTTAAATGCTTGATCAGTTTACCAATGACGCGTAAGATGCCTTAATCAAGGGGTGACCTAAGACAGGTACTGACCACATAAAGGTCTGTGGAATAAGACTCACGAGGCTGTGGAAATGAAGGGGCTGTGGAAAGGAAGGGGTGATCAACATCAACCCCTGCCCCCTCTTAGCCTGAGTCTTTGTACTTAGATGTGAGAATTCCAAGTCTCCTGGCTGCCTCTGTCTCCAGCCCTTCTCAGGGCTAAGCAAACAGCCAAAGGAGCAGCTCAGATTGGAGACGAAGACGGCGGACCCCCGGGGTAATCAGGCCTGGGACATAGAGTATGCAAAATCTTGTGAGATCTGTTTGCTGGAGGATATTATTAACTTAGAATTTGAAAGCACAGACAGGAAACCTTTGGAACCTGTAGTTCTTTCATATGATAAAACTCCAATCTCTGCCCGGAATCACAACAGGGACTCTATTAGCATATTTGTAAGTTACCTGTTCCCTTTGCTCCCTTCTGCCAGGCTGAATCCACAAACTGTGTCTACTTTCTCAATAAAAACCCACAGGAGTAAAGGAACAGGGTGCTCCCCAACTTGGAGAGTGGCCACTACGTTCTTTGTTTCCCCACAGAAAACTGCTTCTGTGCATGATTATTTCTCGTGTTTCAACGAGCCATCCGCAGTGTTTTATGTGAACACTGCTGGCCGGGAGAGCACGCTACAACTATGAACAATAGAATGATACAAAAAAGCAAATCTATCAACAGTTGAATCTAAACAACAAACTAAGCAAACAGGATGGACAGAGACAAAATCATGGATATAGAAAGCATTTGATGATTGTCAGATGGGGGGTATAGGGAAATGGGGAAAGAGGTGAGGTGATTAAGAAGTACAAACAGGTAGTTACAGAATAGCCATGGGGATGTAAAATACAGTATAGGAGATGAAGTAGCCAAAGACTTTATGTGCATGACCTGTGGACATGAACAATGGTGTGGGGATTGCTTGAGGGAATGGGGGGGATGCTGGCTGGAGGGAAGCAAAGAGGGAAAATCAGGACAACTGTAGTAACATAATCAGTAAAATATAATTTAAAAAAGACTTAGAAACTCCACAGTAGTTCTGCATTTATTAGGCGTTAGGAGAGGGGCTCTACACAGTTTGTTACAATATGGGGAATCTCTTTTCTTTCTCTCTCTCACACACGCTTCTCTTCATAATACAGATGTAGTTCATGTATTATGTTAAAACAATCATTGAAATAAACTTGAGCTCAATGAAGGGCTAAATTTTGCTTAAGGGGAAAACTATACGTCCTTTGTACCTCATGTTCTGGGTGAAAGCGTATGAGTGTTTGCCTGTAGATGGGAGCAGGGAGCAGGGAGTGGGAGGGGGCAATTCATAAAAGGACATAAGGAATTTTGGAAGTTGTCATATATATCAATTGTCTTGATAGTGATCATGGTTGTATGGGTGCACATGTATGTCTGACCCCAAAGTTTACATTTTAACTATCTGCAGTTCACTGTATGTCAACTTCACTTTAACAAAACCTTTTAAGAAATACACATAAGAACATTACAGATAAAGTGACTGCATTTCTCAGTCTAACCTAATCTGCCTTTGTGTATGTAAGACATGGTTCATATGTCCATAGCTCCTGCCTGTCTTTCCCCATAGCATTAGAATTTGTTCCTTATATGGATGAGTGGACATTTTAAAGTCTTAAAACTATAGCACATGGCTAAGTGAAGTACATTAAGAATAATCTTATGTATATAGTCTCATAACACCAACAGGAAAATTTCTCAAGTGTTTTACATGTGTTAATTCATTCAGCACCCTCACAACCTTCCTTTGGGAAAATGTATCATATCGGTTCTTTTTAGGTAAAGTCACAGAAATTTGGAGTGGTAATGCTAGGTATTCACATCATTTTACCCACAGTTATGTTCATAGATGAGTTTCCTCTCTTATATTCTCAACCCAATATGGCGCTCTGGTCTAGTCAATGAAGCTTTTTATTAGTGTCATGATCTTTTGGCATCTGTGTCCTCATGTAACTATTCTCCATACTCTTTCGTCATAGCTGAATGATGACAGCTAATTAACAAACGGAGAATGTTTTTTTACCCCACTTGAAGAGCTTGTTGTGATAGGATGCTATAATGGGGATCCTGTTTCATTTTTATTAAGCAGCCAAAGTAAATTATTTGGCTTGTGAACTTGGGAATCCAGGAGAGTGCACCTGGTTTCAATCATTTGAGCAGATTTGATCTGTCCCTGTCTTTCTTCTTCTTTGATATGCTTCCTTTTAGAAACCATGAGATGGGCATCTGCACTTAAAGATTGTAGCATCTCTGTACCTATGATTCCAAAAAAAAAGGAAAGTTCTCTCTGCTCCATTATATCATTATTCCACAAAATTACCCACGTAGACACTTTTTGCTTGGCCCTTAATTACTTTCAAGTTTGTGCTTCCTCAGCCATGTGGTGGAGGTATGGAAAAATCTGCACCTTACTTTTGAAAACTTTTCATTTAAAAATAAGCTTAGATTCACAGAAAAGTTGCAACAATAAAACATAGAGTTCCCACATATTTTTTGACTCAGCTAATATCACAAATAATAGCATTAAGAAATTAATGTCAGTAGAATATGAACTAATCTGTAAAAATATTTTAAACTAAATCATTATAATTATTTCTATTCAGAGTTTCCAAGTTTTTCCATTCTGTTACAGAGTCCATTCCATTCTATTTATGTTGTTCTTCAGCCTATGAATTTCTCCATACACCCTTGTCTTTCTAACCTTGACACTTTTGATGACTACTGGTCATGCATGTTATGGGTTTTGGGCAAGAAAAGCTGAGAGGTGGTATGCGCTTCTCTTTGTATCTTATCCGCACACCCACAACAGCAGCCTGAATTACCACTGGCACTGTCTACCTTGCTTACTTGGGTGGGGTGGGTTCTGCCAGTATCATCCATTGTAAAGTTGCTCTTTTCTCTTTCCATACTCTGTTTCAGGGGTCTGCCATTTTATTTTTCTGCAAAAAACCCAAATAGTAAATATTTTTGACTTTGTGGGCCATGTAGTCTCTGCCGTAACGCCTAAACCCTGCTCTGTAGCAGGACAGCAGAGACGGACAAACCGGAAACATGTTCCCGTGCGTGTTCCCGTCAGACTGGCTGACTCCTGCTCTTTGCGTGAGAAGGCAGTCACTCGTTTAAACCGCACTAAGGGGAGGGGACTAAACTCCGGCTCCTGGAGGGAGAAATATCACAGAATTAGTGGACATAGTTAAGGCAACACTATAATTAAATATTTTGGGGGAGATACTTTGAAGCTCTACAAATATCTTCATTCTTGTTAAAATTTCTTCCCCGAATTTTAGCATTCAGCAGTGGATCTTGCCTAAAGCAATCATTGCATTTTAATGGTGATTTTATTTTCCTCATTCCTTCCACATTTATGAACTGGAATTATTTTTTAAAGAAGTATTGTTCCTTCTTCATTTGCTTATTATTTCAATCCACCAGTTTCTGATATTAATGTGGCATCTTAGATGTTTATTTTATTCCTTGAAAGATAATTCAATATTTTACTTTATGTTCATGTTGGTACAGCCTTGGCCACTGGCGGCTCTTCCGGGTTGGCCCCTGTGTCCCTCTGACTGGCCATTGTCCACTTGTGTCCGTTTGTGTCCTGAGCACTCCCTCCGTTCCTGGGACTGCACATTTTCCAGGTGCACCTTGTCTTGTCTTCTTCCTGCTCCAGAGCTGGCCAGCCATTTCCCCAAGGAGCGCAGGTTCCTTCTGATGAAGAATGGCATTTAAAAATCAATACCTGGAGCCAGGTGTGCTTATTGCTACTTCAGTGTCACCGTTTCTGGGTGCTTTCGGTGGATAAAACCAGGACATGTTACACGATTGCTAACGCAAGTGTAGACCTCTGTCTATATTTGTTTGTACAACTATCTATCTGTTTGTTAAAATAAACATGAATTCATATTAATACATACAACTTCAATGCATCATCGCCATTTATTCTAGCATTTCATTTTCTTATTTGTACATCTCTATCCTGCCTACAGCGAGGAAAACAGCTGTCATCTACCGACAACTGAAGTTGTTTCAGAGTTTTTAACGTGTGCTCCTGTAAGAAATAATAGTGAGTGCAGTGTTTGTTCCCAGTTCCTTTTGTTGTCAGACTTGCAGTATCAAGTCAAAACACTATTTTGTAAAGTAACGTAGGAAGTGTTATTCTTTACTCCTTCAGTGAGGTTATGTCATAAAAATAGTTACAGTCATTTGTCGTGCTCTGATTCTTTTTAGTGTTCCCATGACATCCCATTTGACTATATTTAAAAAACTGGGACACAGTGGAATTCACTATTTGTGACATGTAGTTCTGTGGTGCTCTTAGAGTCGTGCACCCACCACTCCGGCCCCATGCAGAAGGGTCTTAGGACCTTGAGAAGGCTCTGAGTGGTCCCTTTCCCACACTCCCCCACCCCTGGCAACCACCAATCTTTTTTCTGTTCATCTCCTATTGCATTTTCTGGAATGTCACTTAAATAGAGTCAGACTTTATGTAAACACTTTTCATTTGGCTTATTTTACTTAGCAAAACACATGGAAATTCATCCATATTATTAAAAAATGAATCCATATTTTTGAGTTACTCTTATTGTTCCTTTGTATTTTTGAATGGTACTACATGGTAGGAATGCGCCAAAATGTGTTTCTCTGTTCATGTGGTGAGGAACATGTACGTTGTTTCTAGTTCTTAGTGATTATGAATAACACTCTGTAAATGTTTGTGTACAAAGCTGACACAGACACCAGTTTTTAATTCACTGGGGTGTCTACCCGACAGTGTGGTTGTTGGATGGTATGAGGAAGTGTAAAACTACTAGCAAGCTTGACAGGGGGATGGGGAGTAGAAAAAACATAATAAATAGAAATAGAGAGAAGACTTCCTGCAGTTCCCAGCATGAATCAGGCCTTAGTTTGGTGAGGAGAGAAAACATGAGATTAAGATCAGATTTTCAGTTAACATTTTGGGCTGGGTATAACTGAACTGAAAATGTTTTTATGACTCTTTAGACTGAGTGAGCAGAAAAATCATGGGATATGCCAAGTTTACTCTAAGGGCAAATAGATGTTAAAGGGGCGGAGGGAAACACAAAATGTTTCAACATGTTACTTGCGTTTTTCAAAATTACCCAACGACCAAATTGTGTCCACTTTTTGGTGAGTGATTTACTATTCAGTTGTCATTCATGAGAAAATTGTGCCAGTTTCTCATTATTTCACTATTATGAAAACAATAGCAATGATTTCAGGTGAGGCAATGATTGAACTAGCTCTGATACAGAAGTTATGTTAAACTTTGTTTTGCAAGCAGTGAAATGAGAACTAATTATTTTGGTTCCGTAGGTAAGAAATTTATGGGAGAGTCATGGTATACTCCTTTTTTACCAGTCATTATGAACAAGAGCCTGAAATGTGTATTTTTTGAGTGAATAAATAAATGGAAACATTATGTGAAAGTGGCGCTCAGTAAACACTAATGATATTTATATACATATGTAAATGATTCACAGTAAAATCATCGTAAATTATGCTTTTTGCTTATGTATTATTTATTCTGACAAAAAGTATACAGTCTACCAATTTATTTTATTTAAAATGTGGTGTGTTAATCGCCAATTATTGACAACAGTGTGGGGACTTAGGAGAGAGAGGTCTGAGTTTGATTTCTAGGTTCACCCCTCACAGTGAGCCCTGGGGCACACAATTTCTCCTCGTTTCCTTTCCTGCTGTACGATCTTGGAATTCTAATTCTACTGATTTCAGAAGTCACTGAGGGAATTTAAAAAGATGTTGATGTAAGGAAGATCTGGCTTTTGGTGAGCCCTCAATAAATGTTAAGTCTTACAGCTCTTACTACATGTCTAGGTCAATCCATAGTGTTCCCATCTTCTTTGGTCCACTCTGCATATGAGTGCAAGATCATTTCTCCATGTAATTCTCATTTTGATCAAATGAGTTCAAGACTCCATTTGCAATTTTTCTGCTGGTTATTTGAATGAGGTCTTATAAAGTTCACCAATCATATAGAGATAAATGTAGAGGCTGAGCGTACCGATTTTCTAGTAATCAATAGTTTTGACTAGAATGGTCTGTCTATTCCATATGGTAGAGAAGATCATTTTGAAGTAAATGCCTTATTGAAACATTTCCTTAGCAGATCTAGTTCCCCTGGGAAGGAAACAATTGCCCACATGGAAATAGCTGAGAAAGGCACATTTGTGAGCAGAGAAACCCCCTCTAAAGGACATTTCCTCTGCTAGTTGAAGAAAAAGGAGGATTACTTGGACCATATAATACATTTTTAGATAACTTTACTGATAAAATGCATGTGTATATTGTTTAAAAATTTAAAATATCACAAGAACATGAATTACATATTACTTGTATTCACATGTAAACTTTTTTCAAAGATACACAAAAGTAGAAGAAATAATGTAATGATCCTCTCTTCCTGCCCCTTCCCTAACTCCTGCATACTTTCAGTACCTTACATTAAAAATGACTCAGTCATGGCTGGTCTTGCTTCATGCATTACCCCCCTCATCCTCCCACTCCTAGATTATTTTGAAGAAAATCCCAGACATCATATCTTGCCTGGGCCCGTTTTCTTAATCTTAGAAATATATGATATTATAATTTTTACAGGTATCAGGGATCCCTGTGCCATTGACTTCTTTGTCAAGCAGGGAACACTTTAAAAGCTCTGTTCATAATTTAATGAAATGCAATATGTTATTTGATAGCACCACTCAAATATATTGTAATTTTTTTTAACCAAAATATCATACTTGAAAAGCTTTGAAAAAAGTTTACGGACAAAATACAGATTTGCAAATCAGTACATAGTCTTTTAAAATGAGTAGTGGCAATCTAAAGATGTTATGGCATATAAAAAGATAATGATAGAATTGAAGCTGTCATATTTTTCACAACTTAAATTCGTACTTGTATTAGAAACATAAAGAAACATCCAAGTGTGATTATCATCTTGTCCTTAAATGTAATACTTTTCCTCTTCAAAAGTATGTAACCATTTAGAAGTTCAAGTGGTTTGACCTTTCAGTTCTCCGAGATCATATCTTCCTGGCTATGCCTCATTTTGGAAATCACTTTTTTTTTTTGGCAGTAATTAGATTTTGTTTTGGAGTTTTATGAACTGAATTTTGGTAGTATTAGTTATGTTAGGACATTTTAGAGTTCAGAAATGCACAGAGCTTAGAGTTAAAAGTTTGACCAGGATAAATGATAGCATTTGAGTTTTAGAGTTTCCATGTATTTTCACTGAAAAAAAATGTTCTCTAAACAGCAATCATTCCATGTAGTTGGGATTTAATGGAGCAAAAAATTATTTTGAAGGGCATGGTGATTTACTTTGCTTTAATATGATAAGGAGTGAATACACACATTATGACCTAGTCCATTTAAAGCACATACTTCACAAAATATTAAATTATCTTTCAAGAAATATTGAATCATCTGTTCTAAATACACAGGAGTCAATGAGATTTTAAAAAGCAAAAGCTTCACATATGAATCAGCATTTATATTCATCCACTTCATGACCAATTTCTCATTTTGGGAAAAAAAGGTTTCCATACATATTTCTGATTCTGTTTCTTGTGAAATGTGAAAGGCTTATTTTTTATGATTCCAAATAATGCCTTAGTGCAGAATCATATTTATTGTAAATTTCTGATAGTATTTTATTTGCATGTAAGTTTGATGATAAAGTATTCAGTAAGTAAAAAGTAAAGTTTTGATTTTTAAAAACTTAAAAAAATTTTGATTTTGATAGTAAGGAGAAAAGAAAAAATGATTATTTTAAAATTGGAGTAGGAAAATAAAAGCATTTACTAGTTTAACAACATAATTTTTGAATCAGTTATTAAGAAGTTTGCATTTATGGAAAACAGAAAAGGTAGTAAATTTAAATGTCTTTTTAGATTGACTTTTAAATTAATTTTGCAATCACTATAGTAAACTATTACCAAATTCCTATCTGCTGTTAAAAATAACACTTTTATAAACTATATCGGCTAGATAAAACCATTTGAGTTAATGAAATAAACATTTGAATCATTTGCAGATGAGAAATTGCCCAATTAAAACTTGTTCATGTTGATCACTGGAAATGAAGAGAGAATTAGATTCATTTTGTGATTTCATGTGATTATTTGGGTAAGTTTGATAAGAAACAAAATGTTACACTTTCAGAACCATTTATGTAAATTGGCCTTATAGATGATTACAAGAAACAAAAACTTCATTGTGTTTGTATTATGTTCAACTGATTGCAGTAACTATTATGGGGTCTGAAGATACAGAACACAGGGCACTGTCTTCAGAAATCATAATATTCCAACTTACTGCTCGCTTTTCATGAACTTGTATTACACCAAAAGTAATATATCCAAAGTCAACAATCTTGACTCTGGTCCTTTTATAGGCTGGTTATTTACCACATTTCCTCACATAATAAACTGGAAATTTGCTTGCTAGCTTTAGGTTTTCTGGACATATTTACTCAGTTAATATTTACTAAATTATATATGGATGACCTTCATGGTACATTGGCACTGTCATATGCTGTACTTTCATTTGGTTTGATATGCGTAGGTTCCAGGATTACGCTGGATCAATAGACTAATGTTTGAAAGGACCAAAGGGGGAAGCGCCAGAGGAGAAGACAGACACGTTGTAAGGAAAAGCACACTGTGAATCAGGAAGTCCACATCTGTCCTGATGGCTCAGGCGTGGGCTCAGAGCAAGAGATGTGCAATGAACATAAATGGCTAGGAGCTGGCTGGGCACATGAGAAGGGAATTATAGGGAAGGCTGAGCAAAGCCAAAGCCCCTGAGTGTTGCCGCATGGCCACAGAAGGCCCAGGCTCAAGCCAGGTGCACACCTTCTCCCAGCAGTTCTTTTCTGTTGGTTAGAAATCATTCCTTTTTCTAAGTGCTCAGGTGCCTCTTAAAGGAATGAACTTCACAGTTAACAGCAGTTCTAAGCAATTCACTGTGGGTCATCCTCTCTCTGCCCCATCAAGTCATCCTCTCTCTGCCTCATTTGTTCCTAAATTGTTCTTATCTCCTAGGCCACAGCTGCAAATTCCAACTTTGTAACACACTTCTGAGCCCTCTCCCTTTGGGACACACCCAACCTCCTTTCCGTCTCCAGGTCTGCATCCAAGTTTCACTGTCCCTGGCTTTGTTCCCTGGATTTTGTCACTTCCAGTTGTTGTGAGGATTCCCAGCTTCAGCTTCAGTCTTGCTGAATCCTGCCTCCAGCCAGCTGGTCCCAGTCACAACCATCCTCATCCAATGAGATGTAGGCAGAGGTCAGGTGGAGACAAAAGAATAACAGAAGGGTGGACTGAGTCTGAATTTTTCCATAAGAGATAGTGTTAGTTTGAAAGACATTTAACTTTTAAAACAGCTTTTGATACAAAAGGTATATGCCGATTATATATATATATATTGTTATTAACATTAATCAAACTGAGCTTTTAAGATTTCTGATTTTTTAACTCAATAAAAAATAAAAAGTAGGTCTGATAAAGCATATACATTATAAGCCCATTCAGGCATAATGATAATATACATATATTCATTTACAAAAAAAGGTGAGTTATTTGCATTTTCACTATCCAAAAGTAACCACTGCAGTCATTTTGGTAAACATGATTTCAGATACCATTTCTTCCAGCGATACAGACAACAGTGTGGTGAGGGTTGGGGGGAAGTGGGGGCAAGGACTGGGCAATGGCGGGAGGGAATGGGGGACTTTTGTAATAGTGTCAACAATAAAAAAATAAAAGTAAGTATTATTTCTTGTATGTGTGTATATATAGGCCAGAGGTCCTCAACCAGGTCGGTTGCCCCATCCCTGCCCTAGGAGAGATTTGGCAACAGCTGAAGGAACTTTTGGTTGTCACAGCTGGAGGATGCTAGTGACACCTAGTGAGTGGAAGCCAGGGACGCTTCTAAACATCCCACAGCGCACTAGGCAGTCCTCCTCCCACCCCCCTGCCCCGCCCCCTACTTCCCAGCAAAGACTCATGCGG
This sequence comes from Tonatia bakeri, assembly GCA_004024845.1. Classification (NCBI taxonomy): domain Eukaryota; kingdom Metazoa; phylum Chordata; class Mammalia; order Chiroptera; family Phyllostomidae; genus Tonatia; species Tonatia bakeri. The sequence continues at coordinate 31,480 of PVIA01000625.1, forward strand.
TCCGAAATATCCATAGGGCCCAGGTTGGGGCCTGATGTAAATGGATGGATATACGTGTATTATCATTATGCAGGAATGGGTTCACAGCATGTGCTTTTGAATATCTGCATTTTAATTATTTTTTAATTGCAATAAAAAGCAGAAATAAAACCACCAATTTTAAAGTTTCAGTTTTATGAACTTTGATAATCAGATGTATCCATGTAACCATGACCAGAAGTAACATGCAGAACATTTTTATCACTTGAAAAAGCCTCTATGTGTTCTTTCAGTGAATATTCCAATGTTCTCTCTATGCAGAAGTACTATTTCTGACCTCCATCTTCATATTCTTGAAAGTGTTATGAGTGTGATCACACCCTGTGTGTGTGTGTGTATTTTTTTCAGTGAATGGAAGCATTTCATCAAATGTTCCTGAAACTTAGCCATGTTCTGGAGGTGAGTGGTAGTCCGTTCCTTCTTTATCATTGAGTAGTATTTTGTTCTATGGAAATGACACAATTTATTATTTTTTGGTTGATGAGTATTAAGACAGTGTCACACCAAGCCTTAGAACAAGTATAAAGTAAAATTCAAAAGAACATATTAACAAATATTGTAAATTAAACTGTCATCATAAAATAACATTATACATTTGATTACATTATCAACACTATTGATCAGATGTATGATAATATGTATGTGAAACAAATCAGACTGCTTGAATATCCCAAACATTATAAAAATAAAACAATGTAGCCCTGGCTGGCGTAGCTCAGTGGATTGAGCGCAGGCTGTGAACCAAAGCATTGCAGGTTCGATTCTCAGTCAGGGCACATGCCTGGGTTGCAGGCCACGGCCCCCAGCAACCGCACATTGATGTTTCTCTCTCTCTCTCTCTCTCTCCCACCCTTCCCTTTCTAAAAATAAAATAAATAAAAATTAAAAAAAAATAAAACAATTTTTTGACATAAAAATTATGCTTCCATGAAATATTTTGGAAAGAAAGTAGCAGATGATAGTAACAAGAAAATGAGGAATGGTGAGAGAGTCTGCTTATCCAGACATCTGGAGAATTATAAAAATTCCTTTGAAGGGGTGTGGGCATCATTCCTCCTGGTGAACTTATTAAAAAGCAAGTAGAATCAAAGATCCACACAAATTTTAAAATGCCACTAAATCATCCAGAAATTTTGAGAGGGAATTCTTTCTTTACTACTATTGTACATGCAATCTAATAAGACTGAATAGTTTCAGCGGTGTGAACAGAAAAATGACCTCAGATTATCTGCTTTGAAAAATATTTATTTAGAACTAGCCACACTTGAAAGTGACTCAGACTTTCAAGTGGCACTTCTGAAGCAAATATTTGATTGAATACAGAGTAGAATACATTAACAAAAATGGGAAGTTTATGGTATTATACTGAGGTGGTTTCAAGTGCAGACTCTTCAGTCTGGCCATCGGGGTTTGAATCTATTAGCTCTGGACCTTGGGTGTTTTCCTTCCCTCTCAGTGGATCAATTTTCTCAGGAGTAAGGTGGAAATTAGATGTAACTTTTGTGAGTTTTAAATGAAAAAATGCTTATGAAGTACTTAAAACAGGGCCTGACACCTAGGAAACACTGAACAATATTAGTTTTAATTAAAATATAACAGAGTTTTGATAGAAAAATGATGTTTAGTTTATGAAAGAGGCTGTATGTGTTTCAAGTTGGGACTAAGGAGATTTAAGTCAGAATTAGGATGTGTTTACTGAACTGTAATGAATTTTCCCAAACCTACAGAATTCTTATATGCCAGAGGGGAGAGTGGAACCAGGACTGGCCTGGCCCAGATCCTTGCTCCTGAGCAATACTCTGTGTGAGCTGGGCTTTCCAGGCTCCTGGGCTGTCTGTACATACCTTGACCACCCCATGTCTACTGCCCTACCCTTTACCGAAAGGCTAAGAAGGAAACTCCCTTGCCATCAGCCTAGAAATATAAGACATAGAGATTTAAATGCATAATAAATGATATTTTATAATAACAATATTATAGAAGCCTTTTTCCTCCTTTTTCTCACCACTACTTTTCTGTTTTCAGTTTTGGCTTTTTTTTTGTTTGTTTGTTACATTTGGTTGTAGTATTAGGATGGCTTTTTTTTTCTTTCCTATCTTCTAGGCTATGAACTTCTTGTTTCCAGAGTTCCTAACATAATGAAAAATAGTTTCGAAAAAAATAATATTCCAAAATTGATGTGAAGCTTGAAGGGTGGACCAGCTTGAATTACAGCTTTGGGAACCTGAAGGTGATTTATCATCTGTCTATCTACCTGTCATCTGTCTATTATCTATCCGTTCATCCATCTATCTATTATCTCTTTATCTCTATCATCTATCCGCCCATCATCTATCATCTGCCTATTATCTATCATATATGTATCTATCTATCTATTGATCGATTGATCATCATCGTCTATTCATTCATTCATGATCATCTCTCTATTTGTATCATTTATGTGTCCATCATCTATCATCTGCCTATCTATCTACCTATCTGTCTAGGATCTATTAATCAATCTATCTGTCTGCCTACTTACCTACAAATCTGGAGTGGTCTGCTTTGGTCTCTCCCTGCTGTGTGTGTGTGGAGTTAGTTTTAGATTTCACTCAGGAAGCTCCCAAGGTTTTGAACCAACACCTGTTAAATTCTACTACATTAAAAACCATACAACACTAATTTAGAAGTAAATACTGGATATTTCTGAAGTTACCTAAAACCTAAGTTGAGCAAATAAAAAATAGTATTCAAGATATTTTTTTATTGGGCAGAAAACACTCAGGACTTTTTACTTAACATGCTTCAAAGACAGTTTGAAAAAGCAGTGTCCTAAAGTTCTAGAATAAACTACAGAGGAAGCCTGAGAGAGACCGGACACCGCCTTCAGGTTTGGTCTCGGTTTGTAACTCGCTTGTCCTCTGCATCTCGCTGCGGAAGAATGTTGAGAGGACGTGAGTGCAGGCTCTGCACTCGGGACTCAGGGTCGGGACTGGGAGAGTCGTGAAACAAGCTCACTGTGTTGTAAACCGGCCCTTAGCTGCACAGAACAAAGGATCAAAAGCAGGACTTGGCCAAGGTCCGGCACACTTACTCCATGTCCAGGAATGGGTAGGAAGTGGGTGTTTGAGAAAGTGTACAGAGACATCTATAGCAAGCTCCAGCTTTTCTGCGAGTGAGTGAAAATGCGAAGTATTTTATACCCATTTGGGCATAAGGGATAACTAGATGAATTTATTGTAGGAACGCTGACGCCATGGCATCTGACCACATCAATGAATAAAAAATGTTTATGAAGGAGACAACCGGAAAACAGAAAAATAAAGGAGCGACACCATCGCGCACATGTGGGTGTTTGTGAGTTATTATCAGTTGCATTTGTTGACCCTCCGTGGTGTGTGGAGGGGACACTCAGACTTCTCTGAGCTCTGTTTTTTCATAGCCTAGAAGAAACCTCTTCTTTCTTGGCTTTTCAAAATGCTAAGTGAATTATTTTTCTTCACTTCAGAAACAAACAAAAATTATTTTTACCCAGACAAATTAATGGTTAAAATATAGAATTACATCATGAGAGCCAACAACCCGATTGGAAGAAAAATTATTTTCACTTTGTTAGGCAGAGGATAAGTTTCTTTGCGCAAAATATAAAAATGTGTAACATTGCTGATGGAAGCTAGTATTAATTACAAGTTATAACAACATTTGTTTCAAGTCACATATATGTTTTCCCCAATAGGCAAAATAAAATAAATAAATAAATAAATAAATAAATAAATAAATAGATAGATAGATAAAAAATAAAAAGCCACAATAAGGTGTAACTTTCTTGCATGAGGTTACGTTCCTAAGTATTTAAAACACTGATTTTCACTTTCTTTCTTTAAATTCCTATGCTTTTTTTTTTTTTTTGGTCACTGGACAAGAAATGCTTAGACTATTAAAATAAGATGCTAATGATTTCTGAGCTTATTGATATTATTTAAGAAGAAAGGGTAAACTTTTGCCATCAATATATTTAATGAAAACAATTCTTTCAAAGTTATCAGTCGTTGACAATATGTGTAGAGAGTGCAACACTTCACTGGATGTTGAAACTGCCTAGATCTGGTTAGATGTTTAATTTTGATATGGCTAGTTAAAAAAAATCTGTTGTTGGCTTAAGAAAGAATCATTTAAGTTAATTTTATAAACGTGTGTTTTCCCTGTGCCTGTGTGGAAATGGGCTGGGCCTCCAGCTCCTAGAAATGGGGCCTACATGTTCTCCCTCGTTGTTTCCCTCAAGATCAGGTGATTTTTAGAATCCAGATAGTAAATACTCAGTCCTGCCTTCTGCGTGGAATAATTCACAATGGATGTCCGGTGGTGTTGATTTTTTATGACAGGGACTTCTGCACAAATCTCTTGTACACTGAATGTTGAACAGCCATTACCATTATTTTGACAAATTTTCTAAGGTATTTTGTACTAGTTTTGACAAATGGTCATGATGAAGCTGATTCAGATGGATGACAGGCAGCTGTGGCGCACTTCCACCAATTGATTTTTAGTCACGGAGTGATTCAAAAAGGCTCAGGAAAGCCTTAATCTGACTTGACAGCGGGAGGGCCGTTTGCACTGTGAACTGTAGGTGATTGTTAATGGGCTGGAAACACTTGGCAGAGGCTAGCTTTGCTGGAGCAAATCAAATAATTACCACCATCAACTCCCTACGTAATAAAGAGTATCTACAAACCCTGGTCTATAAGATTGTGTTAAAAAGTGTAAATAATTATATAAAAGTAGAGATAAATTTGTGCTTGTTCGTCACATAAAGTGGATTCACCGTGTCATTAAGGGCTCACCTAGGTAAGATATGTGTACACATGTGTGTGCATGTATATGCGCACACGTGTGTATATGTGCACATTTGCTTACACGTGTGCACGTGTACAGTGCATATGTGTATAATTGCACATACATGTGCATATGTGTGTATGTGGGCACATGTGTATGTGTGTGTGAATTCACAATGTACAAAAAGGTTAATAAATTTTGAATGATGTTTTATATAGTGAAATCAGACCAAAATAAAATACAAAGAAATATCTTCCTGTAAGTATAGCTTTTGTATTATCTTGATATTCAGAGAACTTATGTTTGTAAACTTTCTGTTTTTTTCTATTAATTGCTGGAGTGTGCCTGTGGCAGAACAAGACGACACTGAACTCAACAAAGAAATCTTCATCTAAATGCTGCTTCTGAAACTTTACATGATTCACTTAGCAGTGTTTTTCAAACCTTTTTCATTATTGTTGTTCCAAGAAGATTTTAAACACTCTTTGCTAATTATCTCATCCCCACTGAAATTTAATTTTGTAGATCTACTGTATGCCTGCTTGTGTACTATAGTAAATTCCTAGTTGTATACTGTGTATGTACTATTTAGGATTTTTTTCAACTCTCTCTCCAAGAGCCAGTTTTTTGCCCCTTGGGAGTGATATCTCTTCCACTGAACATGTGTAATTTAATATATTATTCAATAATGTAAAAATCATTTATTAAGCATCTGCTCTATGTCAGATATTATAATAGGTGTTAAGGATCTGAAAAAAATCATTCTTGCTTAATAGAAACTCACAGTCAGTGAGAATGATTGCACTATGGAAAAGCAATTATGATACTGTGAAAGCTCTAGCAGAAATATGTCCATGCGAATGATGGCAGAAATTAATGCTCGGAGGGTGAGGGAACAAATCAAGAGGAAGATAAAGGAAGACTTGGTTTTTGAATAATGAGGAAGGGTTTGTTGGAGAAAGGTGAGTTGCAGAGCTTTCCAAGTAAACAAACCAAACGTATGAATTGTGTAAGCATGAGAGCGTAAACTGTGTTTTGTTCTTGCCTGTAAACAAGCTTAGTATAATGTCTACAATACAGAACTATTAAAAGATGAGAGAGATACTCACTTATTTGGGTGTTCTGTTTATAGCGAGTTTCTGGTGAACCAAAAATTAAATATAAAATCCTTTTGGTTTTAGCACTTACTAGACATACAAATTGTAATAAATTAGGAATGCAGAAGCTTTACCATCTAAGCAAAATGCATATTCATTGACCATTCCACAGTATCGTGGGTGGCTTCCCTCAGCGTGAGCAAGCAAGAGAGAGACAGGGAGAGTCCAAGGTAGAATTCCCACTCTTTTTGTAACCTAATCTCAGGACTGACATTTCATCACTTTAGTCATATCCTATTCTTTGGAAGGAGATCATTAGGTTTGCCCCCCCTTACTTAAGGAAAGGCGTGGTGAATACCAGGAGACAGCAATCATCAAAGGCCTTCCATATAATGCATTAATTCATTTCTCAATCCAATTGATGTGTCAATGGAAAATAAATAGTATTTTTCTTTATGGAAGCATTTAGTTCTAAAGTGTATTCAATGCTTGATTATGAAAGCCTCCTGGAAGATGTCTGGTAACAAATAGCTCATTGGTAATGAGACATAATGTCCATATCTGCACAGCTGTGATTGCATAAAAATCTCTTTCTCTGTAATTTCTCAAAGCGACCTTGGAAGGCTAAGCCTATTAATGCATTTTGATAACTGCAAGCAGATGTTTGAGACCATTAATCAGGGTGTGGAAGATGAGCTTGATGTTAAGGGGAGATTGACCATGGGGACATTGAGTTGAGCCCTTTGTGTCTGGAAAGAGTCATTCTTTTATGAGAACATTTACTGAGAATGTAATAAGTACCGGTCTGTGTACCAAGAATACATGCAAAAATCTTACTTTTGTGCTGTCAATTCCAAGTTAAGGGAAGGGTGTAAGACCACAAGAGTTAGGACCTAGGGTCATAGAGCAAGCTGACACTGGACAGGAGAGGGTTACTGGAAAGAAATATATTGTGTTATGTATTAAATTATTAAAATGTAATTCTTTGTATCTCAATGTCCCTAGACCCACAGAGTGGAGGTCTCCACTCACTTGTCATAAAGAGAGGCTGGCGTTAGGGATTACCAATCATTTCCATAACAGGAATTTGCAGCAGTAGAATTAGTTGCAATGTTGTTGAAATGCATGTGCTCCCTCCCTATTTCTGCTTCCCTTTCCCCTCCACAGCATGGGCAAGAAGAGAGATATTTCCCCTTTATCTCACGAAAGAGAGAGGTGATGGAGAAAATTACCAGGAGAGTTGAGCTTGTTTGTGTCCTTTGCATTTGGGGAATCCAAGGGCTGCAGCGGAAGGTATGTCTAGATCTGCCAGAGAGAGAGGGGACAGAAGAAGACAGGCTGTGTTGTGCTGCTGGAGATGGCTTCTCCCGACAGTAAAGCGAATGTCTGTGTTTTCTGTGCCCACAGTGAGCGATCCTCGAGTTGTCTGCAGAAGTCAAGCGAAAACTGGACCTGCCAGCAGCTCGGGGGCTGAGGCGGAAGCATAAAGTCGCCAATAGATGGCGCACTACTGCTTTATGTGAAGTGCATTGAGAGGCATCTATCTAGTGGGGAGGCTGAGGAACACCTCCTGCACGTGAGAATTTTAGCAGTAAGTGTTTTCTAAACTCGGAGGACACTGTCATAAAGGGTGACAACACTCTCCCCCTAAATAGTGCTCCATTGCCTCTAACCCTCTCACTTTCTGGGCCTGATCCTAGATGGGCCAGAGCCTAAGCTGACGAAAGGAGAAGGAAGCCTAGTAGGATAGGACACTGGATAGATATTCTCATGTCTCTCCCCCCTGACAAAGCATTTCATGGCTGGCGTGAGCACAAGCCTGATGGAAGGGAAGAACTGTCACTTTAAGTTAAATGAAGGTGATCAGTGGTGATTTGTTGGAGGAGTAAGTTAGAGAGTGCTATTTTGAGAGTATATGGCAGGCACTAAAGTTACTGAGTGGGGCATTGGATGAAGCACACGCACATGTATACAGGCCAACAGCAGTGACACGGAAACCCTAACGAGGGGAACGGGGGTCTTTGGTTGCGACTCCAGGGTCAGGTTTCTAGGATTGGGCTCTCAGGTCCTCAGCTCACCGCCTGGACTCCCTAGTACTACTAAAATCTCTCGGAGACTAAGTTTCTCCGTGTGGAAGATGGGAATAATCATGGACTCACCCTCTAGGGCTGGGGGAGGATTGAGCGAGGGAATGGCTGCTGGGTGCTGGGCATGGAGAAGGCTTGATGTTGCTTGTTGTTGTGAAATCACTGAAGAGTATGAAATTGTAGCGCAATAAAGGTTGCACAAAACAGCAGCTAACATCTGGTGTAGGCTGCATTTTGCCTCAAATATTCGTGAATCAACGTTTTTGAAAACAGTCTTTCCCTACTAACTTTTCCTTTTTGTAAAACATTACAACTTTTTAAAATGAAGTGTAAACTTTAGACCTCCCCTCCCGAATAGACCATTTTTAAAAATCTAAATAGAAAAATCTTAGCCGGACAGATCTCCTGTTGCATGTTTTGCAAATTGAAAGCATGCAAATAATGAAAGCTTTAAAATTAAAAATAAATTGGCTCTTAAAAGAGGAAGTAGCTTCAGCACACGCAAACCACACCTATGACAGGATGTGACAGTATTTGGAAGAGTCTATTGAAAAATCATATACATTTGTCATAAGTCTGGCATCTGCAAAGTGTATATTTATCAATGTGATTTCTTGTTCAAAAGATGTTGCAACAAAAATAAAGCCAGTTTCAACTAATAATAAGAAACTCCTTGTTTCCAAAATCGTAATACACCTACTTTTTTGTTCTTTACAATATCTATCCCGTCTCCTTTGTCCATGTTTTTACAAACTTCAAATTATACTTTTAGTTTTACAAAAAAGAATATAATAATTTTTCAGAAATGCAGTAGTTTTATCTTATCCTCATTAGTGTTGGACTTTGGACAAAGAGTTTTGACTATTTCTACTTACATTTGCAAAATATGACATCATATCTATTCTCATTTCCATTTATATAACTATTACTTATACTAAATACACCCCACTAATTTAGTCTTACTTTGTATTGATGTTTTTAACCCATTTATATATGGGGATCTTAGATACTTCTTATCAATTTTTGTGAATTTTTGTATGATAAAATATTGGCCTATTGGTAACATTTTAAATATAAATATGTCCCCCCACAGTAAAATTTTTGGTTGTTTTTTAAAGAGTAACAATTTTGTAAATGTTTATAATAGCAACATTTTTGAATTAACATATACACTATAATGGACATTTGTATCCTCTTACATTGTTATCCTTCATCTCCCCCATGAAAATTGGTTAAATTAGTATTACAAATGAGTGACAAAGATTGTCTGCAATTCTGTTAATTTAAATATTAACTTTTATTCTTTTGAAGTGTGCTGTTTTAAATCACAGATTTCTAAAGATCAGTTTTGAGAAATCTCCACATGAATCTCACATAGGACAGAGTGGCTCTCTAGGTGCTGGGCTAGACAGTTTCCATCTAGGTTTGAAATTTTATGACATTTCAAGTCCATTTTTAACTTTAAGAGAATGAAAAATTGCAAAGACTTCACATTCACAGGATGCCTGAGGCAGAGACGGAACTGAATTCAGCTGGTGCTATTATTCATGATATACAAAGCTAAAACTTGAAGTTATACTCTTTAAATAGTATATTAAATGTGTCTTGAGAAAAACTTTATTTAATGCGGGAAGAAGGTTTCCAATTTTAGGCTTTCTACATGACTAAAGTCATTATGAAATGCACATAATCTGTATTAAAAATACTTTGTTTTGTCTTCAGGTTTGAGGGAAAATTTTATAAGGATGCTTTATTTTTAAGAATCAGTTGTGGATCTAGATAGCAAAAACCACTCTGTAAAGTTCCATAGTTTCATTTTAAAGGAATACATCAGTATATATAACCAAATGCATGAAAAAAAAATCCAATATTTCATTATAAACCTAAGCCTTAGAAAGTTTGGGTCATCAAGAAAATGACATTTTCCAGGTACTGATGGTTAATTTATGTCAGCTTGGCTGGGCTAAGGGTTCCCTAAGGACCCGGTAGATCATTACTTCTGGGTATGTCTGCGAGGGTGTTTCCATCAGAGGTTAGCACTAAATCTATAAACCAGCGAAGAAGGTGACTCTCACCAAGACGGTGGGCATCCAGTCTGTTGAGGGTCTGAGTAGAACAGAAAAAGCAGAGGAAGGGAGAATTTGCTCTTTGGTTGAGCAGAGACAGCTATCTTCCGCCCTTGATATCTGGGCTCCTGGGTCTCTGGCTTTTGGATTTGGACCAAGATTTATGCGTTTGGGTTCCCTGGTTTTCAGGTCTTTGGGTTGGGACTGAAACTGCACCACCAGCTTTCTTGGTTCTTGCTTACAGATGGCAGGCTGTTCGACTTCTCAATCTCGATAATCATGTGGGTCTATTCCTGTAATCAATTCATATAGCTATATTTATATCCATTTATCTCTATCTCTCTATCTCTATCATCTATATCTATGCCTATGTCTTTTATTGGTTCTATTGCTCTGGAGAACCCTAATTGATACACAAGGTGAGGGTTCGTAAAATGTGTACAGATCTGTTGGCAAGGGATTGGAACGTAAGTTATTCACTTGAATTCTCAGTTTCTTCATCATTCAACATAAAAGCAGAAGTACAGTGCACTTTTGAAGTCATTAGTTTATTCCTTGCTTACGGTAATGAATTTCTCAATAGTCCCAGAGACTGGAGTTCCAGAGTCTTCCCTGCTCTTCAGCGTTTGTTCAGCATGTCTGTTCCCCCGCACAGTCCTCTGCACAGCTGAACTGAGCACTGCCCAGCCTACAAATATGGCAATCAGTGTTCAGATTCACTCTTAATCCTTACCTTATTTGTTAAGCTCAGCACATGCTTTATCAGCGAATTCTGGGGGCACTGTCACCGTTAAACCTCCCCAGAGGCTTCTTATTGATAGCATTTCACTTCTCAAGAAGCCCAGTTTAATTGAACACAGCCTGCCCGAAGGTGCAAGACCTTGAATCCCATCAGCAATCTTTCTTTGCCACATAATCCACATGCAGTATGATTTAAGTCACTTCGTAAGTTTTGTCTATTTAAGTATGTTATCCCCCAGAGATTTTATTTTCCTCCAACGGGGAAGCTATTCTTTGTTCCTCAGTTACATGTGTAGGTAAGATGTGGTTTAGCTTCCTGGGGTGGTAGTATATCTCTTTTGGAGAGACGACTTCTACAATTCATGCACTGTATCCCCGAAGCTGTGAACTATTATGGCATTACACATGACAAGGAATATAACAGGAGGAGCCTCCAAAGTTACCTCTGGTACTTTCATCTTTCAAGAGGAGGGGATGTTTTTGTTGCAGTATCGAAATTTCTTTTATGAATTTTCACATTTGTCAAACTATATTGAGTTTGTATTAAGCAATGTGAGGGACAGTGAAAATACAAAAATGGTTGCTTACCTGTCTTCAGGAGACTCTAAATCTATTGATCTCATTTGTGTTCATTCCTTCAACACCTATTTTATTTATAAAAATAACCAGAGCTTAAATCAATCATGATGCATTACATCATTGTATGGTGTGACATATTTCACTAACGAATTAAAAAATGGTTATCTCCTGGACTCATTTTATTCATTGATTTGCTTATTTATTTAACATATTTTTAAAACACTTATTAAGTGCAGTGGGAAAAACAGACAAAAATTAATACATACATAATGTATACTTAGAAGATATGGCCGGCCTGGATTTGTGCTTCTTGGATCTCCCTACAGGAGTAAATATGCTACATGAGTATAGTCAGCCTGCCGCTTCCAGAAGGGGCCTTCAGCGCCCTTGGAATCTACCTCAGCTCTGGAGCCACAGATGGACGGGTCCAGCCAATGACTGGGCAGTCCTTGAGAGTTGGACACACCCACTTCTGTCCAATCACAGTACTCCTCTAGCAGGCCCCCTTTGCTCTGGAGGTCTTTGATGGACTGAGGGAAGGCTGCTCAAAGTTGTACTTTAGTCTGAAGCTCTTAGCCAATCTCCTCTCTTTCTTCCTCTCCTCCCACACCTGTCAGACATGCATGCAATCCACCTACTCCTGCTCCCTGCCTTCTTTATCTTTCACAGGCAATACTTCCAGTTAACTTCTTGTACTTCTAACTCTGTCTTGGTGCCTGCTTCCAGAGAGACCTGAACTGCCGCAGATGATGGTAAGTATAATGGGAAAGAAAAAGGGGGGCAGCGTGGGGAATGGGTTTGCAATATGGAAAATAGAGGTTAGCAATTTTAAAACTCTGTAAGAGAAGTGTCTCTGAGAAGTTAAAATTTGAATAAATCCTCAAAGGAAAAAGGAATGACCTATGTGTATAACAAGGCACAGGGAACTGCCAGTGAGAAGTCCATTAGCGGAGAAGGAATTGTTTGTCAGTCTTCTTTCACAGAGAGTTGTCATGCCATCTGAAAAGGTGTGCAACAGCCCCCTGCAGGGTGGTGGAGGGAGGTGACAAGTCTTCACTGATCACTGAAAAGAGTCTGATGGAAGGACAGCTTCATGTGTCCCAGAATGATATTGAAGCCACAATTTTTCAAGCTGTGACATTAGGGACGATGTTCCCGTGGACACTGTGGCACTTTAATGAAGGGGCATGCATGGATGGTTTTGCATGGATGTTCACAGGTGAACAATTGTCCTAGGAGGAGGCAAAGTTAGCATGACATTCTCTAGTGGTTTTTAACCATTTCTGAGAATAAAAGCTAAAAAATGTAATAGCAGTAAAAAAAAATAAAATGCTTTATTAAAATAATACACAATTAACACACAATTAATTTGACATTTTGCTCATCTTTTACTGATATTATACATTTGTTCAGGGATTATGTTTTGAGGTTTTCCTGTTGTATCCCCTAACATAATAAAAAATAGCAAGCTAAACCACTAGATTACTTTGTGGTTCAGGATGAATATCCTCTGTCGCGAATTATTTTCAAATCTCTGGAAAATCAGTTAAAATGCCCTCCTGAGAAGGAGCTAAAAAATAAAAGTGTCATGTTTTCCTCTCATTTGAAATAGAAGACCAGGTGATGCAGGGTCAATACACAGGATGGAAATGGGAAGTGTGACAAGATAAATGATGTTAAATAATTCCCGGAGGCTCGGTTGGCCATCTATCTGGATAGCAGTGGGAAACGACTGGCCCGGGAGTGATAAGTCAGCACAGGAAAGGCGCTAACAGCATGAAGAAGGAGGCTGGCATAGATATCAGAGGCTGAGTGGATGGGACGCTTATTTGAAATGAGGTAGGTGTGTAACGAAGAGGTGGTTAATATATCACAAGCCCTGCAAATGCTAAAATGGAATCCAAGACTGAGGCTGAAGGCAGAAGCATAATAAATCTTAAATCTCAAAGTACTTAAAGATGATCGGGAGTGCACACATCCCCAGCAAACTTTTCTGATGCCCAAACTTTGCTCTTGAAGGGGGAATCTGTCAAGACAGGGTCCACAGGTCAAATGATACATCTTCTTCCCCAACACAGAGCACTGCTCTCTGGTTTGATGAGAAAATATTAATTTTACCCTCTGGATATCGAGTCCAAGTCAGTGCATTGCTCTTTAGCACACTGTTTCCCAGGGCTGTGGCAATAAAACATGGTAAGAGCAACGGATTTTCAGCAGATGGAGGCATCACCAAATCCCCAAAGCTTCGCTGCCTCTGTGTTGACAGAGGAAGGCGGAGGAACACATGCCAGAAACAATCAGGCAGCTCTCAGGGCAGGAGAATGGACACTAAAGGAAAACCGTATCTTGCCAGAGCAGACGATCAAAAAATTAAAACCTCTGATGGTAAAATCCTATGTTCAGTTGGCATTTATTGCTGACTTCCCTAAGAAAAGAAACAGTATGGACAGAAAAAATACAGTTCCCAGAGGTGACTTAATTCCCTCTGAAACCTTGGAATATTTAGAAAATAGGGAATGTGAACAAAAAAATATTTAGACAAGAATTTGGCCATAGTAGTTATTATAGATGCTACTGACTAAATATTGAAAATAATATGGCATATACTTACTAATTATTGCCGTCAGATCAGGGTAATGATGAAAATTCTAATGACCAGTTTTCTTAACTTGCAGAATATCAATAATTAATATTATGGTTATTCATTAGTACTTTTCAACAATTTATTTCTCCTCCTGACATTTTTGTGAGTTTCAGTGTGGTCATGTGACATATTTTTTAAAAATGAAACTTTATTTTTAAAGCTTTGTAAGTTTCACAGGAAACTTAAGGTGCAGTTACAGAGCTTTCCAACATTCACCCTAACCCCACATGTGTATAGCCGCCCTCATTAGTCAACATTCCCCCAGAATGCTACAATTCATGAACTTACATTGACCTGCCATGGCCACCCAAAGTCCATAGTTTACGCAGCAACATTGTGGTTCACTCGACATTGTGCCTTCCAAGGGTTTGAACAGATGTATAGTTACGTGTATCTATCACTAAGATATCACGCAGAGTATTTTCGCTGCCCTAAAATTCCTTTGTATTTATTCATCACATTCCTTTCTAGGATCTTTATATTGTTTTGTTTTTCCAGGCCGTCTTATAATTGGAATTACACAGTACATAGCTCTTTCAAATTTACTTCTTTCATTTAGTAGTATGCACATAAAGTTTTTCCATGTCTTTTCCTGGTTAGAGAGCTCGTTTCATTTTAGTATGGAATAATATTCCACTGCCTGGATGTAACATGGTTTATTTACTGACCTTCTGAAGGACGTCTTGGTTGGTTCCAAGTTTTGGCAATGATGAAAAAAATTTGCCATAGACATCCATGTGCAGATTTTTGTGTGGATGTAAGTTTTCAAGTCCTTTGGGTGAGTACCAAAGGGTGTGATTGCTGGATCAGGTGGTGAGAGTATGTTTTGTTTTGTAAGAAACTGCCAAACTGTCTTCCAACGTATCTGAACTCCTTTGCATTCCCATCAGCAATGAGTGAGAGTTATCGGTTGTTCCCCATTTTCTCCAGCATTTGATTTTGTCAGTGTTCTGGATTTTGTCCACTCTCACAGGTGTGTAGTGGAATCTCATTGTTGTAATTTGCATTTCCCTGATTACATATAATATGCAGCATTTTTACACAGGCATTTGCCATCTGTATATCTTCTTTGGTGAGGTCTGTGAAGGTTTTTGGCCCATTTTTAAATCAGGTGGTTTATTTTCTTATTGTTGAGTTTTAAAAAGTCTTCATATGTTTGGATTATAGTCTTTTATCAGATGTGTCCTTTGCAAATATTTTCTCTCAGTCTGTAGTTTGTCTTCTTATACTCTTGACATTCTTTCACAGAGAAGTCTTTAATTTTAATGAAGGCAGTTTATCAAATGTTTTTTTCATGGGTTGTGCCTTTGGCATTGTATTTAAAAAGTTCTTCTCATACTGAAGTTCACCTAGGTTTTCTCCTGTGTTATATTTTAGGAGTTTTACATTTTTCATTTTATGTTTAGGTCTGTGATTTGGTGTAGGGTCTGTGTCTAGGTTGACTATTTTTCTTGCACATGAATGTCCAGTTTTTCTAGCATCATTTGTCAAAAAGATTATCTTTGTTCAGTTGTATTGATTTTGATCCTTTGTCAGAGATCAGTTGACTATATTTATGTGCCTGTATTTCTGGGCTCTCTATTCCATTTTTTTTTTTTACTAGTGCTTCCTTCCTTATCACAACTTATCACATCTTATCTTCTTATTTTTAATGTATTTTTGGTGTTTATTTTAACATATGAGATCTGTAAGAGCAGGCATTTTGTTTGCTTTTTTAACTACCTTGTCCCCAGTGCAGAAGGTTTTAGCATATATAAACACTCTATAAATATTTGTTGAGTGAATAAATGAATAAATTCCTACATTAGAAAGTTTTAGAATAGAAACCAGCCCCCTGAGCTTTAACAGCTTCTGTCCTCTGGCGAATGGAGATGTGGAAGAGATACTTTTTAGAACAATATAAAATTTTAGATCCTTTCAACCTATAGATTGAGATTCTATGTCTGTAGTTGATAAGATTTTAATTCTTATTTTTAAAAATAAATTAAAAAGCTAAAAGGAGTTTGACAGAGAGGGATCAGCACTATAATGAGGCAATAGTAACTCTATTCCATCTCTGATATTTTTCTCCTATGTTATTGAAGTTTATCAAAGAAAGGGACATTGCTTCTCTCAACAGTTGTGACTTTTCGTCCTCCTTTTTTGGAAACCCCTTTGGGCAATAGAGAGCTTATAGAATCAGGCACCAAAGAAAGCTCTATCTGAACCGTAGAGACTAAACTAGACTACAGTTTAAGCATCTTTCCCTTCTGCTTTTCTCTTTGTGGTTGACATTGACGTATGGGTTTCTGAAATAACTTGGAGCATCGTGTCCACTTCGTCTACAGGTCTTCGCTTATCACACAAAGGTTTGGGCTTAAATTGTGCTTCAGTGGACACTTCCCTGCGCCTTCAGCTGAGAGTTCGTGTTTTCACAGTGATGTCAGATGTTGCATGAACAGCTGGTGTAGTAATTCAGACATAACTAGGTCAACTTCCTAGAGCTTATTATTTTCTCATGAAACATATTCATTTTTTCTTTTGTTCTTGGTGATGGTGTTTCCAACTGTACAAGTAATGAATAAATTCAGCAGTCTCTTGTGCTCTTGAAAGGAAGGTATTACAATGAAAGAAATGCTATTTAAAAAATACTCCTTGAAGTGAAATCCTTAGATCACAAGTTAATTTTGCTGAATATATACTTGGTATTATAATAACATTGTACCACTTATGTCATTTCATTGGAATAATAGTGACCATTTCTATTTTTCTTCCAAACACCCAGGAAAAGTTGTGTTTGTGTGTGTGTATGTGTGTATGTGAGTGAGTGTGTGCGGTGTGTTATGCTTTAAGAAGGCTTATTACAAACATTACATGATGTTTGTTTAAGGAGAATTTATTACTTTTATTTTTAGGGATAGATGGTCATGGGACATATTTTCAAATTACTCCCTAAGGTTGTACAGATATGGACAGACTATGATAGTTATTTTTAGTAAGAGCAAATGGAGGAACAGATTCAATAGGGAATTCAATGTAGTCAAATGTTGTAGTTCCTGCTTGACTGAATTATACTCTTTTCACAAGATAGTATTTCTGAATTAAAATTAGACTAAAATGAAGTACACTTCGTTTACATTTTGGAAAGATAAAAACTTAAATGAGTTGAAAGACTATGTTTTTGTTTCCCCTAAGGAGAGAAAAGGTGATTTGAGAAAATGTGGCGCCAACATAGCAAGTCAAGCTCGTTACGTGAATCCTGCACAATTCCAGGAGCGAAGAACAGAAAGTCCCATTTTGTCTATAATTGATCAATAAATTATGTTCATTCAAATGACATTTATTTAACTCTTTCAGCCGAGCAGTAGGCTAGATACTTGGGATGCAAATGTTAATGAAATAAAAATCCTTGCTTTTATGGAGTTTACATTTCAAAAATAAAATAATATGTATGCTTTCAGATGGTATATTTCTTATTCAATTGGCTTATACTGTAAAAAATATTTTTGTCATACATTTTCTGATTATAGACACAATATATGAAATTTTCCATAGTTCTACCACCTAAACAACTGCAAACATTGTTTACCTTTCTAATCATATATATACTGAAATATTGCACTTCACTCAGGGTACATTTGTAACATCTTTTTTTTCACTTTATTTTATTCACTCATATGTGGCATCTAATGGACAAAGTAAATGAACAAACAAACTAGAAACAGACTCATATATAAGAACAGACTGACAGCTGTCAGGGGGGAGGAGGTGGTAGGGTTGGGTAAGAGAGGTGAAGGGATTAACCAAAACACATTTAAAAATAAAATATTTGTTGCATTTTAATCCTCATTGTATGGTCATGTGATTATAAAGAGAAAATCAACCTTCTATTTTTGAGCTCTTAGGTTGTGTTTTATTTCCTCCTGTTAGGATGAAGATCTGTGTAAAATATCTTTGGATGAAACAGTATAGAAATTTTTATATAAATTTTCTGTAAGTGATGTTGCTCAGTAAAATCATAGTGGTATTTTTAAAACTTTTGGTAATATTTTCGAGTTGACCTCCAGAAGGATTGTACATTTTGCAAGACTCATGTATTTTAAAATCTATTTAAAGCTGTTCAGTTAGGTTTTTAGAATGGTGACAATTTTCATTTTTACTTTCATTCTGATATTTGTTATTGTGTTGGCTATTCCTTAGTACTCACTCTCTCAGACATTATTCACTTACCTTGTACCTTCAGGTAAGAGGATTACAGTAGTTATAGATACGTAGAATTGTAGAGAGCAGATAATTTCTGGGAATGACAAATTCTCTGCATGTATCAAATCTGGCTTCTCTGTGCTTGGGTTATTGCATTTTTCAGAGTCATTTTTTATAGGTGAAAATTTCCACTGTGTTCATGGAAAGTAGCAATGCCTTGTTCAGCATCTCTTGGCGGTCAGTCTATGCACCACCTATGACCCCAGTTTGAGCGCCGGAAGTGCCTTTTTTAGTGCAGTAAGTCACCAGTGTGGGGGGAGGGGGGAGGCAAGCCTGAGCTACTTCAGCTCAATTCAAGAAACGTTTTTCATGCGTGACATGTCTGACCCACTCAGACGATATCCATGTGAGACGAGGCCTGTTCAGCTCAGAGCACTGAGTTCAACCATGGAATGTCCTCATGGTTAGTGGGAAATTCCCATTACTTGGGATTGTGTCCCATTTATTGCCCTGTGCTACTCTTTCCATAATTATGGATTTATGTTTTTTCACAAAAGTTATCTTGTAGCATTCAATTATAGAAAGTAAGGGAAAATATATCATATTTTTTAGATACGCATCAACTGAAAATTGACTAATTCCCCAAATAGGTCATCAACATTCGTTGAACGGAGTCACTATATATAAGGTTTTTGCTACAGTCACTTTGCATCACCATAAAAGGCTGTAGAGGTAGCTCTATAAGAATATGATGGATGCTTTATACAGGGTAGTTTTAAGAAGGAAGCTTGAATCTTGATTTAAGAGATAGAAATGAAATATAATTTCAAGAACATAAGTCAAAGTTTATCTCCTGAAATGCATGTTTTCAGTGAATCCAGATGTTCTGCCACTTACTCAATAGGTATACAAGTATAAAGAGATCAATTGTGAGATGTATTTGTATCTTATCAGATGTTGAGGTGCTCAAGTCTCATCTATTATAAAGATACTGGGGTCATAGTGAAATACTTTTATTTATTTTTAATATATTTAAAAATCTTTTAACATATTTTTAAGTAGTAGAAAGGAAGCCTCATCACATCAGAATTCTTTTCAGGCTACTCCTAGCAGGGGCATGCTTCCAAATCCAGAGTGAGGGAGTATGCTAGACTGAAGTCACCACATGATTTTTGTCTTGTAACTAACGAGCTGAGCTGGCAGCTAGAATGGTGGGCAAGCAGGCTGATTGCCTTTCTTTCTTTCTATTTGCAATTTTCCCTTAGGAGAATATTCCCCACCACTGGACAGTGCTGAGTGCCAGATATTTTGCTCTGTTTTAAAATACTGTTTTGAAAAAATTTCATTTGCCTTGTCAGACAGATGATCCTCTGATTTACCAGCTCTTGGCTTATTACATTCTACCATTTTTAAAAAATACATGTAATGATATGGCCATAAATACACTGACTTAAAATTGCTGTTTTAATAAGAAAGACTCATTTGTCCCAAAATATTTTTCAGTACTGTCTTCTGTCCAAAAGTATTGTATCAGAGTACCTGAAAACCATTGCCACATGACTAGATTCGTGTGTGTGTGTGTTTTAACAATGCCCAGAAATTTCCACAACTCTTAAGATTAACTCTATCTTTAAGTACAGAAAAATAAAAACTTTAGAAGAAAATACCATTAAAATTCAAAATTTTTTCATATAACACATAGTTTTGTTCATTAAGCTTACAACTAATATCATTGTGTGTTTGGAGCAGAAAGAGCTGAAACAGTAGATTTAAAAGTAATTTGTATATGTATACGATAACAGTAGTATGAGTTAGATCTTAAGAAAGTTGTGGCTTAGTGGGAAAAAAGTTTTTTCTTTTTTGTTTTTGTTTTCCACAGGGATCCCAAAAGAACAATTGAGAAAGGAGCAGATTAAATAGTTTGGTTCAATAGGAAAAATCTTTTCATTTGTATTTTCACCAAAAGCATTTTAGCTAAGCCTACTATTACTATTTCACAATGGTGTGTGTTTTTTGTAGACTCTGAGTGCCTTTGGGTGAAATCCTGGTATTGCTATAAAGTGTTTGTGATTTGGGGAAAGTTACACATGTTCTTTGAGAGTTGATTTGCATATGTTAAGTAGGGGTAATGATATACACCAAGCACAACCAGTGTGAGATTTCAATAAGTATATGTAAAAAGTCTCAATTTTACTAGCTTTGAAATATATTGGTTCCCTTGTTCTGTAATTTGAACTGGAGAGCTACCAGCTGAATCCTTGTCCCTTAGCATATATGAAGTCTGTCTGGAAAAAGTCCAGTCATTGTTAATATAACAAAAATGGGTTGTGTGACATCGATGTAACCTGACAGCCAAGGAGAGTGGACTGGAATATTTGTAAACAATGATGACTTCACTCTACTAAGTCAGTGGGGGCAGTAGATACCGTTGAGTGAGCATGTGTACTGTGTGGCCATTGCATTCAAGATGACTGACCAAGTAGAGCAACAAATCTGCATCAGATTTTGCATTAAGCTTGAACATTCCTCCATGGAATCTAAAAACACAAACCAGAATGGAAGGAAATATTTCAAGTCATATATTTGGTAGAGGACTTATATCTATTGATAGAATGTGTAAAGAACTCTTAACAAAACAACAATAAAAGACAAATAACCCAATTGAACTGGATGAAGAATATGAGTTGATAATACTCAAAAAATATATACAAATAGCCAATAAAATGCTCAACATCTTTATCCATTGGGAAATGCAAATAAAACACACAATAATATACTAGTTCACCAATTAAGATTGCTATAATAAAAGAGATAATGGTTAACAAGGATGTGGAGAATCACAACCTTCGTACTCTGTTGGTAAGGGTGTACAATGGTGCAGGCCCCTCTGGAAAACAGTTTGGAAGTTCTTAATAATATCTTAGAATTATCACATGAACCAGCAATTCCACTCCTAGGTGTATACCAAGAGAAATAAAAACATATGCACATGCCAAAACTCGTATATAAATGTTCGTAGCAGTTAGTCATAGTGGCTAAAAAGTGGAAAGAACCTAAATGCCTATGATGAATGAAGAAAATGTGGTATATTAATATGGAGGATTATTTGACAATAAAAAGATAATGTATGTATACATGTTACAACACTGATGGACCTTGAAAACATTATGCTGATCGATATTGAAATAAAGAACAAACTGACAGTAACCAGAGAGGAAGGGGGAGAAGGATAATAGGAGATAATAGGGGATGGGCCGTTAAGGAACATGTATAATAAGGACACATGGACAAAGCCAAAGGAAGTAGGTTCGAGAGTGGAGGCAGGAGTGGATGGGGCAGGGGAGTGTGGTGGGGTGAAAATGGAGCCAACTGTACTTGAACAACAATAAAAAGATTAAAAAATCATTACGCTAATTTAAAGAAACCATTGCAAAAGACCACACATTGTGTGATTTTATTTATATGAAGCATTCAGATCAGGCAAACTTATTGGGACAAAAGTAGATTGCCTAGGACTAATGGGGAGCGGACAGTGGGAACTAAACTGATTGTGATCATGGCGATAGATGTACAACCATGTTAATGCACGAAAAACCATAAGAATGTGCAATTTAAATGGGTGAATGGTGCTGTGTGTGGAATGTATCTCAATGTAGTTGTTTAAGCTCTTACTAACAGCTTGTGTGGAAGGGAAACATTTAAATCTGACCACACTGCCTGCAAGAGGCAAGGATATTTAGATAAGACATAGCTAGTTGGAGTAAATGGCTAGACTATTGTGGGTACCAAGAGCAGCTTAGTTTGTAGAATTTTCTGTTTGACTGGCAATAGCCATTTGATCCTAAACAAATGAAAGTGGACCAGAAGGCAAGATAACCCATAACTGATTTCATGGGAAGCTTATATATTGACAGCATATAGCAAAATAAATTATATATGTATACACACATACTATACATAAAGTACACATTTATATACATGCATATATAGATATTTATATACACATGTTTATATTATTTTTTAAATTTGAGGAATATTAATATTTCAGGTTGAATATTTTCAGTTACTTCAAAAATACAGAGAAAGAGTGAAATTCAATGTGTCTGTTGTATGTGTCTATACACATATATACATATCTACCTGTCTGTCTATTGGAATAAAGTTTACTTCGCATAGTAAATGGGTTAATGATGTTCAATTTCTTATATTTTTCAACCTTGTCATTTTCCTTTATATTTTAAAGCTCTGAACAGAGCACCGAAATAAAGCACTAGAGTGAATAGCAGGGACTTCTGGGCATATCCAGTAATGAATGCTCCTAAAATGATCCAATTTCATCTTATCCTTCAATATTTCCCCTCCTCAGGGTAAGTTCAGTTTGTGCTATTGGAAAAATGTTAAATTATCGTTTGCATCCTCTGAAGAATATAACACCTGAGAGGAGACAAAGCCATTTGTATTCAGAGGCATGTGCAAGTGGGAAGTTTTCCTGGTTTTGTAGTCCAGGAATATAGCCAGAGAACAAAATAGATTAATAAACAAAGAAAAAGTATAGGGCTTATTGATTGCTAATATAAAAATTAGCAAGTGTCCAAGGCAGATAGCTAGCTTGGAAATTACTCTGGAGTCACTGGTGCTTAATTGCAGATGTGCTTACGCATGCAACTCAGTCTCAATGACGTGAGTGTTTCTTGTACTATAATGAAAATGCAGCTGAATGTCTGTACACACCTGTAGTACCAACCTAGGTTCAGTTTTAGATGCTTGAACATGCCATACTGGTTTTTTTCTTTCTGATTCTCATCACCATGTCTAAATACAAAATACTGACAGGAATGTACATTAGTATATAGCTGATAAATAAGATAGAAGTGCCAAAATTAATTACATTTCTCATTGATCCCTACATTAAGTATACAATGAAAATATAGTAAAAACAAAGATAAATCTTGGTGTATTTTTAAAAAGTTATCATCTGTTACTTTTCATATTTTTAAAACTACTTTGAAGCAAAATAAAAATATTTGTTAGTTGATAGTGGGGTTATCCTTGATTCATTATTATAGAAAGATAAAAATTATTTAAAGTGTTGGTATTTTTACATGATTAAAACTAAATATTTTTAAATTAAATTTATTGGGGTGACATTGGTTAATAAAATTATAAAGGTTTCAACTGTACAATTCTATGAGACATCATTTGTATATTGCACTGTGTGTTCACCACTGAAAGTCACACCTCCTTCTGTCACCATGTGTTTGACCCCACTTACCCTTTACCACTTCTCCTCCCGCTCTGGTAACCACCATGTTATTGTCTGTGTTTATGAGTTTTCGTTTGTCTTGTTTGTTCATTTGTAGCTTTCAGTTTTACATCCCACATTGTGAGTGAAATGATACGGTTCTTGACATTTTCTCTTCTGACTGCTTAGCATGATATTCTCAAGATCAATCTCTGTTGTTACAAGTGGCAGTATTTTGTTTTTTCTTATGTCTGGTAGTCTACTGTCTACATCATACCACACCTTTATGTAATCATTTATCAAGGGAAACTTTGGTTGTTTCCATATCTTGGTCACTGTTAATAATGCTGTAATAAAGATAGGGATGCATATATCTTTGCAAGTAATTTTTTAAAATATTTTTTTGGATAGATACCCAGAAGAGGAGTGGCTGGGTCATATGGCAACTATCTTTTAACTATTTTGTGAAACCTCCCGGGGTGTCCAACCTTCTGGCATCTCTGGGCCACACTGGAAGAAGAAGAGTTGTCTCAGGTCACACATTAAATGCACAAACACTAACGAAAACTGATGAACAAAAAAAAATTTTTAAGTAAATTTACAATTTTTTGTTGGGCTGCATTCATAGACATCTCAGGCCGCATGTGGCATGCAGGCCACAGGTTGGACACCCTGTTTTCTTCAGTGGTTGTACCAGTTTAAATTCCCATCAGCAATGAATGAGGGGTCCATTTTCTCTACAATGTCTCTAACACAAGGTATTACTTGTCTTATCGATATTAGCCGTTCTAGCAGGTGTGAAGTGTTATCTCATTAGAGTTTTTGATTTGCATTTCCCTAATAGCTAGTAAAGTTGAGTATCTTAAACAAGTCTGTCTGGAAAAAGTCCAGCTATTGTTAATATAATAAGAATGATTTGCCTGACAGCTATGTAACCTGGCAGCCAAGGAGAGAGCACTGCAATGCACATGGGTGAACAATGACAACTTCACTGTACTAGTCAGTGGGGGTGGTAGACACTGTTGAATGAGCATGTGTACTTTGTGGCTTTTGCATTCAAAATGACTGAATAGAACAACAAATCTGCACTGAATTTTGCATTAAGCTTGAACACTCCTCTGTGGAAACTATTTGGAAGATTCAGAAGGCTGCAGCTATGTGGTGATTGGCAGCATCGTCACAACAATACACCCGCTCACGCATTACATCTCGTGCCGAGTTTTTTGGCAAAACATGAAATCACCCAGGTGACTCAGACCCCCTACAGCCCAGATTTGGTGCCTTGAAACTCCTAGGTTTTTCCCAAAACTAAAATAACATTTGAAAGGGAAGAGATTTCATACCTGTGATGAGATTCAGGAAAGTACAATGGGTAGCTGATGGTGATTAGGAGAACTGTGTGAGGTCCCAAGGTGCTTCCTATGAAGGGGACTGAGGCATCATTGTCCTATGTACAATGTTTCTTGTATCTTCTTCAATAAGTGTCTCTATTTTTCATATTACATGACTGGATACTTTCTGGACAGACCTCATGTATCTATTAGACATTTGTATATCATTTAATCAATCAATTAATTAATTTTGTTGTATTATTTCCATTACCATTTATTCCCTTTATGTACTCTTCTATCTCAACCCACCCCTCCTCCTGCAATCACTGCACTGTCGTCCATGTCCATGTCCATGTCCATGTCCATGAGTCCTTTTTCTTTTATGCCTTTTTCTTTGTATGTCTTTTTAGGAGAAGTGTCAGTAGAACTAAATATTTTCTTCTTCCCTATGGTTTTGTCCTCAAAAGAACTATTTAATAATTATAAACTGTCTGACTGGGACTCCACTTTCATTTCCAGTTTGTGAAAGTGACTTAGGTCTAAGGCATCTCATTTAGAGGTGAGTCCATAAGCAGGGACTCTCAGCAGGAAAGCTTTCTTCTTACCTGTTGGTTGGAGATCAATTGTCTGTTATTGGGTAACCACCAGGGGAGGATTTATCTGAGACTGAGGAGTAAAGCTGAGGTGGCCACCAAAAAGGTAAGAAACAAAATTCTGATTATATTGCTTGTTCAGTCAGTAAAACAAACCAGTAAGCTCATTTTTTTGCTGGAGACAGTTATGGTCAGGGTTTCTGTCAGTTGCACCAAAATGAACCCTAGTTTACATATTGTAGGAGTTTCTCTTTACCATCAATAATTGATGTGATCAAAAAAGGATGCTGTTTTAGAAGAACTTAGATCAAAAGTATACCCAGGTGATGTCAATTAACAAATTTTAAAACACATCCTGTTTAAATTATGGTTTAAGAAATCTCTTTATATTTGTCATTCTTCTCTTAGAACTATTTCTTTTTCTCAACACAAAAAGTGGATACGTGTTTTTAGTAAGGCTTTACACACTATGGAAAGTAGATAGATAGATGGTCAATCCCTCCATTTCTTTCCCTTCCCTCCCCTCTTAGCAGTCATCCTGCTCTCTTCTCTATGAGTCTGTCCTTATTTTGCATGTTAGTTTAGTTTGGTTTGTTCATGAGATTGAACAAAAAGGAAAAAGGACTCATGGGCATGGACAGCCGTGTGGTGATTGCGGGGCGGGGGGAGGGAAGTATAAGGGGACTAAACGGTACTATAGCAAAACAAAACCAAAAAAGAGGCTTATTCCTTTTTGTCATTGTCTTTTTTCAAATGGTAACTTTACTTTCTCAACATTGTTCAATAAATAATCAATTCATCATTTAAAACAACAAAGAACATAGATGTGAAAAAAACCCAATGCTTTTGGAAACAAGGTTTTCCATCTTTGTTTTTTTCCTCTGTGAGAATAAGAGGCACTCATACAAATAAAATTGTAGCCTTTCATCTTGACTTTTGGTTGACATACGTCTTAATCAGGCCTTTAATTCATGAATCTTCTACATAATGACTTATTTAGTTCTGAAAAACATACTTGTAATTGAAGAATAAAAGTGCCCAGTGATCTCTGTTAATTTTTGCCCATCTAGTACCCACAGCATTTTAGGCAGGAATTCATAAGCAACCACAGGCCCATGACTCATTGGTGAGGGGAGTCTGGTATTAGACACTTCCCTGACTGGACTATGGCAGTGAGCATCATGATTTAAGACTTGGTTCCTGTATCGGTTCTGAAATGGAAGCTCACTTTTAATGTTCACACTTGCATTTTTCTTATCCTGTTAACATTTATCACATGTTCCAGGTCTTATGTGCAGAGGCCAACTTTGACTGAATATTCAAATATTTTGTTACTATTTTCTGTCTGTCTCCCCTTTCTGCAGTTATATTTTGGTACAGTTTGATCAGGCAACTAAACATTCAAAGGGGTCATACCTAATTCCCATTTCAGTCTGTCTGTCTATCTATCTATATCTATCTATCTATCTATCTATCTATCTATCTATCTATCTATCTATCTATCTAATCTATCTATCTCTCTATCTATCTATCTATCTATCTATCTATCTATCTATCTATCTATCATCTATCTATCTGTCATCATCTATCATCATTTATCCAATCTTCTTAGAACATTAGACATTCTAAAAAGTATGAGGTAATATCTAATTGTGGTTTGATGTGTATTTTCCTATTCATTTCTGATGTTTATCACCTTTTCTTGTGCCTGCTGGCCATCTTACACCTTCTATGGAAAACGTCTTTTCAGATCCTCTGTTCACTTAAATTAGATTGTTTTTTGGTTACTGATTTATACGAGTTATTTATATATGTTGGATATTAACCCCTTATCAGATATATAATTTACAAGTATTTTCTTTCATCCAGGAGGTTGGTTTTTTATTTTGTTAATGGTTTCTTTTGATTTGTAGAAGGTTTTAGTTTGATGAAGTCCATTTGCTTTTAAAATTAAATTTTTGAATGCGTATGATAGCTAGTAATTTCAAGTAATAATATGTTTGTTTTGAATTTAGTTGACTGCTACTATATGGTGTGAACTTCTAAAGTTTTTCACTATTAATGATGGGGAAAGTCAAGCCAACAGTAATCAAAGGGCAGCAGTCCTAGAACTCATGGCCCAACATGTACAGTCAATGTCACCAAGTTAGTAGTAAATCATGGTTGTTATTATTCGAGTTGTGGGTGTTAGCTTGACCTCTGAGGAAACAGCAATTTTTTGGGTCCGTTTTGAAAATAGAAAATTTTACTATCGACTTTCCCAAACTTACACATATTTGTTGCTATTTTCTACCTGTCTACCCTTTCTCTCATTAAGCGGTTATATGGTTTGTTGAGACAGTCAGAAATTTAAAGTGGCATGTGGAGCCTTTCCAGACAGTTTTTCATCCGGGAGAGCTGTAACCCAGAAATGGGGAGCTGAGGGTGCAGAGCAGAAACGGTAATAAGGAGGGTCATCTGGGGTCTACGGAGGTACTGCAGGCACGCAGGCTAGAGAGAAATGTGATGTGAGGTGGGAATGAAACCAGGTAGACAGGAAGATTGGGGATGTGCATTCGCCACTCAACAGGCAGGAAAAATGAGTCCTGATGCGGCGAACATGACCATGAAGGGCATTGACAGATTCTGACGCCTGCCTCCCTCTCTCTTTATTTCTGTTTTAACCTATTATTTAAAAGAGAAATAATTTGATTTTTCTTAACTTTGCATAAACTATTTTATTAGGATTTTGAGACATTTGAATCAACTTAGAAGAAAATTGACTTTCAAGTCTAGTAAATTAAGTACAAATCTGCAGAAAATGTTCAAGTTATGTGCTTTGTGGCAACCTAAAAATGTGTTTTCAGATTTATCTCCTGATAAAAGCTGATTGTTCATTAAAATCTCTAAACAAGAAGAACAATAGATTTAGGTAAAAAATGAACTGCTGTGCAATAACTTTTGTTTGGCTGATTTCAACTTTTTAAAAATTGGAAAATAATTTTTATCCTTTGACACTAAATTAATATAGATGAATGGGAACTACTGCAAGATAAAGCGTTATGCATTCATTGTGACAGAAAAACTGTACTCATTTGTTTGCTTGGGGTTTTGCAGTCACTTTTCATATGAAGAATTAATTGAATGCATTAAACATTTTAATTTGAAATCAAAATGAACACTTTTTTGCTCACTCTTCAATAGGAACACCCTCATGACTTGACTAAAAATTGTGTTTCATATGAAGTAGTGAATTGGCTCTTCTCCTACAGACAAATTGGTTAAGCATTTAAAAAAATTCAGTGCTTATTTTGTGCACTAAGACATTGCTTAGGCAAAAGTTCACTAAAGCCCTTGATTCATCTGCATATAAAATGCCCAGTGCTATGGAGAAGAGAGGGCTAAATGTTCCATAGCATTGCAAATTTGCCCAATAGAGGAGAGAGTGCATTAATTTACCATTAACTTGTTAAATGCCATTGCAATATTTTCACTTTTCATACACTTTACAAGCCAATCGAAATAAAAACTGCAAGAGTTTTATGCAGTCAAAGGAACACTATAACTAGATTTTGCCTTTTGAATATAATCATAGAATGCCAATGCCAGAACGTTACATTCTGCAAGTAGTACAGGTTATTCATGGAAGGCAGCTATGAAGTTCCAGGTAGTAAGTGAAATACCTTCTAATAAATTTTTATTTATACCTACTGTAAATATGGTGCTTTCACAAGCATAGAGTGCAATGCATTATTGGGTGGCATCTAACATTTTGTATGGTACCTATAATAACCAAAAGTTCTGAAAAGGCATGGACAAAGTCAACAAATTAGAAATAAGCACGTTGCTCGCTACGTGCCATCCTGGGGATTTCAACTGAGCTGTGGTTGAAAATATTGAGAAAAGACTCTTGTGATGAGTATAAAAATGACTTAGATTAGAAGGCAAGGGTTTACATAATGGAGATATTTTCACATATTTCTCATAAACATAATTTTTTATCAAATCCATGGCTGTGCATGGGCATAGATTTGATAGTTTACTTACATTCTGTACATGATGTTAAATGTTTTTTTAAAGACAAAACAAAATTGTTTCTTCTAGAAAATATGTTAAGACAAATAGCCAACCATTGAAAATGTCTTTATTCTTTGTATTGAAACATAAATGCAAATATTTCATAACTGAATTTGGGAGCCACAACTTTCCAAAGTCAGCTGAGGAGTTATAAGAAAAAAAATTCAATTTTATTAATTCCTAAAATTTTTCTTTATATTTCACATTCTTTCTTGTGGATTTAATGATATTCTTTTTGAATATTTGCAGATATTATTTGGAAAATGTAGATCTTTTGAAATGATCCATCAAATGAATGTATTATTTCCTATATTTTAAGCTAGCCCAGGTGAAGAAACATTTTTAACCACTAAAGGTAGAATTCTTTTAGGAGAGACTTATCTTTTCTAAATAGTATCATCTCTTTCCAGTCAGTTTTTAGTTGTTTTTCCAGGAGGAATTGCTCCACATGTAGCTGTAGATTTGGTGCATCCTTGGGAGGAGGTGAAGTCAGAATCTTTCCATGCTGCCATCTTAGACAAGCCTTTATAGACTAGTGATTCTTTTACCACTCATTAATGCTTCTCTGAGCATCCAGATTCTGAGCATCCAGAATTTAGGATTCTGAGCATCCTAAAGCTCGCTATTAGCTTTATCTCATTTTATAATTAATCACACAGTATCTCCTTAGCAGTGAACTAGGATTTCTCAGAGGAAATTGGGATACTTTTTAAAGACATAAAGAAGAATAGAGGGACTAATTTATTTAGATAAACCACAGTTTCCTTACAACACTCCTGACTTAGTGAATATAGGTGACAGTGTGACCCTAGCATGGCTACTGGCAATGACACAAATGTCCAGGAAGCCAAGGCAACAGGATTTGACCGTGAGGTCTCCAGTCTCCTTTACAAAACCAAACATCTGCCACGCACTTATGAGCTTCTGCCCCTGTGCTCCCTGAGACCCATTCACTCCTCTTCAAAATGGTGTCAGTCATATGAAGCTCAGAAGACCCTCTTCCATGCTCATTGGGCCGCATTTTGTCTCTGCTCCTGGGAATCAGGTCTGTGAGAGCACACGCACCACTGTCTTCTTAGGAAAGTCTCTCTTTTGAGATATTCCCACCGCCTATCTCCATGAGGGGAGGAGAGTCCTGCCCTGCACCTGGCATCCTGGATCTTAAGTTGCATGTGGTTCCTTTCTGTACATAGCCAACTGAAATGATATTTTATTTAAAAGAAAAAAAAAACAACCAAAGTGTCCGTCAATAGATGACTGGGTAAAGAAGATGTAGTATGTAGATGCAATGGAATACTGCTCAGCCATAAGAAGAGATGAAATATTGCCAGTTGTGGTAGTATGGATGGATCTTGAGAACATCACAGTAAGAGAAATAAGGCAGGTGGAAAAATTCAAGAACCATCTGATTTCACTCACAATGTGGGATGTGAAGCTGAAAGCAACAAATGAACAAATAAGACCAGCAAACAAGACAAACAAACAAACAAACACTCATAGGTGCAGACGCCAGTAGGTGGTTACCAGAGGGAACGGGAGGTGGGGGGAGGTAGAACAGTGTAAAGGGGATCTAATGGGTGGTGACAAAAGGAGACTTGACTTTGAGGCGTGAACACACGATGTTCACAAGTGTACATTTCTGGGATACATCGTCTGTATCATATATCAGATGATGTATACTAGAGAGGTACAAATTAAACCTATACAATTTTATTAACTAATGTCACCTCCATAAATTTAATAAAATTAATCAGAGAAATAGCCTAAAGATTATGCTTTCATCTTATCTTAACTCATGTCCCCATAAGACTTGATAACTAGATCACATAAGTGGACATTTCCTTTATGTTCCTGCTTCACATTTTTAACATCATGCCTTCATATTTTACTGAAAAACTATTTATGAAGAGCCATATGCCTGCATTTTAATTAAAATTGCTGTTGACAATATTATTTTTTTTGTTCCTAGTGATTAATGCCACTCAAAAAAAAAGGGAGGAAGGGTAAAAAAACTTGTTCCTTGCATTTAATTGTTATATTTTCAATTGTTACATGATAATATACTTTTCTGTTTCCTTTTGATTGCTAAGATATTAAGGAAAATTTTATGCTCACTTGTTACTCTTTCCTTTAGCTATGGTGTGGGGCTCAAAGTGGATGCTCCATAAAAGTATTTGAATTTTTTATTGCATGCTATCTTAACTTTCTTTGCAATGAGTAAGTTTTTTTCCCCTCACTTTTCTTTTGTTTTCAAGCATTTGGTTGATTAAATTAAAACATGGGAGAGACACATAGGGACTCTTGGGTAGGAGGGAAATGTCCTGTATCTTTATTTTTTTTGAAAAAGGTACATATTTTATTTTAACTATATGATATTCTAGAAAAGGCAGAATTATGGACACAGTAAAAAAACCAGTGACTTCCAGCGATTAAGGGGTAGGGAGGGATAGAGAGGCAGAGCCTAAAGGATTTTGGGGGCTGTGAAAATCTCTTGTATGAAAAAATAAAGGTATACACATGTTACTGTACATTCCTCCAGACTGGTAGAATGGATAACATGAAGGCTGAACCTGGGTATAGACCATGGCCTTTGGTTGATGTATATTGAGAATGGCGGTTACATGGGTATATTCACTTGTCAAAACTCATCAAGCTGTGCCCCTTTAAGAACAGGTGCTGTTCATAGTAAATAAATTATATTTCAATAAAGGTGATTTTTAAAATATGTTGTACAGAATAAATATCCATACACTGACTACAGTTTTCCATGGCATGCCAACAAATCAACATTATACACAAAGGAAACATTTTACTTCAAATTCTAATAAAAAGCACCTTTGAGAAAGCTTACAATATTTACTGTGTTTAGTAGTGAGGACAAGAAACTGAATCATGAAACAAAAGTAAGTATCAGAAAATTAACTCAGAATAAGACCTTGGGAAATCCTTCCTCTTTTATAAAATCAGACCCAGTGGCTTCTTCTTCATTGGAACTGCAGTAGGATTTTATGTTTCTGCAAGAATCCTATAGCCAATGCAGAGTACATATACATTTATATATGCATCTTTCTACTGGATTGGTAAAAGGTTAAATGAAAAGTTTACACAATCGCACAACATTTTTACAAGCCTGCACACATTAAAATGCAATATCCATGATTGTATAGGATATAGAATATTTTAGCAGCCATACCAGTTATGCCAGTCCTTGTGTTATCAAAAACCTGAGGTGTATTCTTTGGTGTGCAGGGCTAAGTCCCAGTGTCTGGATTCTGAATGTGAGGTGTCAGAATTTGGTGTTGTATACTTGACGTTTGCTAAGAGAGTAGAGTTTAGTGGTTCTCACCACAAAAGAAGAAGGTAAAAAATGGGTGATGCTATGCTAATTAACTTGATTGTAGTAACTAATGTACGACATATGCATATATGAAATCATTATATTTTTACACCTTAAAATATGCAATTTTATATGTCAATTTTGCCTCAATGAAGCTGGGAAGAAAGAATTCAAGATTGCTGCTGTAACAGTTCTGGGTCCTGTCTCCCACAGAACCCTCAGACCAAGTCCAGAACAAGGTGATTCATTAACCATGGAGGGTGATCCATCATCAGGGGGAGGCTAACGAGAGCAATAAATGTGGAGAACAGACTGCATTCCACAATCAAATGAAACACTTTTAAAACACGATTAGGAACAAGAGCTATAAATAAATCAAACCAGTCACAAATAATAACCTGAAATGATCATGGAGATAGCAACCCAACAATAAATAATTTAAGTAAGAAAATGAGCCAACATAAAGCAATTCACTTTGAGCTTAAGAGAGGCAGAGAGAAAAGTACAGTATCACAGAACACAGAGTGTTTCCACATCAGAGCAGCAGGCACAACAACAAATGTTACAGAAACCTGGAAGAATGAGCCATATAAAGACACACACACAGATTAAACACACAAACACCCCCATCCCCCACCAAGAGTCTTATACTTTGTGTGTTGAAAGAAAGCATCCAAACTATTAGTGGAACAGAAGTCAGCTGTGAAGGTGTTTGTAGATGAGGAGGTGGAGGTGGGGACTGCAGACTGCACTTTGAGAAATGTGATGGTGAGGTGTTCGCTGGAGAGGTAACAGACTTAAGAGAGTATTTTTAGAGTGCTCAGACTTGAGTAATTTTGTAATCATTTGAAGGAAACAGCAGACCTGAGAGGCTGAGGATGAGGGATTTGTGAAGATATCACTTGGGGAAGTAAGAAAATAAATGGATATTCAAGAAAAAATGGAGAATAAAGGTAGATTTATTCATCATCATGAGGCAGTTTGGCGGACATGCCAACAGGGCAGTTACGGGGATTGGCCATTGACTCGGGAAAGTGCGGAACACACGTGTTAGTGAGTAGAAAGGAGATACATAGAGACTAGAATTTGGGAAGAAAGAATGGAGGGGGGATATGGGTTTGTATGTACATATTTGCCTTAGCATGTTTAGAAGCATGGAATAAAGGCAACATGAGGATGGGAGACAAATGAGGACGTGCTAACTGTGTGGCACCAGTGACGAGGCTGACTTAGGTCACTGTGAGATTATCAGTCTTGAACACGTGCCAAGTTCTAGTGGGACTGTTGGTGTGATGTGGTAAAGCTGAGTGAAGCTGCAAAAATGGTGAAGCAGGCAGAGCAATAGAATGGCTGCTGGAAAATCTACATTAATATTAATAGCCAATACTTCTTGAGCATTACTAAGTGGCAGGCACTCTTCTTCTAAGTGAACTGCATGGTTTAACTTATTTATTATTCATAGGAGACAGGAGCTATTAATATCCCTGTTTTTTTTTTTTTTTCCAGAGGCACAGAGTATTTAAGTAACTCGGCCAAGATTTCACAGCTTGTAGATGGCAAAGCCAGGCGGAGAACCCAGCCTTTTGACTCTAGAGATTGTGTTTTCAACCACATCACTCTACTGTTCCCCATGTTAATGCATTTAATGAGCTGCTAAGGGACTGAGAGTTTTCATTCTTCTTAGGCAGCTCTTGAAGGACAGTTTCAAGCTGCAAAAGGACAGATGCCTCTCAGGGGTCTGAATAATGTTGGGCAGTCCCTTTTCATCGTCCAGAGCAGGCCCCAGGCTTTCTGCAAGGAAATGACTCTCACTCCTGTTCCCGTCTGTCTCCAGCTGCCCTTTTCACATTCCTTACCTCCTGGTAGGCTGGGCTTGGGTCAGGCCCATTCATTTTTCCCCACATAAACATCCAATTACTTCCCATGTTTGAAGATGAGACAGTTCATTGAAGATAGTGGGGGCCTATTTCTGTTATCTACAGCTGTGTAAAAGACCATCTCACAACTTTGTCATAAAAGGGTAACTATTTATTATTTTTATGTTTCTGCAACCTTGGAAATCATTTACTTCCTTTTTGTGATAGGTAATAATAGTTACTAATACTCACCATCATCAGCAGCAGCACCATATTATAATGCACAACCAGTTTTGGAGAAACCACACCTCTTCTCTTACGGGCACCCCAATACCCTAGAGTCAGGAGTGTGATGTGTGGGGACTCTCGGAGAAAGTCTTCCCGGGTGACTCCAGGTGTGTTTTAATGAAGTCAGTCTGGTATTGTGGAAAGAGCTTTGGACCAAGCATAAAAGACGTGGGGCCCAGGCTTGGTTCTGCTATTTGGTGGCTTTGTTGACTTGGACAAATTATTGACACTTAAATTCCATGAGTCAATTTCTCGATACCACCAGTGGGGTAGCTACTCACCTAATTAGCTTGTTACCATGTGACTGTGGTAAACTGATTAATGATCTATGTGGAATGCTTTGAAAAGGGTAAATCATTAAACCAACAATACCTGATCTGTATTGGAATCTTTTATACTATGGTTTCATACTGTTTGCAATGCTTTACATGCATCATTTCATCCATGAGGTTGACGGCACTATTGTATTTGTTTTGCAGTTGGGGACCCTGAAGTAAAGAGAGGGTCAGTAGCTTGCACAAAGCCAGGCAGTTCGTAAGTGGCAGAATGAGGAGCCAATGAGAGTGGTGCTCACTCCTGAGAGGGCAGGTCTTAGGAAATTCTGTGTAACTCCACTGAGAGCCACCGAGAGAGCACAGAATGATTGGGTGCAGTTGGGAGAGGCTGGCGGGGTGTGGGGGTTCTGCACCATTCTGACAATGAGTCTTTCCCGTTTACGGTCTGTTCTTGCCTCATGAGACATTGGGTCTCCAGAAGAAGCTATTTTGTCTCAGCCTTTCTCTCAGGAGGCCTCTAACTAGTTCTTCCATGAACTCCACTCTAGTACTGAAACCCAACATTTTCCCTCAGGAGCCTGGGACTCTTACTCAGGGCTTTTTGGTTTCTTTTGGTTTTCAACAGAGAAACTGGCTTTGACCTCAGTGATTTTGTTTACCTTGTTCGAACTCGTCATATTGTTTCTTTCATCCTATTTTTATTCTGTAAAACAGGAAAGAAGAGAAAATGGGAAAGTGATCATGTTGTGCAGAGCCCAAGCCCCAGATGCTATCCTTGAAGGCCTGAGTCAGAGGCTTTGGCTGAACATTCCATTTCCTGCTCTCCCTGCTGAGCCATGGTCCCAAGGTTTGAAGAATGGCAACAATTCTAAGCATAAAATTAATGCTGCAATAAAATCAGATGATAAAAATGTAGTAAGCAATTCACCCCCAAAATAGATGTACCCGGTTGCACAGGTGGCTAGACTTGGAAAGAAATACTGCTTTCGTAAAATCTGTGCATTTATCAGCCCTCTAAATAAAATCCATAATTAGACTGTGGCCTTGATTCTTCCTCACATTCCCTAGTGCTTATAACTCGGATCAAAAGTGAAACCACTGATGAAGAATGAGTTACTAATGTTTTTGTTACTCATTTAACAAGCATTTCTTGAGTCTCTACTTTAAGGAGCCACGTAGCTACAGCGAAGGAGAGAAAGAGGTGAGCTCAGTCCTCAAGGAATTCCCCACAGGGAGACTGGTAGACGAACAAGGAGGGACTAGCTTGCACGAGTGCGTGGCTTTAGGTGAAGGCTGCAGAAGGAGACCCGCTCAGCTGGGACAATGTTGCCAAGAGAATCCCAAGGGGAAATGCCCACATACACGCCACAGTGAATAAAGAAGAGGGCCACTCTCCTGTACGCCCAACTGAAGACTTTAGCCATGAAAGACTATTAGTGCACACAAGCCAGCATTTAACCGTGACAGAGGTCCCAGTGAAGAGGGAGGATATGCCAGGTTGCAAAGGGAAAATCAGTGGAAGCGGGGCCACTGCGGATGAATGAATCAAGGTACGGTACGTGCATGGGGGGTACCTTAGGCAAAAACCAAGGTAAGATTTAGTGTGTGACTTTGTGCTTCTCCTTTGTAGCTGGCTGCGTTTGGCTTCTGTGCAATGCATGCTGGAATGGCTCCCTCAAAGTTCAGGTCTCCCAGTGTTACCGCTTCACAGGTGAGGTTTACAAATAAGTTAGTGGCCTGAACCCACCTAGAGGACTTTGAAGGCAGTAGTGGAGGAGCAATCGTCTGGGGATTTCCAATGGAAAAAAAAGGGCACAGCAACTTTTCCATCTGGTCCCGTGACCGGGGGTGAAGAAGAGTGGGCTCCGTTGAAGAGTATGTGTACGAAAGTGCCTACCAAAGTAAGTAGAAGGACAAGGCTCAGATAAGTCTTCAGAATGCCCTCCGCACCTGCGCATTTTTAGCAGAGCCATTGTTCCTGGATAAACTTTTAATAGTGAAAAAAAGTAGTCATTGATGCCATGACTCTACCTCTAATTTCCAAGTACCCACTGGCTCTGGGACACCTATTCAGTGGAAGTTAGAAATGTAAATTGTCCCCAATAGAAGTGCTTACTTTAGAGCTTACTTAAGTATTTATAAGTGTCTACGGTCTTATTGACTAATTGAAAACAAAGAGTTTATTATCCAAAAATAGGATTTACATGAGATGTGAGCCTGTAAAAGGTAGTGAGGTTGAATGTTTCCCCCCAGCTGTGCAGGTTGCACGGACAGGTGGGCTTTGGAGATTGCTTTAGGACAGAGACACACAGAAGTGTGAGATTTCAGGTCAAAGCTCAAATTTTGTTGCCTGAACCTGTGATAAGTGCCAAGAAGAGAAGTCGAGTAGGTTGGTAAACTTTCACCTCATCTTAGTTCTTCCTTAATGTGTAATTGCTCTTTAGTTGTTTGGAGTTCTTTAAAGTCCTCATCTTTCTGTCTGTAACACATTTCTACAGAAATTTTAAAAGGACAAAGTAAACATTGTTTTTACACTGTTGTCTCTCTTTTAAACTTGGTGAAGAATAAATTGCTTTTCAGAAAGTTGATTGATTGACTGACCCCATTTTGAATAACACGGGACAATCTTATTTCGTAGAAAAAGATAGCTCTGTCTTCTATTTGGAAGCAACACAACTCTCAGAGACCCAGGCATGTTTAATGTTCAAATTAATGTTCAAGTTTAATGTTCAGAACCCTGACTTGATAGACCTTTCAGTGTTTGTTTTGATGAACTGTCCGACTGATTGATTGATGGGCCTTTCCTCATTGGGCTGCATTGATTGTGAAGGTGTCTGCAATAAAAGGACCATGCTGTGTATTTTCTGAATAAATTCAGCTGTTAGTTAGTCTTTTGTATGTGACTTAGAACAGACTGTAGGTCCATCAGTGGGCACTGGGAATTCATGCCTCTGTTCTAATTTTGATTCTTCCTCTCCAATTCTTCTAATGATATATTTTATATATTTTGTTATAATATAAGATTTAAGTTCATGAAAAACACACTAATATTTTAAAAGACATCATATCATGTAACTATATAGTCAATATTTTGACTTAA
Source organism: Tonatia bakeri (assembly GCA_004024845.1). Classification (NCBI taxonomy): domain Eukaryota; kingdom Metazoa; phylum Chordata; class Mammalia; order Chiroptera; family Phyllostomidae; genus Tonatia; species Tonatia bakeri. The sequence continues at coordinate 69,805 of PVIA01000625.1, forward strand.
TATTCAATGGCTTAAGTATTTATGTGACTATATTATAACAATAATTCTTTACTTTTGGCTTGCCCAAAACCCTCTGGGCAGAATGGAGAAAGAAACTCTCTCTTTGTAACCCTTATTTGTTTGGAAAAGGTATTTTAATTCCAACTAAACTTCCCCTGAACTCTGAAACTAGGCTGCTGCATTCAAATCCTGATTTCACATCTTGTCACTGTAGGGCCATGGGTGAGTTTCCATCACTGCCCTGTGCCCCAGTTCTTCTTTCTGAAACTGGGATCATATCACCCCTGATAACCATTCTGAAGATTAAATGAGTTGTTAGATACACAGCACATAATAAGTTATCACTTTTTTATTATTTCAATAACCCTAGCCTAGAGAACTAGCTAGAGAGTATCCTACAGAATTGGGTTCACATGTCGTACGTGTAGGTTTGAGAAGACGTTGACAATGTATTAAAATTCCAGAAGGCCAGTATTGCACTCTAAATTTATATAAGGGCCACTGTAATTAAATCACAAAATTTAGATCTTTCAATAATTTCTCCTAAACAGGCAGCTATTGAGTATCTATCAAGTATCATACTTTGAATTACCTTTAAAGATACAAACAAGTGATATGATACCTCTCTTTAAATCTCTGTCAAATAAGATTGTCAAGCATTTGAACATGGCATTCATACTTAACTGTATTTCTCTAGTGTTCCAACTCTTTGGATTGGTGTTTAATCCTCAGATCTTTAATACATATTAAACATTTTCCTAGATTAGTTGTATACAAAAATCTCAAATATTCAAAATATTTGCATCTGTAACCTTTCGACATATAACTAAACATCTTAAAATATAATTTGACCATAGTTTATCTTGAGGTAAATTACATTATTTTAAATGTGGCTGGTTAGATACAAGGCCAACCATTTTACTTTTAGTAAGTATATATTAAAAGTATTTGTGACTATTCTAGTAAAAATAATTTTACTGACAATATTTTCTACCCAGTCACAGAATTAAATAGCATAGTTAGAACTGGTGGTGATTTTAAATCAATTGTATTTAAATTTTAATCTCAGAATTCAGGGACTTAAACTGATAGAGAAACCTATGTAGTTGCACACACAGTAAGCATCCATTTGGCTGCCATGCCTTTTGTCACCTGATATTGCTGCTCAGTGGCATCTTCTGTGCTGCCAGACATGGACTCCAGGCCCCTTAAGAATGGGCATCATTCCTGCCAGGCTGTCCACCTGCAGTCCTGTCTCCTGAGCCCAAATTGTCTTACAGAGACCCTGACTAGTGTCCCTTAGACTGTGGTCTAGTGTCCAGGGTCTTGTCCCAGAGATCCCCTCTGGGGCACAGCACACAGGCAGGGTCCAGGACCCACACCACCTTCAGGGTTTTCAGTATTCTTTCTACTGACTCTTTACTGCTGTCAGTCTCCTGTGCCCTGGGTTCATCCACTCATCATCCTCAGAGGGCCTGAAACCTAACTGGTTATGCTTAAGGGGCAGACGTGGTTGGGAAGGTTGTCGGATGTGATGGCTTTCTCTTGCCTTTGGAAATGCAAAGCATTCTTCCTTTTGCTGGTGTGCTGACCCTTCTTTCTCCTTCCTTGCACAACCCCTCTCTCCGTGCTAGTATCAACAGAAGGAATCAAATGATTTTTGTGAAATATTACGTAAGGTTTAAGATTGAAAACCTGAATTTATATGGGATTTGTACTTTAGTCTGTTGTTCTAAATAAAATATTAACCAATATTTTTCTGATAAAATTTAATCAACTTTATTGATTTTATTTGGAAGTAAATGTTGAGTCATGTGATGGAAATGATATGTTTATAGGATTACTAGTTACCATGAATTATTCATAGTAGCTTTAGCTTCTGGTGGTATTTTTATCATTATTTCATAAGTTCTAAGTCACCTTCTCCAACTAATCAGGATAAAAGTTTTGATGTTAGTATCAGCTAAACAGGTTGGGGAAAATTATAACTTCCCTGAGGAAGTGACAAAATGTTATAGAAAGCATTTGCAAGCCAGATAAAATAATATGTAGATCTATTAAGTTTTTGCATAATAATTCAATTTCTCTCTACTTATTAAAATGTTTTGATGGATAAAAGACTTAAATATAAGTCACAACACTGTAAAAGTCCTAGAGGAGAACATAGCCAGGACAATTTCAGATATTCCATGAGGCAATATTTTCACCGATATGTCTCCTAGAGCAAGGGACATAAAGGAAAGCATAAACAAATGGGACTTCATCAAATTAAAAAGCTTCTGCAAGGCTAAAGAAAACTTCAGCAAAATGTAATGGGAACCAAATGTATGGGAAAATATATTTGCCAATGATACCTTGGACAAGAGTTTGATCTCCAAAATATATAAAGAACTCGTACAACTCCGCACCAGGAAGACAAATAACGCAATTTAAAAAATGGTCAAAGGACCTGGACAGACTCTTCTCCAAGGAGGACATACAGAGGGCCCAGAGACATATGAAAGGATGATCAGCATTACTAGCCATCAGAGAGATGCAAATTAAAACTACAATGAGATACCAGTTCACACTACTCAGAATGGCCATCATAACCAAGTCAACAAACATGAAGTACTGATAAGGGTGCAGAGAAAAGGGAACCCTAGTGCACTGTTGGTGGGATTGCAGACTGGTGCAGCCACTGTGGAAAACAGTATGGGATTTCCTCAAAAAACTAAAAATGCAACTTTATTTTGACCTGCTAATTCCACTGCTGGGATTACATCCTAAGAATACTGAAACACCAATTCTAAAGAACCTATGCACCCCAATGTTCATAGCAGTGTTATATATAATAGTCAAGTGCTGGAAACAGCCTAAGTGCCCCATCAGTAAATGAGTGAATCAAAAAGCTGTGGTACATTTACACATGGGATACTATGAAACAGGAAAAAAGAAGGAACGCTTACTCTTCACGACAGCATGGGTGGAACTGGAGAGAATTATGCTAAGTGAAATAAGCCAGGGGGGGAAAGGCAAATACCATATGATCTCACCTATTAGTAGAACCTAGTCAACAAAACAAACAAGTGAGCAAAATAAAACCAGAGATGGAACTAAAGAACAAACTTACAGTAACCAGAGAGGTGGAGGAAGGGGGATAAGAGAGCAAAGAAGGGGAATGGTCATCAAGGAACATGTAGAAAGGACCCATGGACAAAGATGATGGGGGGAGGATTGAATGTGGGAGGTGGGGGTGGGTAGTACGGGGAGAGTAATGAGGGGGAAAATGGGGAACAACTGTGATCGAACAACAATAAAAAAAGAAAATATAAATGAATAAAAGTTAAAATGTTTCAAATAATTCTTTTTTATTTTTATCATTGTTCAATTACAGTTGTCCCACTTTTTCCCCCATTGCTCTCCCCTGCCCTGACTCCCCCACAGTCAATCCCCACCCTGTTGTCCATGCTCTTGGGCCATTTATACATGTCAAATAATTCTTTAAGACAAATTCATTAAAAAATGATGGGTACATCCTATAATCATGGAATATCTGGACCTTACTGTAGACTTACAGTGAAGTTGTCTTGTAAAATGACCTCCTTGCAAAGCTGGGGCATGGCGTGCCTGCTCAGCTGGAGGAAATAAAATGTACAGGTAAGGATTTCATTGCAATGGGAGAGAAGAGCAAATATGTAGTTCTTGAATTGTAAGCTGTTTTCTCTGAGCAATAGCTAATGACCATAAAATCATGTCCACTGAGGGAATCAGGGAGGCAGGAATCAGGGAGCCCGTAGAGGGACACAGGAAAGGGTAGTCTTGGAGAAAGATTTTGGGATGTTAGAAGATCCTTGCAGCAGTGAGGAGCAGAACGGGCATCTCGTGGAGAGTATCAGGAAAGAACAGTTTTTCACTGTCAATAGTGCGTAGGTCTGTGAAGTCAGTACAGTCAGAACGTGGCTTATTTGTTGAAGGAAACTGTTCAAATGTTCTACTAAAGGAGTCACTTATTTTGAAGCTAGGCAGACATGGGTTTTTTTTTTTTTTAGACCAAAATAAATTTTTTATTGTGGTGTGGGCATTTAACATGAGAGCTACCCTCTTAACCAAATTTTAAGTGCACGATACAGTATTGTCAAACATAGGCACTAAGTCGTGCCTCGGGTCTCCACAACTTACTCATCTTGCATGACTAAAACTTCATACCCGCTGAACAACAGCTCTTTATTTTCCCCTCCCCTCAGCCTTCAGCAACCACCTTTAAACTCTCTAATTCTTGGATCTTGACTATTTTAGATACTGCAAATCAAATCATGTGGTATTTGTCCTTTGCGACTGGCTTATTTCACTTAGCTTAATGTCCTCCAGGTTCATTCATATTGTTAGACATGGCAGGATTTCCTTCTTTTTCAAAGCTGAATAGTATTCAATTGTACATATGCACAACATTTTTTAATCTGTTTATCATTGAACGTTTAGTTTGCTTCCCTGTTCTGGCTGTTGTGAACAATGCGGCAGTAAACACACAAGTGCAAACATTTCTTCAAGATCCTGATTTCAATTCTTTTGAATGTACACCCAGAAGTGAGACTGCTGGATCATGTTGCGGTTCTATTATCTTTCTGAGGAACCTCCGTACTCTATTCCACAGTTACAGCAGTGTACAAAAATTCAAAATTCTAATCCTGGCTCAGTTGATTTACTGACTTGGCGACAGGAAGAAAGCGTGTTAATGTCAGTGTTATCCTAGGTTCCTCATCTCTTAAATGTGGTTGTTGGGAGAATTAAAGCTGTTACCACAGATAGTTAACTAGTTATTAATAAGAAAGAGAGCAAAGGGAGTTAGATGTTGAGCTTAATCAACTGGGGAGCATGCACCTGTTTGCTTCACCAGGAAGCTACAGCTTCACACACTGCAGGGGATGGGAGACTTGCTCTGCCAAGGGGATTACAACTCCTGCCTTCCCTCATCCGGTATCAGATTGTAGTGCAGCACAGGGGGAGGTGCTTGATCATAGAAGCCTGTCAATCTGACTAGGGGGTGGACCTATGAAATGCCTGCAAAAGCTTGGGAAGTTGATTGGTTATTTTGAAAAAGCACCTGGTCTATCCTAAACCATGCTAATATACTACCAGGGGTACAAAGAAGCTCTCTCTCTCTCTCTCTCTCTCTCTCTCTCATTATCCAGTTGTCCCAGTTTTGCACTCTCCCACCCAGGAGCAAGCAACCATGCAGATATGACAGTGACTGGGGCCCACAGCGGATGACATGAGCCCCAAAAGGCTAAGATTTAATACGAAGCAGAAACTTTGGACCTTGGCTTTTGTTTTGTCCCTGATGGGGACACAGTTATACTTTTTCCATGGTGGGATAAATAGAGATGGGGCTTTGGAAACCCAGTGGTCTTTTTCTATGTTTTTCTAATTTTACCACACCACAATCTCCTGTGCATGGATCCTTGGAATGCTTTCCTTGTGATCCTGTGGAAAAGGCTAATTTCCACTAGCAACCGAGTTGTTTAATATAAAGTGTTTGTTAGGTAAGATGAAATCTGTAGCTGCTTCTACCCTGGGGCAGTGAGTATCACTTCTATTATTTAGTATGCATAAAAACCCTGTTTGTTTGAAAAAATTAAAATAGTTAAGCCAAACAAATAAGGACAAAAATTCCACCAGCTGTTTATTTTCATTGTTATCGTGTACTGTGCAACTTCTCAGACACTTTTATGTGTGTATGCACATGCAATTAAATAAATAAATACATTTGTTCCAAAACAGATATGGACTTTGAAAATATTGATAATAACTAGGGTCTTCTATTATATAATATACTATCTTTCTAGGTTGATATGTTCACACCAGCATTGCTGCATAATATTCCTTAGTGTGCATATGCAATAGCGTACCTAACACCTTGATCCTAAACATTTAAATTTCCAGTTTTTCACTACGATAAGCAAGTTTTCAGTATGTCAGCATCAATTTGGCTACATGTCTGATTATCTTCTTAAAATGAACCTCAGAAGTGGAAATGTTAGTTTTATGTATATAATATCAAATTGTTTTCTAGAAAAATTGTGCACTTTAATAGTTTAAGTACTTTTATGAGTGTTTTTTCCTTACATCCTTATACAAAAAATGTAGCATCAAAGGTTTTCTTGTACCGAAGAGATATTGATTTTAATTATTTAATTCATAAGTCTTGTTTCATGCATTAAGCTTCCTTTAAAAATGTATATTCAACTTTATTTTGTCTGTGTATATCTTACTACTTCTTCTAAAACGTCTCATTTCACATTAGGCCATTTTGGAAATGTAACACTTCTCTGTCCGGTGAATTGATAAGCTCAAGACTGTTCTCAGAAATGGAAGTTTTTCAGACTGCATGTCCTTTCTCATTAATACCTACGATGCGTCTGACATGAATGGGAAGCTGGAAAGGATCGATAAAGACACAGCAGGGGATACGCTTCTGCCAGAGAAGCTTTGATGGGTATTTTTTTCAAAGAAGCAAGTCTATCTCATCTGAATGTTCCATTTTAAAACAGAAGACAGAAATTTCCCCCAAGGCAATATTGTTTTTGAATCCTAACCACAAGCTCATTACTAATCAGGATGTTGTTCTGGAATGGCAGTTTTCGACCTTTTTCATCTTATGGCACATGTAAACTAAGTACGAAAATTCTGTAGGATACCAAAAAATGTTATATTTTCTGCCAATTGGACAAAAAATAGTTGTAATTTTGATTTATTCACATTAACTATTGTAGTGTTGGCTGTTTTCATTTTCTTTATTTAATGATCTAAGTAAAAAGATGTCAGTGCTTTTGACTTGATATCAAGTCCTGCATGGTTTAAAAGTTTTTGTGGCATACCAGTCGACAGATCACTGTTCTATAATTTACTTTGAATCTCCTTGAAAAAAAAAATATGTTAGCCTCTCACTCGTCAAAGCAAGGAATGCTTAATAGAAAATAAAACAGAATAAATAAAACTCAATGTAAGATACACTTTGCTTTTTTTATGTCTCAAACATAACTTTAATTAAAGCAGATGAGGTAGATTCTTGTGTTTGTTCTACAAAATAGTTAAAAAAATTGTAAAAGATACTTTTCTTTTTTTTTTAAATGTAAGTTTGGAAACCTCTCATTCCAATTCTGCAGTTTTTTTTTAAAGATTTTATTTATTTATTTTTTAGAGAGGGAAGAGAAAAAGAGAGAGAGAGAGAAACATCAATGTGCGGTTGCTGGGGGCCATGGCCTGCAACCCAGGCATGTGCCCCGACTGGGAATCGAACCTGCGATGCTTTGGTTCGCAGCCTGCGCTCAATCCACTGAGCTACGCCAGCCAGGGCCAAAAAGATACTTTTCATAATTTAAAATGTGGCTGAGGGCAGAATAGGAAATTCTAATTTGAAGATTCAATAGTTTAAACTTGAGTAAGCTCTAATATTAGAGTGTTAATAAGGGTCATTCCACCAGGTTACATCTAATCTCCATTCTTTCCTCAGAGGATAAACTATTAAAGAGATAGAAAATGGGGAAGAAAGAACAGCAGAAGAATAACTTCTAGCTTAATAACACTTTTGTGCTTGAATGAAGCAAATCTGCATGGTGGCCACGTATTTTTTTCTTTAAAAAAAAACACAAAACAAGGCAAAAGAAAACGTATTTGTTATTCCTCAATGAGATACGAGAGGCAAAGTGTTTGGTGGTGGGGGGACCTGTTTTGCCACCCTGGAGCTGTCTTTTGGGATTTTGATTTTAAGTTGTTTATTACATAAAAGACTCAGAAAGAACCTTTGAGCTTTCCTTCTTTTCTGCTCAAGAGATTTAGATAGAAGAACCTGCTTCCGGAAGGAAACTTCCCGGATACTCGCCCTAGCCTAATTTGAATTAAGTATGGTGAGTAGGGAGGCTGCCGGCAGGGGTCTGCGCCACCAGCAAGGATTTGCCTGACCTGTGTGTTCTCTTCCTCACCTTCTGAGCTCTGACATCCCGTCTCCGCTCTTCTCCTTCATCCAAACTGTCGTGCATGCCTAATGTTGCCTCACTGTCCTTGGCATATTCGTGCATTTGTAAATTTCCCAAGCACGTGCATTAAAATTTGATTTTCTTCTGTTAATCTGTCTCTGTTAGTTTGATTTTTAGCCCATCTAGAAGAACTTAGAAGATGGGACAAAAAGTACCATTTTTTAAAGCTTCCACAGGACCTAAATTAAACTATTGTAATTTAGAGGGAAAAAAGATACTTCTGTGTTAAGATACATAGAAAAATAAATATCTTCTAATGTTCCTAGAAACCTAAGTTTATTCTTAGATAAGCAAGAAAAGGTCCATATACTCTAAAATGATTATAGCCCCTTAAAAGGACATTTGGCCACAGTATCACATGCATTCCCTGCTGCTGGAGGAGCTGGGAATATGCCAAGTGCCACACAGGCTGTTGTGACCACATGCCAGCCTCCTGCCTGGACCTTAACTACCATGGCTTTCCTCCCAGGCTATAAAGAGTCAAGAATTACTTCCTTTTAGAAGGTAAGTAGTTGAAAGAGACCTGTCCATGATGAAATTAGTGAAAGTACAACCTTTGATTTTCTCCTGAAATTTATCTGAAGCTCCTTTAGAGTAATGAAATCATCTATTTCTATCAATTTGTATGAGCAGCTGTAACTTACAATTCAAATAATTAAACTATGTGAGCCATGAATCTCTATCGCTTTTGTTTATCTGTCTTTTCTCAGACCATAACTGCAGGATATATAGGCAAAAGCTAACATAATAGGATGCAATGAGCCACTTAAAATAGTGAATTCGGGGAATACCAGACAAACTCCTACAACTAAATATTTAGCAACATGGTCAACAATAAAATTCTAGGCAAATAGGTTGAATGTCCTGGGGAAATTATTATCATTGTTATAGCATTTATGTTGCCTGTAGTATATATAGAAAGGCAATTTTAGAGACTTCTGTGAAAGCAAAATTTTATTATATTATTGGTATAAACCTTTATAATTATATTTGCCTAACATTCTTATTCTCTTCTGGTCATTTAAAATGGACATTAAGGTGCTATAAAAACTTAAAATGGCTTAGACAATTGCAATGACTTCAAAGGAAATCAATACACACAGTGTTGAATTTTACCCAATAGAAAAATAGTCTTTTAATACTTAATAGGACACAAAGCACAAATCAAGCAGAAAAAAAGAGTATGAATTACTTTAACTAATTTGTTTGAACAGGACAGGAAAATAACTTCACTTTGGTCTTCCATCTGTCTGAATGCTAAAGAACCACCACCTGCTTCTGTATAAGATTATTGCTCTCTTAATAAATGTCACAATTTTCATTTGAAAACCCCTTTGCAGCTGTCTTTTTTCCAGCCACAGAATAATAAACCACTGAATCCATGGTCAGAATGAATCCTTTACATGATATTGACTGGAGGAAGCTGTCAAGAAACAATCATGGCCGACTGCTTGTTTTCCACTGTCTTGAATCAACGGGACTCAAACGAGCTGGTGGGGGTTCTAAAATAGAGAACTAATAAGATTTGCTTAATAGGCATGTTCCAGATGGATTGATACCAAGGTCGTTGTTGTTCATGTGACTGTTCTTGGCGGTACTACACAGTGCTTCTACAACATGCTCTTGATAGGAAAATGGACAAATGTCAGGTTTGCCTATTAGATACATGTATGTTGCAAAGTCATCTAATTTTATTAGGCTTGGTTTCCCCAAATATAAGGCAGGACTAGTAAGAGTTATACCTGCCTTTCTCACTATATAAAATTCTTTTGAAAATAAATGAAATTATAGAAGTGCCAGATCTGGGGACAACTTAGGGAGATTTACTAAATATTGAAGTTTGGGGAATTTATTTTTAAGAACTCAAATTGAGTTAATTATGTAGTATCCCACGAAGTAATATTACTGTGTATGTGGGGGAGCGGATCTAGGCACTTATTTTGGAATCTCCAAAATAACTCTGCTCCAGCTGAGATGTGTTCAGCTTGCTGGTCTTCATACTGACAGAGAGTCACTCACTCTGTGGTGTGGACTGAGTGTCATCACAGAAGGATAGCAGGCTTACTTGGGGCCAAAGGTTGATCACCCAACTGGAATTTAAAAGGTCATTACAGACTAGTCCTTTCTGTCACCCTTTTCTTCATTTGTTTCCTATACTTATCTCGGCCACAAACAATTCAAAGTCACTAAATTCTTAGTAAATTCTTACTAAATTCTGTAGTTAACCACCAAAACTACTAAACCAGAGTCTTTTCACCACATTGTTTCATTGAGTTATTTCAAAATAAAACAGAATTTAAGGTTCTAGAGTCAGGGTAATTCATTGGTTAGAAAGCCACGGGACAATCACCCTAAAGAATTTACAAAAGAGCTGAGTCAAAAATCATCTGTCAAGCTATGGCTAAAGGCCATATTCAGGGGATTAAAAAGGAAACAAAAACATCTTCATTCTTTCCTGGATAATTATTTATATTTGTTTCTATTCTGAGTGCTTTTAAGTGTCCTAAATTAAAAAAAAAAAAAAAGCTTTGGGCTGGTCACTGCAGAGTTAACAACAAACACAGGACATTGAATGTCAGTTAAAAGGGAAGAAAACTGGCAAGGTGACTGTTGACATCAGCAACACAGCCCTCCACTCCAGACTTCCAGCACAGTCCTCCAACTGGGCTTCACTTCTCCCTTTTATTTTTTTTACTTCTGAAGAGAAACGCAATTAAATAAGATAATGTACAGACGCCCATCAACTCACCATGTTCCACTTAACACCATCACATTAGCTTTAGACTATTTTTTTCATGTTTTATTTTTTATTGTTGTTCAATTACACTTGTCTCCATTCCCCCCATAACTCTCCTCTGCCCTGCCCACCTCCACCTCCCACAATCCTCTCCCCTCATTGTCTTTGTCCACAGTCCTTCATACACGTTCCTTGACTTCACCCTTCTCTTCTTTTCTCTATTGTCCCTTCCCCTCTTTAGACTATTTCTGTGAGAAATAAGACATTACAGGTAATATTTTAAATTCTCTTTGTTCCCTTCCAGTGTCATTTTCCTCTATTTTTTTTCCAGAAACAAATACAATTTTGAATTTGGATCCATCCTCATGTTTTACCTAATTATATTTTAAGAAATTTTAAGACACATAGGCATATGTAAGATATATATGTCTCCATAAACAATAAATAGCATTACCTTTTAACTCACATAAATATTCTTAGACTAAAAGTAGACTTTTTGTTTAATATCCTAAGATATCTATCTATGTCCATGCATATAGTTTTGTTTTATCTATTCAAACTGTTTATTATTTTACCACATCAACATATCACATTTTATTCATCCATTATGGGTACTTTGATTATTTTGTACAATGTTATGATAAATTCTTTGTGCAGATGTCTTTATACACAAGGTCTTAAAAGCTTCTCTAAGCTTTATATCTAGAAGTGAAGTAGCCATATAAGATATGTACACTTTCAAGTTTAATAGGTGTCAAATTGCTCTAGAAACGGATTATATCAGTTTACCCAGCTACACGCAGCAAGTACTTTATCTCTTAAGTTCCATATTGTCTGATGGCATTCCTACATGAGTTGGCTTTTAATAGTTGATCCTCAAAGGAAGCAGTTTCATAGGAATATGTTGGAAAAGACTATGTAAGATGTCCAGCATCTTGGTTTATCAGATTCTGTTTTTGGTAGAGAACTGATGTGGGGTCCAGGTTGGTCAATGGCTAGCATGTGAATTGTCCTCTTACAGAGAAGTGATAGTGTGAACTGCGTCTGTTCTTAGACAGTTACTCAAGAGACAGGACACCAGTGGGGGGTCCAGCTGAATGACTTTAGTTTCTGCTCACTTTCAGAGAGGAGCATCCTCTGTTTTGCCCACCTGGCCTTTCTCAGCTCAAGCTGAGGTAGTTTGTGTCTGAGCTGAGGCAATATTTGTCATAGGATGCTGTCCAGGCATAAGACACATGGGAGCATATGTAGACAAAAGGGAGGTTTTTTTCTCCTTATTTATCATTTTGTTCTTTGATTTGGGAGGATTCTTGGTCATAAATGTTAATGGGAGACAAATGTCAGTTGTCATTCCAAAACTTTTGAAATGATTCATCATTTAGCTCAATGCAGGATAAGTAGTAACAGTGACGATTAAAAACATCCCTTAGTTCATTTTTCTAAAATGAATGAAATCTTGAGTTCAGTGAATTTAAAGCATGTTGTGATTTACAATACATTCACCACCACTGCTGACGCTTCTGTTCCGGGTTGATTGTGCTTTCCTGGTCCACCTGGTAGATGAACTCTCCGAGCTCAGTCCTGGTCTGCTCCAGGATCCTCACTTATGAGAACCCCTTTCTGGGGCTCTCCCCTCCATGTTCACCCTGTCTGCAACACAGTGCTAATTTTTTTTCTTATTGGTAACACTTGTATCACCATATTGGAATTGCACACTTACGTGTGTGTCTCCTTAACACCACAAAAGAAGCAGCATGGGGGGCGTAGACACAGTGGACACTCTGGGCTGGAGAGCCTTGGGTTGAAAACCATCGCTTAGTATCTGTGTGAGCTAGGGCAAGCTCCTTTAACTTTCTGTGCCTTCATTTTCTTATCTATAAAATGCGTATAATAATTTACCTTCTCCACAGTATTACTGTGGGGATTAATTGAGCTAATATCATTTCAATAGGAAAGCATTTGGAAGAGTGACTGGTTGTGGGGAGCACAATGGTTTCAGTTACTCCTACGCTTACGTCTTTGAGGGCAGAGACTGTGTCTTCTCCCACAGATTCAAAGAGCCTTGCACTCTACCTGGCAAATGAAGGGTTGCATAGAACTGTGTGTTCAGTTCTGCAAACACAGTTGTGCTTCCTTTCTGTACAAGCATCCATGTGGCATATACTGTGTTCCAGTTGACACTTTCTCCCTTTTAATTCAGCCTTAGAGATGCCTGTTCACTTTTCTTTGTTTTGACAGATTTTTAGCTTGTCGCCTTCATGCCACATCTGCCCAATAAGTCATGAAAGGAGGTAAAGAAGGATGATGCCTTTAACGGCAGGGAGCATCCTACTGGCACGACCTTTGGGACAAAGACATTTTGAAATGTTACATTTTTTCAGCTACAAGCGTAAGAAATACATGTACGCCTATATTCTGCTAGAAGGTGCCACCTTCCCTCACTATAATGGATGGATGGGTTTGGAGAAGACTGAAACTTTGTAGGAACTCCACATAAGTTGTTATAGCCATGGGCAGCAAAGTAAAGAAAATATTTTAATTTAAAGTAATTATTTTCAGATCAGATGTTTGTTGTCTTTTGATAATAAATAATTTCTCTTAAGGCATACTGCTAAACAAAAATTTTTGTGTACACGAAAAATATTTTACATCGAAAAGTCTTACCTTTCTTTGTTTCCCAATTAGTAGGGCAAATTTCAATTGCGAGGTGTCAATAAACAGAATTGCAAAGGTTCTTAGAAATATTTATTCATTTTAAACTGTTAGCTCTTTTCTCAGTCATTTGTATTTTTAATTAAAGTGAGAGTTTATGTGGCTATACATAATATAGATATGTGAACTTTCATCCAAGGTGTTAGAATGGGTGGGTCACCCTTGTTGAATGTTTTTTTTATCGTTATTCAATGTTATAGCCTGTGTCTTGCCAGCTTTCTTTAAAAGCAGCCTACAGCAACTTGGGAAGATTTTGATGTACTTTTTGAGATAGCTTCTCTTAAATATTTTCTTTAAAAAATACACAGAAACTTAACCTCTTTAGTTCACTACAACTCAGGGAAAGAGTTAAAAATGGACTTTTAGAGCACAGGGAAAGTGCATCCTTGTGTAGGTTATCACGTTCTCACACTCCTCATTCTCATAAAAAAAGAATTTCACTCCGTGACACAGAGGAGTCTTGAATGGTAGCTCAGAAATGGTGATAGCAGGTGCTGGAAATAACGAAGGGGTTTTGGTTGTCCTTGATTACTCTGTTCTGGAATAAATAGAATCCACTAGAAGGACAGGAAGGGAAACCTTATAGTAAGAAAGGAACTCAATGTGCTAAACAAAGCAGTCAAAAAACACTCCTTATTTTTAAGCCAGTATCTTTTATTGTCAGACTTTCTTTGAGCCAACAAACAAGAATTTCACATTTGTTCTTCAAGGATAAGCAAATTTCTTTTTTCTTCGTGGGTAGATTTACTTGGCCTGAGTCTGTACAACTTTTTTTAATATGCAAATTAAAGTCCAAGAAAAGGCAACCTTTCAAATTGTCTTTGTCCCCAAATGTAGTGCCAAAAGGATGCTTCCAGCTGTTAAAAGTCACCCTTTCTTATCTCTTTCCATAACATTTTCTTCTGGTCATAAATGCTGATTTATTTACAGTTACATTGCTTAGACCACCACTATAAACTTGAAATAAAAATGTGTTTATTTTATTACAGCCACAGCATTCAATGTCAGAGTCCTTTAAAGATTTGTTCAGGTATTATACACTTTGGGAAGGCAAAACCTTCCCCCATATTCTACATGGTTATGTTGCAATCCATTCAGGGTGATACAAGCTAACCTTCCAAGGCCCATTTTTAACTTAAATTTTTTAGAAACTACAGACTCTGAAATGCCTTAATATTGTTCTAAAAACAACCTTTGAGTCAGCTTTTTAAGAACGGCTTATAAATTCACTTATTTGCAAGCTGCATCAGCAGACACAGAATGCAGACTTCGCTGCATGTGAAACAAAACGGAGTCAAAATGTGGTTTTTGAAATACAAAAAAGACAGAAAAATCCTGTCTGAAAAAGATAATCTAGAAATGAAATATAAAGTTAAATTACCAGTTGATTTTCTGTGCACCAATACCTGGATCCCTAAATTTATGTGAAATGTTAATTGAAAATAGAAAAGAGGGGTGGCTGAAGGAGGTGAAGAAAGTGAGATAAATTTAATTCACTGAAAACGAGGTAAAGTACTTGGAATGCTGTACCTTTAAATTTAGATTTATGTGACTGGTGTTTACACGAAAGACTTGTTCTAAGTTTATTAGAGATGATCAAGTCATTAAATGATGCATTTCACCATTGTTGCAGCTCATGTTTTTTATCTACACACAACAATTGAATGAACAGACTGAACTCACAAGCAAAGTAAAGAGGCTCGTAGGTGGAGAGCAGGCTGAGAGCTCCAGTGGGTGGCTGGGAGGTGGAGGGGTCAGGAAGAGAAACAGGACTCATGGGCAACAGTGCGGTGACTGCAGGAGGGAATTGGGTGTGAGGCACAAAGGGCAATGGAAAAAATACAGTAAATTACTGTCTTAAAATAAAAATAATTTTAATTAAAAATGCTACTGTGACAAAACACAAAATGAAATATACTTTTTTTCCATCTTAAAGACCAAGAATTTAACAGAAGGCTGTTTGTGAAGTGATTTCTGAACTATTTTGATTCATAGGTGACTATCTCCTGTTTTTCTGATCAATATCTCTCAGTAGAAATGATTTTAGAACCATTTTTAAAGAGAATGTTTTAAATTGTTAAAAGACTGTTGTCAATCAATTCTATAACATTATAAAATGATTGTTGTTTAAGTTGTATACTTGCCGAAGGTTTTATTTAACCTTCAGTTCGTAGCATAAGTTCACTTTTGCTGGGAAAGTATTTTTAAATTTAGTTTAATCGTTTCTCAAAAATCATTAGCTCACTAATGATTTGGTTATAATCTAAAGAATAATATATTTAAAAGATTCAGAGTTCTCAGTGTAACATGTAGAACATATTTGAAATACAGATGGAATCTTTTCCTATTGTATCCTATTAGCATTAAAATAAATGTATGACAATACCAATAATTAAATGATTAGAAATCAAGTTATGATGTATATAAGTGACTTTATTTGATCATTTCAATTTTAAATATAATAAAAGAAATCAATATTTTAATATATTTATGTCAAAGTAAGTTGACTAAATAATTCCTTAAAGAGGAATAAGGAATGTCTAATCACAAGACATACTACAGAGTTGTTATAATTTTATTAAACATGTCCTTGAAGATTCTTTGCTAAAACCTAAAAATTAATTTATCAAAGACTTGATAACTACTAGTGTAATTTTATTTTTGTGCTACTTCTCTCGCAGACTCATATCAAAAGATAATTGGATCAACTAGGGTGTTAAAAAATTCAACTCTCACTGAAATGCTTAAGCTATTTTTGGGGATTATGTAGAAAGTTATGAACATTAGCTATATTAAAACCACGCAGTCACCAAATTTTACATTTTAATATGGGAATTTAGTTTACTTGAAAGGCTTCTGAATAAAAATGATCCTTTATTTGCAACATTGAGGAGACAGACGGATGATTGACAATAAATATGTCTCTAGGTTGTCAAAACATTTAGACAGAAGAGTGAAAATCCGGTCCATTTTCTAGCAGTTCTTTCAGTTTGACAGCTTGGATGGCTCTAGAGTGCCTCATCCAGAGCTCCGAGCTCTGATGTGCGTTATTTTGTGTTTCCCTAAGGACCCCGCGGAAATACACTGAGCTGCCAACAGCGCTGTGATTAGTTGTGCGGTGGTCACGTGATGTAGTCTGGGCTGAACAACTACCTCCTCGCTGGCACACGCACGCGATGTCCCCAGATTTGGGGGGTACGTGGGCTGTTTCATCATCGGTCATTTTTCTTGGCGACCTCCTGGTGACCTTGCACCTGCTGGGGTGACTGTACTTGAACTCCAGAGTGAGAAAGGCCAGGCATAGATGAAGTCAATTTCTATCCTTAGATCCTTTCTCTCAGTGTCCCTAGTTTTCACCCATGCCTTCCAGCCATTTTCCCTCAGCAGAAGTTGGAAGTGCTTTGTGGTTCCCTTCTGCTCTGTCCCATGGGGACTTTCTTCTCTGGTAGGTAATGCCAGAGCAGAACCAGGTAGAAATGTGTCTCCCCTCACTGTCTCCCCTGCTTACAAACTGTACTCCAAGGACGAGCTCATTTCATTTATCACTGTCCCCTGGCCAGCCCTGCTACTGGAGGCCTCCTAGCTCTGCTGTTTTCCAAAGGGACTTGCTTATGTCCCCTCTCCTGGAACCAGCGGGAGCCCCAGCAACTGTGTTGGCCACTCAGTGGCGAGGGAAGCTGGCCCGTCAGTGCTTGAGCAGCACCTGGGTGTCAGGGAGGCTGGTTTCTGGAGTTCACAGCCTGCCTCAGCACCACCTGTCTGGGGTGGTGATGGGGGAGGCAATTCTGTTCTCTTCTTTAGCCCACACCCAAACTTTTTCCCTCAGGAGTCTTTTTTTAGAGGAAACTTCTCACCAACATCTACAGTCCAAAGCTGGCAGGAGAAGGGGATGTTAGAGTCACGGTGTCTCAACATTTAATCACTTTCACTGGGTAGACATGTTTACCCACATGGACCTCAGTAATGAAGACATCCCTTCATCCTTTAAACAAAGGCCTTCGAGGCTTTATTTATCCCACATCCTCACATTTTCCCTTGTGACTTCATGCCGGAGGAAATGAGCCCCTCTCCTCTCCTCATCCCTCTTCTTTCTTCTCCTTCTCTTCCCTCCCTTTCTGTTCTTTTACCAACTGCTTTATCTTCTATGGACATTGATAAGGCATAACAAAAGTTACTTTTAGAGTGACATTTTTTTCATAATGAACATCAAAAATGATACTTCACACTTATTAACCAAGAAGGGAGGTCCAGATATTTTTAATGTACAATATATTCTGGGAGCACTTTTCCACAGACACAGAAAGAGCATTTTGGGGGGAAGGAATTCAGGTTCTAATGCAAAC
This sequence comes from Tonatia bakeri, assembly GCA_004024845.1. Taxonomy (NCBI): domain Eukaryota; kingdom Metazoa; phylum Chordata; class Mammalia; order Chiroptera; family Phyllostomidae; genus Tonatia; species Tonatia bakeri. The sequence goes on from PVIA01000625.1 coordinate 87,612, forward strand.
GCTGTGAACAAAGTTTGTTAATTGCTAGTGGAACTGTTCATTATGAAGTGAGACCTGATGGATTTTGTGTTCCACGCTCCCCCCTCCCCACCCCACACCTCTGTCTTCTCCTAAGGGATACAATTTCAGTGTTCTGAGCAGAGAAGCCATGTGTGGGATGAGAACATGAAATTTCCTTTTTTAACTCAATGAAATTGATTTAAGAGAACACATTTGCTCTTCCGCAATTCAGAGAAATGACTCAGAGAAATTAAAAATACCAACTGCCTTCAGTGACTCTTTCCTTTCTTTCATGGCAGGTCTGCTTCCCTGGTGAGCAGTTTTTCACACGAAGAAAGCCTCGAGAATGCGGTCTATTAATATCCACTTGAAAAAATCTATAATGATAAATGGTGTAATAAATAAGCAAGGGCATATAATAATAATGGGTTTTTAAAAGTAGAAATTGAAAGAAAAGAAAAAAGCATATTGGTTAACCAAGGGTTCCCGAACAAAAATCATCTAACACTTGTAACTTTTTCAATATTTTATAATGTAATTATTCACATGTACATATAAGTATGTCTAAGAGTTCTGTTAACTCTGCCTGTTTACTAGGCTTTTATGAGAAAAAAATATCTGTATCTGCCAGATGTAGCCTTTTTTTCAGTTTATTTACTTTTATATTTCATGTCCTGCTAGACTTTATTATCGAAAGATGACATGCCCACTGCTCACAGCAGCTGCAATTCATTAGCCTAATGGATTGGAATTGTAGGCTGCCTTAGGAATTGTCTATTGTGTGCTAAAATCAAATGTAAACCCTGCTGTGAAAAGTCTTGACACTATTAAATGTGAAAAACGCAATGTGTTCAAGAAGATGTTAAGAAAAGAGATGCAGGGCATTTGACTAACCACCGAGAAAGTCCTATGAAGTTCATACCAAGATAGAAAATGCTTGTGTTTTCTTCTGGTTTAGCCAAGTAATCAGTGACTATCATTCACCTCCCAACAGGGCTGGATGAGCAGTGGTTGCTAACATTAATTATCCCTTTTCCTACCAAGTACTGGCCATAGACTATTTGTATGTACATCCTACTCTTGTTCAAAATTCCACCCCCTGAATGCATTCATTGATTCTGCAGAAACACTGGAGTGCCTGCTCTGAGCCACACATGGATTTGTATGTACATCCTACTCTTGTTCAAAATTCCACCCCCTGAATGCATTAATTGATTCTGCAGAAACACTGGAGTGCCTGCTCTGAGCCACACATGGAGAGGGCACAAGGTTTAAAGGCGTGTGAAAGCTTGCAAATGAATACTAAGGAAAACTCCTGCAGCTTGTCACGTGCTCATTGGTTCTCAATTCTTTTCCTCTTAACTCCATCACCGGGCACCATTATTCCCTAGGCAACACGTGTAGTTCTGCGAGTTCTCTGGTGGGGGCGAGGTCTGCAAGAAACGGTCTGGGCTTTGCCTTTCTCAAGTGTAGTGTTGACACAAAGGGGAAAATGAGGCTGGAGAAGGGGCCCCTCAGACTGGCCTGGGGAGCAGCTTGCCAGTGAGGTGAGCTGCCTATTGCCAGGCAGTACAGCAGGGCACATACAGGGGCTGGTGTGCTAACTCGGAGAGAGTAGTCATCACTGCCGCTGCTTAGGTGGGCAGTGTTGAGGTACCTCAACTTGCCTCTTCAAACCTGCAGAGACAATGTTGCCCTGAGAGATCATTTGTGACATGTCCTGTCTCTTTATCTTCCTGTGGGTTTCCTGATTTGTTTGAGGATAGTTTTCATCTCTAGAAGTATGTAAGTCAGCCCTGGCTGGTGTGGTTCAGTGGATTGGGTGTCAGCCTACGAACCAAAGGGTTGCCTGTTTGATTCCCAGTCAGGGCACATGCCTGGGTTGTGGGCCAGGTCCCCGGTAGCGGGCATGCGAGAGGCAACCACACATTGATGATTTTCTCCCTCTCTTTCTCCCCTCTAAAGATAAAATAAATAAAAATCTTAAAAAAAGACAAGCAGTTTGTCACTTTTAAAAAGGAAAATATCTTAATCCTGATATATAAAACAGGTATTTGAATACAATGCTCAGTTACATAACAGGTTTAATTTTCAGACAATAAAAACAAATTCAAAACTCTAACTTATGGGAGATGTTATTTTGAAATACTTATCTCAGAAAGAGACAAGGAAATAGGAAATAAATTAGACACAAAGACTACCAATCTTCAAAAGTTCAATATAAATCTTAACTTTTATAACTGAAATACTAGCATTTTCATCGAAGTATCTTAGAAAAGAAAACAAAAAGTTGAATCGTAGTATCTAACACTTAATCTTCATCTAGGAGAAAACTTCTCTTTGAAGGTTGTATTAACTTCTCCAAGGGTGAACAAGAAACTCCTCCGGTCTTATCTGTCATTGTTTTTCTGTCTGTCACATACTCTGCCTCAGGCAAACAGACACATTTACTCGTCCGCACAAGTAGAATTCATATATTTACTTAGTCTACACAATATGTCATAGTACTTCTTATATATACTCAGTGCTGTGCTAGGTGCAGAGAAAAGTACACAGAATATTTGTTCCTGACCTCCAGCCTGTACATTTGGAACACGGAACATCCACTCATTCACTCGTTTCAACAGGCAGTTATTGAGTGCTTATTTTGAGCCAGTGGTTCATGCATGTGTTCCGTAAATGAAGGGTAAGTGAAGTGCTGAAACAGGATGGGCTGGGGTCAGGGACCTGGAGAGATGGTGATGAGGGGAGAAGCTGCAAGAACCTGAAGGAAGACTAGGGCTCTACGGGACAAAGAAATTGCAAAAGGTAGAGTCCAAGCACATGTCAGGAAGGCAGAAATGAAAGAGAACAGAAGTATCAATAGTTCAAACAGAGAGAATGTGCTGTGTCACCGCAATTCTGCAGCGAGGCTGGGAAAAACCTGCCGCAGTTATGGATTGGTGTGGACGTGGGTTGTAACCAGGGGCTGGGAGGAAGGGGGTGACCTGTGAAGCCACAGCTGGGATGGAAGGATCAGATTTAGATAAACAGAGGAGAAAGGAGCGGCATTGCTGGTGCGGTAGACTTACAATTCATGAACAGATTACTCATATTGAGGGACTCCTTTCTCTTTTCTGTGTCGGTTTTGTCTGATTTCTTCAAATCCATTTCCAATTCATCCTTTTTATCTTCAGGTGTGTCTGTTGCTTAGTCCCCTCACAGTGTTTTAAATTTCAATCACTATCATTTCCATGTCAAGAAGTCATTTATATTTGTGAATTTGTTTATTTTAACCTGCCTGGCCAATATTCACAGTTTTTCCTTACTTGATCAGTTTTTAAATTTCACCTTTTTCCCACTGATTATTTTATACATGGTTGCTTTATAGTCTGTTACTATTTACAGTGGTCTTTTGCTGATATTTCTAATACCTAACACTTGTATTTTAGGACTTAATTTCATTGCATTTTTCTTCTACTTTATTTTTTTTTCTGATGCTTGCTTATGGTATCTTATATCCTTATATGTTTTGTGCATCTGTATACAGGGTGGGCAAATGTAAGTTTACAGTCATAATACAAATAAATAATATATTAATCAATAAATAATACAAGTATAAACTTTGTGTCATGCAACCACAACTATAAATTTACTTTTACCCACCCCTGTATATTAACACACATAAGTATATATCACACATATAACATGTCAGGCATATAATATGTGTTTCTAAAAATTAACTTAGTCTTAGATAATTTTGAAGGCTGAAATTGCAGTGCTTTTCTTTCAGGCAGCCTTGGAATTGTGTGTCTGCCAGAGCTAATGTCCACTACTCCCCTGGGGTCTGTTTAGCTCTTTTCTGTAGTCTTGGTGTAAAGCAAATTTCTCAGATTCAGCTTCCAAACATTTACAGGTCCATGATTTAGTCTCTCAGTCATACCTGCTCACCTCTTCTGGTCCCTACTTTGGCTCCTTCCCTTCCTCCTCAAGCTTCCTGTGCTCTTTTCAATTAAGTGGTTTGTTATTATGTCCCTTTGAAGAGTTCTGTTACTTTCATTGAAGCTAGAAGTATATTGAAAGCTGCACGTGCTGTGATTATGCCAACACTAAGCTGCCTTTGATTGGTACACGAGTGACAAGTTAGATCAGCCACATAAATGTTTCATAGAACACTTAAATTCATTGCATTGTTTTAACTGTATTTTTGTTGTTGCCACTCTCTGCGTACAGTGCATTCATTAGAAAATGCAATGGTAACGGCAATATTCCCACTGGATGAAAGTGACAGAATGCAAATATCTTTTTGAAAGGTAACACTGTTAATTATCTTTTCTACATCTTATAATTTATCATATGAGAAAACAACTTGCTTTTAGAAATAGACTATGACTGTGTACTCTATGGCTTTTCATTAATTCCATGTTCGTCTTTGTGCAACAAACTCACCCAGAGAGTTTTCTTTGGAAAATTCCTAATCTATGAGCTATTATTTATTCCGCATTTTATATCACAAGACAAACTTTTAAATGGCTCATGAAACAAATAAAGCTAATTGATTAAATATTCACTCATATTTATGAGTTTGATTAGACAATGTACATTCTGTACACAGACTACTTTGTGCTGCTTGGGTTCATTTAAGGCATCTCATTGATATTCATAAATGAATATTGGTATTTCATTATTGCAACACTTTGCTAAAAAAATAACAAAGAAAGGCAATTTAATTTCACAAAGAAAACCTCCCATTTCCATATGCTGGGTGTTCAGAAAGTGGAGCGGGAATGCAGTGAAAGTGAAACAGCAGGATGACTTATAGACATTTTTTCGAATTCCTTTACCTGAGAGTATTTAGAATGGGTAAATCTAAGGACCAGATTATATATAAGAAAATAATAAAACAAGGTGATAACAGCAACAAAAATGTAATCACTGAGCGCGAATGAGATTACAGGGCAGCCCAACCAAATATTTGCTTTCTCCTCCAGGCACTGTTCTTCACATCCAATTTGTAATCACTCCGTCTTCCTGAGAGGTGGCTGTGTATCCAAGCCTCCAAGGCCTCATCCTATGAGTTCATCCGTCTCAAGCACAGCCCTAAATTGTCTTCTTGCTGTTCTCAGATTTGCCTGCAATCCTGTCTTCCAGCTAACGACTGACTACCTGTGGCTCTGAGACCATGTTCCCTCGAGAAGATGCTGCCACCAGGACCCCCGTTTGAAAGCTCCCTTTGACAGCCATCTCTACTTGCTTGTCCAGAATTCCATTAACACAGGATTACAGCTGCATGGTACACTTGACTGAAGGCTCAGAAATAACAGAAGGGATTTCGATATGGATGATAAAACTTGAAACTGGATGAAAAACATCAAAACATAACTGTTCGGATCGTTCACAGAAAAAGCGTGTGTCCAAGTGCGTGCTCGCAACCACGCATGTCTCGCTTGTATGGTTGTGTACGTCCAAGTACGTACACGCAGAACCGCCTACCCCGCACAAGTCTTGTGTGTTTGCTCCCACAGCAGGCCTCCGTCTCTGAGAGAATCCTTCTTCCATTCTTCCAAGGCAAATCTTCAAACTGTTTTTGAAAAATCCTGTCCATTACCAAAAGGAAATTATTTCTCTTTAGAATGCATTGCTTCTTGGTATGGTGGCAATGCAAAAACAAAATAGTGCATGAAATTGACACTTCAGAGAAAAGGACTACAACGTTGACAATGCAACATTTTGAGGGAGTCTACATGGGGCCCACTTAAACTGAAGTTTAATCAACATTGGGGTATTTTGCCTGGGCCAATATGCCTTGTCTTTCTGATGAAAATTTTCCAGCAATTAAATCTTAGAAAGCACACATACACACTGAAAGAAACAGTAACACTAATATGAGTCATTATGACTTAATTGCAAGCTAAGGAAGATAATTAGTTTTTTGTTAACTATATCTTCAAATTCCATGGTATTCCTAGACCGAAGGTCATAGCCTTTTCTCCTCTTCTTTCTCCGTTTTTTTTTTTCAGAGTAGCTCTAAAAGTCACTCTACTTATAAAAAATTGTTTACTTGTTGCAATATTTCACCAAACTAAAGAACTCTTTTGAGGGTCATCTTTATACAAAGACTTAGCAGGAGTTTTATCTTCCCTTCCCTCCCCAATTCTGGAAGGAAGTATAAAGGAGACATAATATAGACTTTATAACCCCTTTTTTTCAGAGCAAACCCTCGGGGTGGGGAAACTGTGATCCCAGTTGTATCTATTACAGCTATTACTTTCAAGTATTTGTAACCTTGTGGGATTGAAAGCATACAACTGCATTTCTAGACACTTCTTGTCACCAGGATATTGGTTCATAATTAACTCAAATCTGTTGTTCCTAAAGCAAGAATAAATTGAAATACATATTCAGTGGTTGAAATAGGGGAAGTATTTGGCTAAAAAGAACCGTACTTTCCAAAAAGTTATGACAACAAATACCCAATTTATAAGGAAAACATATGGCTCATGCTGTCTAATGCTCATATCTGTTCCCATTGTGCTCTGCTAATTTAATTATGTCAATCGTCAAAAGATGACTTCAATGTTTACATGGTTTATTCACATAGGGCTATACTCAATAGACTTTTTTTGTTTCTAAATAAAGTGCACTGGGACAATCTGAATGGCATTGAAAGCACTGGCATGGCCATGACCACTGTTTTGTAATTAATTTTTCTGCCAACCAAGTGTTAAGCAACTGTGAGTAATTTAGCCTTGGTCAACACAAATCAAAGAGAGTGCGGGCATTGGAAATTATCCAAATGATATGAATTAATTTGCTAAATTAGAAAATTTGACCTCCAAAGAGCTCTCCATTGTTTTATGTATGGAAGCAATGAACTTGATGATTGAACACTAAGGACTGAATGTGTGGATGGTGGAGCAGCAGCTGGCAAACTCTCCTGCTACTCTGACGAAGTTCACATTTCAAACCAAATATTTAAGGCCAAAGTTAGATTTTTTTTTCCATCTTGAATTACCTGCTTTTGCCATCCACATGGATTAAATTTCCATGATCATTGCTGTTCTTAGTGTTTTTCTCTTTACATGGCAACTGCCAGATGGAGCCAGTAGGGATTTCTTGATCAAAGATTAGGAAGTTTCATTTCTTTAAGGCTTCCCTCACATTGCTAGATTTATCTGCTCCTGTGAAACAAATTGATCCCAAGCCTACTTTGAATGAAGCCTGATCTGTAATCTCTGTCACCTGGCTGTTGACCTCAGTACAACTGTTACATATTTTTTATTAAAGGGAAGAAAGCATTTTGAAATGGTCTGTAAAATATATCTAATCTACATTACAGTACATGTATTCTCAAGACAGCAATGGAGCTTGATTTAACAGAAAAATTTTATGGCTCATTCTGGTGTTCAGTTTACAGCCTTTGTATCTTGTTTGCCAAAATAATAAAAAGTGTGCTTTATGTAACCAACAAAAATAACAAGCATTTTCATGATTGGGCAAACTAGGAGATGGTTAATTTTAATCAGCTTTATGGTTACAAGCGAGATATTATAAAAGACTGGTAAAATATACATCTCAGGAAGACTGGATCCTGAACTTTGCCAATGTGTATGGTCTTCTTTTAAAAAAATCATTAAATTCATTGTATGGAGAGGAGACATAGCAGGGAGTCAAAGTGAATTACAGTGAAAGTGAAAACTAATAAAACCAAAATAAATCTTATAATTTAAACATTGAAGATTAGATTGGACTCCATTAGGAAGCAAATTATATATGTTGGACAGAAATGTTCAACTAAGTCTCACAGATTAATAGTAAAAGTTGAATTCCTCATAATCTCATACTGCAAAAAATTATGTAAAAGCTTTATGAATCCTCATCCTTGGCATTATAATGTGGCCAGTGCCAAAATATTCAAAACTTCTTAAAGGCTTATGACAAATAGTAAATTATAAAAAAGCAAAGTTTAAATATGCTAAATGGCTCAATTTTATAAATGAGTATTTACTCCATATCCCTGTTCTGCCTGTCAGCAGTGAGTCTTAGGTCATACGTTTAGCACTTTTTGCATTGTTCGTTGCTCTACAATTGTTTTCCTGGTGAAGTAATAAGCTAACAACGTGTGATGAATTCTTGCTTGACAAAAAGAATGCATCTTCATAAATTCATGCAGAAAGCTGATGCTATTTATGAAAAGACCATTAGTGCTCTTTTTAAATTTTTAAATAGAAATAAATGCACATGATGGCAGTCAAGTAGTAGAGTTGTGGAATCAATGTGGTGAGTTTAAATAAAAGCATCTGTAGACCTTCATTTTGCTCTTCTATTTTCCAAGTCAAATAGTTGGGTGTCAACAGTGGTGCATGATCCTACAACTGGAAATATTTTGTTATTCCCCAAAGTCTATATCGCTCTGTTTAAAATTCAAATAATATTAAACTTTCATATTTTAGCGAAGCATTTAAAAGTTCTTCAGAAGCACTCTTCTGTCCCTGTTGGATAATTTATAACAGCAATGGTCTCCCTAATGTGTAATTGGCTTGTGGGGAAATTGCTATTTAATTTTGAATTTGATAACATAGACCCTAACTGCTAAGAAATCCATCTATCTTAGAGGTTGATCCTGCTTTTATTCAACAAGGAAATATATTGAAGCAATCTTGTAATCTGTGCAGTGATCATTTAAGGGTTTCAGTGGTTCTCTGTTGTTTTTCCTGTTGTCTATTACAAATGAAAGAAACTGGTTATAAAGGCAGTTTTTTATTCCAGTTCATTTTCCTGTCTCTCCATTTTTTTTAAGAGAGTCAATACCTTTTCAACTATTTTGTAGGTGCTTTTGGGGGAGAGTCAACAGGACAACATACTCTATTACCAAAGAATAAAACTAGGAATCAAAATATGTGGTCTCAAGTGGCATCAGTTTTACTTTAAGTGTTATGGTAAAGAGTGAATAATTGCTTAACCTTGGTAAAAATAATTAACTCAGGTTTGTCTACGCAATGCCCATTTTTTAATGTGTTACTTTTTACATAATAATGCAAGATGGGCATTATTATTATTTCTATTCAATAGTTGAGGGAAGTGAGGGCGAGAGAAATTCAAGAAGCATGCATATGATCACACAGCTTTGGTAGGTGGACAAAACATCACACTTTTGCTTAGCTTTCTCCCAAATCAGTTATTTTTCCTGCACTGGGTGACTCTCAGTAGTAATGAAGTTTAAAATTACAGATCCAGTTCTAAAAAGTGTGTTAGATTTTCTACTCTTCCATTTTTAAAGTGTATTTTATTGATTATGCTATTACAGTTGTCCCAATTTCCCCCCCCTTTGCTCCCTTATGCCCAACATCCCCCTTTATTCCAGGCCCCTTAGTTCAAGTCCATGGGTCATGCATATAAGTTCTTTGGTTTCTCCATTTCCTATACTATTCTTAACTTCCATTTGCCTATTTTGTACCTATCGATTATGTGTCTTAATCCCCGTACATTTTCCCTCATCCTACCCTTTCCCACTCAGAGCTGATAACCCTCCAAATGATCTCCATTTCTTTGATTCTGTTCCTGTTCTACTTGTTTGCTTAATTTGTATTTGTTTTTTGCTTTTCATGTTCAGTTGTTGATTGTTGTGAATTTGTTGTCATTTTACTGTTCACAGCTTTTGATCTTCTATGTCTTAGATAAGTCCCTGTAACTTTTCATATGATGAGGGCTTGGTGATGATGAACTCCTTTAGCTTTTCCTTGTTTGGGAAGCACTTTATCTGCCCTTCCATTCTAAATGATAGCTTTGCTGGATAGAGTCATGTTGGATGTAGGTCCTTCCCTTTCATGACTTTGAATGCTTCTTTCCAGCCCCTTCTTCCCTGTAAGGCTTTTTTTAAAAAAATCAGCTGATAGTCTTATGGGAAGTCCTTTGTAGGTAATTATTTTTTTTCCTCTTGTTCCTTTTAAGAGTCTCTCCTTATATTTACTCTTGGGTAACTTGATTATGATGTGCCTTGGTGTGTTCCTCCTTGTGTCCAATTTCTTCAGGACTCTCTCTCTGAGCTTCCTGGACTTCCTGGAAGTCTATTTACTAGTCCAGATTGGGGAAGTTTTCCTTCATTATTTGTTCAAATAAGTTTTCAATATCTTGCTCTTCCTCTTCTCTTTCCAGCACCACTATAATTCAGATATTGGAACACTTAAAGTTGTCCTATCAGTTCCTAAACCTCTCATTTTTTTTGTATTTTTTCTTCATTCTGTTCTGGTTGGATACTTATTTCTTCCTTTTGTTCCAAATCATTGATTTGACTCTGGGTTCCTTCCCTTCACAGTTGGTTCCCTGTATATTTTGCTTTATTTCATTTTGTATAGCCTTCATTTCTTTCTTCATTTGAGACTGAACTCAATCAATTCTGTGAGCATACTGATTACCAGTGTTTTGAACTCTGCATCAGGTAGATTTTCTGTGTCCTCGTAGCTTAGTTCTTTTTCTGAAGTTTTGATCTGTTCTTTCATTTGGGTCATATTTTTTTGTCTTTGTGCACCTGTTACATGGTAAGAGGTAGAGCCTCAGGTATTCACCAGGGCAGGGCAATCCTCTTTGCTGTGATGTGGCGCTGTCAGTTTGGATGAATGTTTCTTTAACTCCTTGGTTGTTGGACTCCATGCAAATGATTTTCTAGCAGTTCTGGTTGTTCTTTGTTTTTAAATTAATTGTTATCCTTTTCTTGGTTGTGCAAGGAAGGGAAGCATTTCTACCTACACCTCCATCTTGGCCAGAAATCCCAATCTTATGATTATTAATTTTTAAGGAATATTAAAGGTTAATTGGATCCTATAATAGAATGGGAAGAATGTAATACTCTGGATTTCAGCAGACCTTTAGACTGACTTTCATCATCTGTAAAAGGGTGATAGGAACATCCAACACATTTAGGTATTTGAGGACTTGATGATATACACATTGAAAATGTCTGCTGCATATTTGGCACCCAATAAATATCAATTCCCTCTCTGCCTTTTTACATTACTGAGGTATCTAATTAAATCAGATAAACTATTGACAGCTATTGGGGGTGGTCATAGGGTGGAGGGATGAAGCAAAAAGGAAAATGGACTCATGAACAGAGACAACAGGGTGGTGATTGAAGGGGAAGGAGGGCATAAGGGGATTATATGTTAATGGAAAAAAGACAATAAAAAATTACAAACTAAAACACAAAGACAAAAAACAACTAAAGACCAAATCGACAAGGGATTATATCAAGTGGCATTAGATGAGTTAAAATAAAAAATTTAGAACATTATATTATAATTTCTATTCTCAAAGTTTTATTAGTAATTGGTTGTTTCATTTTTAAAAATAAGCACTGTAATTATAAATAAAATAAATTTTAATGAAGTTTTCTTTTTCATTGGTGTGCAAAACTATGCAAACAGTAAGATAAATATATCCAGTTTACATACAGAATATGACAGTATCAAACAAAGTTTAAAACCCCTGGAAAATAAAACAAGGGTAAAACATGATAGTAGTCTTTGAATAGTTTTTAAAAGAAATTCCACACATACATTTTTTACTATCTTTTGTTACTTTTTTTTAAGAAAATGAAATTTCTTCATAGATGTTAACTTCTCTCATCAACAGCTATAAGAATGCTGTACTAAATATTTATATTACCAAGTGTTCCTTTTTATTTTTTATTATTTTTTTCACATTTTTTTACTGGTGTTCAAGTACAGTTGTCTCTGTTTTCCTACCACTGCTGTGCCCACCCCAGTCATCCCCACTTCTCCCTTTAGATCCTATCTGCCTTTGGATTTGTCCATGTGTCCTTTATACATGTTCCTGAAAACCCTTCCCCCTTTTCCCTTCATTATCCCTTCCCACCTCCCCTCTGGTTACTGCCGAGTGCTCCTTTGTAAAAAGCAACCAAAAATCCTGTCTTGTATGCCTCCATTGGTTGGAGTGTCTTCCCATGTACCAAAGGGTTTCAGGTTTGACTCCTGTTCAGGGCACATGCCTCGGTTGTGGGTTTGATCCCAGTCGATGTTTCTCTCACATTGGTGTTTCTCTTTCTTTCCCTCTCTTCCTCCCCACCTACCTCTGGAAACAATAAATACAATTTTTTTTTTAAAGCAACATGTAAGATTTTTGCATTATTTTTCTGAAGAGGACACATCTGCTTTTCTCTGGCATATGTCATGAAATAAGCAGTGGCAGAAATAGTCTGAGTCCAGTGATGGTGACATGTAAATTGCATCCAACTCATGTCATGACTGCAGTTTAGAATTAAAGAGTGTTTGCACACCCTGTGAATTATCTTTCTCTGCAGCCAAATGTCTATCTTAATTCTGAATATAGACCTTAGGCAATTATTAATCTTCAGTAGCAGAAAAACTCAAGCCCAGTCTTTTTATGTTACCTCATTATTCTTGTTCATAAATAAAAATTTAATTTCTGTAATGGCTCATAGTGCAGTCAACTGTTATATTATTAATTATAGAACTGCTGCTAATGCCTAGAAATGATATTCTAATAAGGTTTAATCTCTTTTCCATATTCTAGTGTCTTTAATAATTATGTCTCTGGTTTTCTTCTTGCTTTTATTTTATTTGCAAACCAACTCAGCGGTGCAGGTTATAATTTCAAGTTGGCTGGTGTTTCCGAGGCAGCCATATCACTCATAATTCAGACTCTGTGAATTTGGTCAGAAAGAAAGGGGGAGAAAGAAAGGCAGCTTTATTTCAAATACTGACTGCCATCTTGAATCGCATCTTAGACTTTGGTTTTAAGAGTTTGTCTCTTCACAATTGCTGAGGGACCTTTTATATTTTTGGCAATTGTTCTTGAAAGTTTTTCAGCTGGAAATTGTTTTGCCTATCATAAGAACATATTTTTGTTTGTACTTATTCTTTAAAGCAGTAGGGAACTCTCCAGAGAGAAAGTATAAAGACCTGTGGTCATGTATATAATGGCCTAAAGAGGGTGAAAATTGAACTATTTTGTTCCTACATGTCTGATAGTTTGTTTCTACCCAAGGGGTGCCCATTACTATTGTGAGAGCTGTGTTATTTTCCTTTATTAAGTATAGGGACTGAGATCTAAGTTGCTTCAGTTAATGTTTCTTCTCCTTTATTATCCAGAACGGATAGTATTTAGTTTTACTATGCAGCCCCCATGACGATTTCTCTGTTTATCTCTCTTTTGTCCTGAGAACATTCTAACTTTAGTATGATGTATTTGTTTAATTGCTCTGTTTACTGGGTTAACCCTTGAGAAAGAGTATCAGCGATACCCTTGTTCCAGTGCGTTGGAGGATCAGCTCTTTGGGGACATTGTATCTGTTTTATGGTGCATGACATTGAGGAGAGCTCGCAACAGGAGGGAGGAGCCTAATCTCCAGGTTAATTTCAAGAGGGAGAATAAGAGTGGAAATAGAAATCTATTCTACTTGCTCTTCAAATATTTACTGAGCAATCTACAGGTTTTAGTTGCTGATCTGTACTAGGAACATAGCCAAATGGGAAAAGTATTTAAAAACTTACAATCATTTTTATAATGTATTGAGTTAAGTATGATCAGAGAAGAATGGGACATGGTGGCCTCTCAGGGACTTTTCTAGTCATGAGGGGTGATGGAGATTATGGAAGAAAATATATAATTAAAAACTAGGAGGTCTAAAGATGAAAATCTGGAGATCACCCAAATTTAAGGAGTAGAGGAAAAGAACAGAAAGGGTATATTATAAGTGATAAGAGGTGTACAGGGGAAAGTAAAATCAAAGAACCAAAGGTAAAGAACATTACAGAGGGAGGTAACCAGAAACATCATATGCTAGCAGAAGGGGGCATTCTTTAAGGAGATATGTATTCCCCTTGGACTGGACAACTTTAACAGCAAAGTTCAGCAAACCTTTTCTGTGAACTATCAGACAACAAATATTTTAGGCTATAAAGGTCATGTGGTCTCTACCTACCCAACTCTGTGTGGCAGGGCCTGAGCCATCCTAGAGAATGCATCGATGAAGGGACACGACTGTGCTCCAACAGAACAGTTTCTACAACAAGTGGCTCCAGTTTGGACTGTGGGCCAGAGTTGCTAGCTACATGAGGAAACTGAGGCAAGAGAGTTTCAGTCAACCGTTTGAGACTAGATAGCCCATAGTGACAGAGGCTAAATTACATGTGCCCTAAGGCTCATGATCTCCTTTACCATAGCATGTTGCCTCTAAAGTAATAAAGCTATAAAAATTGGGGCCAAATTAATTACGATTCAGTTCTGTCACTAAGATACATGCATTCAACTGCTTTGTGGGGTTTTGCTTTTATGCAATGTCTCGCATTAGTCTCACAAGTAGCCTTGATATGAATGGGAGCAGCCATTTCTTTCTTTTTAAATTTTATTTAATCTTTATTGTATTTTTTCCGTTACCATTTCGTCCCCTATATGCCCCTCCCCACAGCAATCAACACACTGTTGTCCGTGTTCATGAGTCCTTTTTCCTTTTTGCTCAATCCCTTCCCCCCAACCTCACCCACCCTCAGTTTTCATCATGCTCTCCATCTATAAATCTGTCTCCATTTTCCTTGTTGGTTCAGTTCGTTCATTAGATTCCATATAGGAGTGAGATCATATGGTATTTGTCTTTCTCTGACTGATTTACTTCACTTAGCATAATGTTTTCCAGGTCCATCCATACTGTTGCAAAGGGTAAAATTTTCTTCTTTTTTATGCCTGAGTAGTATTCCATTGTGTAAATGTCCCGTCATTGTTTTATCCACTCATTTATTGATGGACACTCGGGCTGCCTCCATATCTTGGTGAGTGTAAATAATGCTGCAGTGAACATAAGAGTGCTTATGTTCTTTTGAATTAGTGTTTTGGGTTCTTTTGGATATCTTGGATAGTGGTGGCTGCACTAACCTGTATTCCCACCGACAGTGCAAAAGGGCAGCGCTTGTTTGTTGACTTATCAGTGATGGCCTTTCTGACAGGTGTGAGATGGTGTCTCATTGTGGTTCTAATTTGCATTTCCCTGATTATTAGGGACCTGAGCATCTTTTCACATGTTTATTTGCTACCTGTATGTCTTCTTTGGAGAAATGTCTATTCAGGCCCTTTGCCCCTTTTTTAAATTGGGTTGTTTGTTTGATTTTTTGGTGTTGAGTTTTGTAAGAATTTTGTGATACATCTGATACATGTGTCAGGGAATATATTCTCCCATTCTATGGGTTGCTGTTTTTTTGTTGTTGATTTCTTTTGCTGTGCAAAAACAAACTTTCAGTTTGATGTAGTCCATTTGTTTATTTTTTCTTCTGTTTCCCTCGCCTGGGGAGATAACTCCAGTAAAAAATTGCTACGAGCAATGTACGAGATTTTGCTGTCTATATTTTCTTCTAGAATTTTTATGGTTTCAGGTCTGATGTCTAAGTCTCTGATCCATTTTGAATTTATCCTTGAGTGTAGTGTAAGTTTCTTATGGCTTGTTAAGTTGTCTGTGCTTTAAAATGATCCTCAAAGTGTGTCATGAATTTGATAGTCTTCCATTAGGAATCTCTTTTGAAACTATAAACACTTCCACAATGCCAAGTGCACTGGCTTGATAACTAAGTTTGAATCAGTGCATTATATTTTTATTTGTTTATTTGAGATATAATTGACATAAAACATGTTAGTTTATGGTGTATAACATAAAGATTTTATATATGTATACATTGTGAAATGATCCCATATTTTTGAAATAGTATTGAGAACGTTGGTAATGCTTGGAGTCCAAGAGAAACAAAAGTCAGAGCAAGAGGACATAGAGCAAAGTGTCTTTAATACACAGTCACAGAAATAATTAGAAATTAAAAATAAATGTCTCAGCACCTTTAAATATATATACTGACATAATTCTCATACTGTAGTCTTTTAAAAATTTTATTTATTTATTTTCAGAAAGAAGGGAAGGGAGGGAGAAACGGAAGGAGAGGAACATCAATGTGTGGTTGCCTCTTGCATGCCCCCCACCAAGGAGCTGGCCCTCAACCCAGGCATGGGCCCTGACTGCGAATCAAAGAAGTGACCCTTTGGTTCACAGGCCGGCACTCAATCCACTGAGCCACACCAGTCAGGGCATATGGTCTTTTAAATTATATTAATGTGTACTACTGATTAAAAAAGTCAAAGATGTTCTAAAGGTTGCATTATTCTCAGGTATTAAAATATTAAAAATAAAATTTGTGAAATTTAATTTGAGTATGATGAGTTTCATGCAGGTCTTTAATATACATGTTATAGCCATCTTCATTCCAATTTTAATATGCCCTATTTTAATCACATTTTATAAAACTCACATTATCTCTCTGTAATGAAAGAGGCCAATCATTAAAAAAGTGTCACCATTTTAGCACGTCTTAGTAGAGAAAGTGCATGATAAATGCATGTTTTCTTATACCTATATGCAAATATAAGAATTAATGAATGAATGAGTGAATGAATTCCTTATTCACGATCTTCAGAAGGTCTTAGGGCACAGTCTTACCGCTCTGCGAAAATCTCACCCAGAGACAATAATTGTATTTCCTACATGGGAAAAGAAATAGATAAAACTGCTGGTTAGGGTGACTCTTTGGCAATGCTGATGGAACATTAAGGATCAGCAGGGACCCCCAGGCGGGTTCCACCCCATAGCATCTTCTGGATTGAAAGCAGCAGGGGAATGCGATTCCACTTCATTTCCCAAGTCATTTCTCTTCTTGAGAAGAATGACTAACAACTGTGAAGGAAAATTGAAGTCATAGTAGACTTTTGAAAAGCTAAGGGATTCTGACCATGAAAGCCTATGGAAATAAATAGACCAAAGTAATTTTTAAATAATGAAAGAATCTTGTAAAGTTTTTAAACATGCATGTATCTTTATATTGGATCTTTTAATTACTTAGAATTCCAGACTCATTATTTTGAATGAAAATTTTAGGTTTTAACAACGATACATTTTTTTATGTCTTTTTTAGTACAGTAAGAAAGCCTTGTCATCATCTTAGAAAACATATAAAGAAAACCTCTGGCTGAATTTTAAAAACTATGTTTGGTGAATCATTACTTATTTTAAATATAAAATAAAATATTCGGATTCCTTGGAGTTTCAAAGAAATCTGAGAGTCCAGCTTGCCTCTGAGAAATCCTCATTGGATTTATGAGCTATTATTTGCATAAGATACACAAACAAACATTTCCTTTGACTGTAGCTGGTCTGCTGTGCTCGCTCTCTTTTATTGTTTGCTGCCTCATTAAAAACGGGGATGAAAAATTAAATTGGCCTAAGGCATTAACAAAATCTTAACTGCTGGAAGCAAGCAGATGAGAGAGTCTGCGGGGAGAGCCAGCCTGCTCCGAGCTGCTCAGGACACACGCCCGCGCCCTGGGCCTGTTTTGAACGTGTACTGTTTGGTGAACACAATAAATGAACGAAAACCACAGGAGGAGGACACATCATATTTTGTACAATTTAGTTAAAATACTGAGGATTTTACAATGGTGTTTTGGTGGTCTGATTTAAAATAATATTGAAACATTGATAAAGTAATACTGAAACAAATACTCGGAAGTGGAAGAAGTACAATAATAGGCTGCCTCTTTGTCTCTAGTGGATGCCTGGCTATGTGCCCTAAATAGTTCCATCTTCCCTTGCAGTGGTAAATTTTTTCCTTAGTATCCAAAATTACTGCCAGATTACCAATTTTATCTGGTTGTTTTAAGGCCAGTGTTTAATCAGGTTAGAGGAATCCTTCTCCAATGTAAAGTGCTTAGAACAGTGCTTAGAACAAAGCATGACTTATAGTAACACTCAATACATGTAAATAGTACATAAACATACTTTTATTAGTGTTGATGGGTAACTTCTTGGCTAAGTGTCTGCATATAATATCTGACCCAAGGGCTGGATGAGCCATGTGAAGTCTGCGTCAGCACGCCTCACTCACAGACATAACTAAAGTCTCCTTTTTAAAATGATTTTAACAAAGATTAAAAGGTAGCACCACACTGCTTTAGTGGGAAAAAAACTAGTAGCAATTGGAAGAAAATGGGTAAAAATGACATGAGAAAATACATTTTAATAGTTCTTTGTAAGTTAATTAGAAACTTAAAGATGCTGTCAAAATGTATTTTACATGATTTAAGATGAAACCTTTAAAAAGGGGGATAATATTTGATAAATTATCCTATCAACTGCTGTACATAATCTTGTTATTTTAGGCAAGATAATTGCAGGGTAAACAGCATTAGCTATTCATTAGCTGTAGCTGTTCTAGCTAATTCTTTCTCAGCTGGGCAGATTTAATTTAGTGACAAGAAAAATACTGCAAATCAATTCTGTCATATGAACTAAATAAAAAAAAGTATAAATAAGTAGGAAATAATTCATACACAGATGAAACCAGTCTATCTTTAAAGAGTAAAATTTCTCACATCTGGTGGTTGTAGCACTACATTAGAGAATTGTAAATATCTATCAATGATAGCATCGACAACCAATAGAGTGTCTTGATCAGTGCTATCAGTGTATAAATGTATACAAGATATTCTAAAGAATCACTAGCAAAATACTTAAATAGTATCATTTTTGTTCATCACAGTATTTTTTTGTTGGATTGAAACCAAGGTTTAATTTTTGCCTTAGGAGTATTGTTTATAGGACAAAATGTGATTGAGTTTTACATGGACATATAAATGGTATCATTTATTATCTTAATGGAGATATAAATTTACTTGAGATTTTCACAAAAGCACTTTCAAGTCAAAACAAAAATTCTAGTGGGAAATAATAAATATTTTCCCCCAAATCTTCAAATTTGGTGACTAGGTTAATTACGTCTTTATTTTTATCTTTCAAATATTACTTAAAGTTTTAAAGAACAAAATGTATTCAGATAGTATTTCTATAAGTTGTTATTTCATGTTAAATATTTTCCTGCCGATAATTATGGATAAAATTAAATGCCATACTGAAAAGCAGGTCACTTACATTAGGTCAAAATACCTACCTAATGAATGAGCAATTCATTTAAGGTTTTGCACTCCAATCCTTGTATGTTTTTAAAACATATATAAACTGAAACGTTTTCTAAAGAATGATGTTGCTGAACACGAACAAATTCATCACACTGATATCACAATACATTCATCACATATTTTAACATCACCTCAGGAAACGTTCCTTTGGTGGATCCATGGATAGATGGAGAGGAAATACGTCATGATTAACCTGGAGAAGACCAACCTGTGGGTATTGTACAATGATTGCTGTAGGTCAGTGTTTGTAACATTCTTGTATAGTGGACTTAAATTCCGTGTTTTGTTCCAAAGAAACAGTGAATCTAATTTAAAAGAGAAGAGTTTTGATTATTTTTTCCATAATCTTAATACCCAGATATTAAATCAATAATTAACGTTTGTGAGATTTCTATTTGTATCAGCCTTTTTCTAGGATAGAAATCACCCATCTGTCATCTATCTATGTATCATTGTACTATCATCTATTTATCTACCACTCTGTGTGCCTGAATAGTGGACATTTGGTCCTATCCAAAACCTCCATGGGAGGGGGGTGCAGGGCGGAGGGGAATAAAGGGGAGAAAAATGGTACAACAGTAATAGCATAATCAATAAAATATATTAAAAAACAAAACAACAACAACAACAACAAAACAACCTCCATGGAGATATTTGGTCCATGCCTGCTCATCTGCCTAATCCCATGTGCTGTTATTAGCTAGGCTTCTGAGGCAATATAACTATAACACAATTATTGGGCCAAAGAAATGATATAGTATTTTTATGTATTACTCCTGTAAACTAACAGTATAAATAAGTGTTATGGGCTGCTGGAGCCCTGGCATGTTTTCTGAGCATCGATGTTGTAACAGGAACAACTACCAAAGACTGTTAGGTATAAATCAGATATTATTTGTTCATAGGTGGTTGAACAGGGCCAAATTTCAAGAACCTTTTGTCTAATGTTTCCCTAGACAGGACCAAATGTCTTGCAAGGGTCTACCTAGCTCCATCTTCTAATAGCTATCCATAGAACAAATAGCAGCTAGCAATATAAAATTGCCCTTCACAATAGGTTTTAGGCTGCATAACTACCTCTGGGGGCCCACATATCAGGGTGACATTGGTTGAAAAAAATTAACCTCTAAGGCCCTTTGAAATACTAAGATTCTATGTAACAGAGATTACAGTGGAACCATAATAAAGCTTTCTTAGGACAGAGAAAGATGACTATATAAACAACTGTTGAGTTAAATGTGTCCTGGATAGCAATGGCTATACTTTTCATTGTTTTTTGCCTCCTTGATCATGTTGGTAGTTTTCAACTTGAAAGTAAATGTGACAGAAAGTGAAATGATAAAGCAAATCTACGGATTTGTTCGGCACTTTACTAAGTGTCTCCTGTGCATTGAGAACATCACAAACCCCTAAAAATAAAAGAATGTGACACAACCCCAAACATTTAGAATATGCAGTGCAGTGAGTGAACATCTGAAGAGATACTGACAATGCAGTGAGCTGAGTGCACAGACGAGAGAGGCGTGAGCTCAAAAGAGCCTGGAGAAAGCACTGGGGTCGTGTCAGCAGAGGACAGACATGAGGCAGCAGAGTGGGCAGGCAGGTAAGGGGGTAAGTAGCCTGTAACACTGACTTGAGAAAAGTCGGATTTTGTGTGTTGGAATACTAATCTGTTAAATTCTCTTCTGATGTAAATAATGTGATTCAATTTTTTCTCTCACTCATTTAAAGAACTAGAATACCATTTTAAAGATATTGCTGTAAAAACGAGAAAACAGTTTATCTTGATGAAGTTGCATTCCCTACTGGAGCTGTGAACAGAATTGCAGGATCCAGTAATCAACCACAGGGGGCGTTAATTTGGACCAAGGTGGACTTGGTCATGATGGAGATAAGTGAGAGGGCTCAAGGATATTTTAGGAGGTAAAATCTGAAGGACATGGATGTAAATGTTGGTGAATAAATTCCAAGTTTCTATCATTGATATCTAAACAGATGGTGTGGCCAATTCTTGAGATTGGAAACAAGGGATGAGAAGCTATGGAATTCCTTTAAAAGCTTCTAGTCTCTTTAAATTTTTTGAAGCATGCTATTAAAAAGAGCTGAATTCTAATCTATCAGAAGGCTGATTTTAAAAAATAACATAAATTTGAGTAAATTTCACATTTAATTTAATTTTGTTCACATTTGTTTAGATGTATAATTGGCTTTGTGGGTGTATATATGTGTATCCGTATATATGTGTGTCTGTATATATATAAAAGAGGACATATTAAGATGGCTGACCCTCTAAAATTGTCTTAAAAGTCATCTGTTTTGCTTTTTTTAATTTTTCCTTTTTTTCCATAATCAATACCTTGGACTTCTTATGTCAGGGTACAAGAGGCTGATGAGTGAACACACTAGTGTCTTGAGAGAAACAAACGCTCTAGAGAAACGGAAAAGTAACCTTGGGAGAACAGTGAAGGACTGCCTAGTTGGGAGACCATACAGTGCATCCAGGAAACGGGTACTACAGGACACCTGCTGCCTTTCTGCGCGTCAGCTCGGATCTCAGACCACAGTTCCACCTGCCATTGCTGCTTTTCTTCCTATGAGTTGGAATGACTGCATAGGGCATATAGCAGAGCTTGATAAGCTCCAGAGAAAAACAGAGTTATGTTGGGAATACTTTTTTTGGTATTTTTTGTTATCGAAAAGAAATAAATCTTTTTTATCATCTGTAGCCAATCTGAAGTATGGCATATATATATATATATATATATATATATATATATATATGCTTTTTTATAACTAATAAACAAATTTTATCATGGAATAATACTTTAAGTCTCCTTTACAACTCCTTAAATCAAGAGGAAAGACAATAAATGAATTTCTAAAATGACATTGAAAACTTTTAAAATTCCACTGTCAATTGTTGCTTCTAAAATTGACTAACAAAACTATATGCATATTAAAACTCAATTAGAACAATTAGAATTAGGCAATTGGATTTTCATATTTAGGTTGTGTTTTGGTATAAAATGTAGTGTTATAAATTCACAGAAATTCCAAGTAAACAGTGTTGGTTAAATAGAGGTTAAATAGATTACTTTAGCTGATTAGTGTGCACAACAAATTGGTGCCTTATAATTTTGTTGTCACTTAGCAATGATATAAAACATTTCTCCATATGTTTGCAGGTGAACAATGTGATAAGATGACAACTCTTTAATTAACTCAGGACTTGACTACCTCATCCATCTAATGCTTCCTGTAGCTTCTACACTAATGTTGTGGCTTATATGTTAATACTTGTTAGCTTGGCATTTACAGATATGTCGACAGGAGGAAATTAAAAATGAATTTTCTAAAGGTTAGTTAATTACAGATAATAAATTTTGTTATGCAAATGTGGAATAGATTTAATTTTTCAACTGCTCATATTGAGTCAGTAAATTAAAGCATACCTTTTATCTGCAATGTTAAAGTGCTGATTAGGCTGAAGGTTACTCAGTTATAAGAAAATTTAAATTTCTATGTGTTTTTGATCCTTTCTCTTGGAAGGAATCTAGAAATCAACCTTTGACCTTTCAGAGCTCAGAGTAAATGATACAACATATTTCTGCCTTGAAATTAATCTCCCAAAGCTTAAGCCAGTAGATGTAGAATAATAGAAAAATCTGTGTTTTTTATTAAATTATTCAGCCCCCCAAATTTATTCTTTTTATCTGAAAAATATGGTTGAGTGTGATTAATTTTAAGTCATCTCACAGTGACAAGGACAAGAATATCATGTGACACCCCACCTGGACTGATCGTCACCTGTCCCTCCATATGCCACTCCCCTTCACCCGATGACACCCTCTCAGCCTTCAGAACTCGGCTCAAGTGTCAATCATGTTTTTTTTTTATCATATAGTCTTCCTTGCATTTTTTCCCATAGCACTTTTCACAGCTTGTAAAATATGTATTTTTAAAAAATATTTATTACCTGATGGGGTTGTAAACTCTATAAAGACTGTTTCTATTTTTCAGTTTGTTTTTTATCCCTAGCACCTATCACACTGCTATGTGCATAATAAACACTCCAGTAATATTTATTTGATGAGTGAAAATATAAATGGATATATTGTATGTTCTTTTAAGTTGGAAATTGGGTAAAATTATAGTTATTTGTAACAGATGATCTAAAGAGGTATCAGTTTTTCTCATACCTATGCTTCTTATGAAATATCATGGCAACTAAGAGCCTATTAAATAAAGATAAAATGAACAAGGAATTTGTTTCATGACCTTTGTGGCTACCAAGGCCAATGAAATGAACGTATGTGGTTTGTCAATGATCATACTAGACAAATGAAATTAGGTTACAGAGCAATGAGTGGTTATTTCAAAATCTATACTTAATGGGTGCAAAACCTAGGTACTGAGGGGATAGATTTATTTGTTCATTTGCAAAGACAAACTACTGTATTACAAGCAATTTAGTAAATCTTTATTTAGGTATCAATTCTGTGGAACTCAAATATCTATAAAGTTGGTCCCATCTAACATGCTGATGGGTGTTTCTTTTCCATAAAAAATTCTTAAATGAGGAATTTCTTATGGAAGAGCTTACCTGAAAATACTCCCAAACATAACATGGCTAAGATAGTAACCACTATTTCTGAAGTAGTTATATCAAACTTACTCAATTTTAACATTTATGATAATTTTATAAAGAATCACATTGATTTTCTTTTAGGCTCTTGGCTCTTAGACGCTTGGCTGCTAATTGTAAGGAAGCCCTTTCTACTCTTTGGTTTGGCTGGGTTTCTCTAACTCAACTGCAGCCCATAATGTTCACTTAAATTTTCCTTTCAGTATTGTTATTAATATTTCTCAGTTAGTTCTTTTTGATAGGGCTGAGACCAATTTCCATATTTGGAAAGGAAGGTAATTGAGACCATTCTTCCATTGCCTGGGAGAACAAAATTCATTTAGAAAGCACCAGGTATTGACATCTTTCTCTATATCTCATGATCCATTTTTTTCTTTGTTTCCTTTGTCTTTTTTCTTTCTTTCTTTCTGTTGTACACGTCTCATAGCTACGAGATTTTGATTTCAAATTTTGATCACCTCAAATTTGATTTCAATGTCAAGACTGATGATAACACACATACCAAAATGGTAGGAATAGATTCTCTATTCACACAAGAGGTCTTTTGTGGAGAGCAGAGTGGACTTCTCAAGTTGATGAGGGTGGAGGTGGGAAGAAACTTGAGACTGCAGAGAAGGGAGATGGGCTGTGGATTTCTATGGTGGTTAGGAGGTGGAGCAGGGGTGACGGTCCCCAGGACAGGGGCTTGCACAGTTTGATCCTCCTGCTGGCATCAAGGAGGGAGCACTCAGACTTCCTTATAATTTATTCACATGGGGGGCAGAAGAGAAAAGGCCCCCGGACATTAAAAAATAAAGTCAGACTCTCTTTCTTTTCCTCCCTCTGTCCTTCCTTCTTTCCTTTCTTTCCTGTACACATATTACTGGTGGAAACTGGGCTCTTCTATGGGATGGTGAGAAAAGCATTTTGTAGACCCATGCACGGGAGGTTGTGGTGTAGCAAGATGATTCCACACAGCTAGACTTCTGGCAGGTCTGCATGTCTTTTGTTTTGAGGTTAATGTGATCCTTCTCGTGGTTGTGCTAGGAGGCAAAGTGTGTCCACATACACCTTCATCTTGACCAGAAGTCTACCTAAAATGTTCATTTTTCTCTTATTTAGTGTAGGCAAAGAAAAATCTTTAGTGGCACACATTTTAATTTGCACATCATATAGCCTTAATGCTAATATTATGATTACCAATGAGAAAGTCACAACTTTTACTGTATATTCTCTATGAATTTATAAAAAGGACTTTGATATTTTATATTATGTTTTGGTTCTTTCTCTGCATTATTTTGGTTCAATTTTAGTTAGTTCAGTTCTATAGTTAAACTTTTAATAATTAACAAATAGTTCTTGCTAAAATGTCTGAAAAATTCTCATTGACTATGTTTTTAAATGGATTATCATGCCTTTTGGGATCATAAATAGTGACCTGAAATTAGTATAATTTTTTTCATATGTTAAAATAAGAACTAAAATGAGGCTTTAAAAAAATCCTTACAGTTATACTAAACTTCCAAGTTTGACTTTGTTTACTCTTGTATTCTTATAACAAGGAAGAAATTGAACATCCCATATAGAAAATTTGATTATACCTGTCTCCTTATTATAATAATTCATAATTACCATAAAATGTCTTCTGGAATGAAATGGCAATTTAATATTTGCATAATGGCACTCAGACATAGAATACAAAATGAAATGTCTTTTGTAAGGCTACAGGGTCTTCTTAAATAAATAGATCTGTTAAACTAATAAAATGTTGGCACAATAAAATTATCTACTCAACAGATTTCTGGTGTGTTTAGTTAAATTGCCTTGACACATTTGAAATCACTGTGTCTGGAGTTTTGTAAGATTTAATGATTTGCATTATCACCTGGAATATTTAAATATTTTTCTTATTAGTACAAACTCTCAAGTGAAAATCTTTGTGGGCATGGTTTACGTTTTGAAGTAAAAATTAGTTTGACTCTCAGAATCTCATTCAAATAATGAAAACTTTATACCTTGCATTCCAAATGGTCACACATTCACAAACTCACCAGGTTAAATGTTTGGATAAAGAATTCTTGATTAAACACAAAGCTTAGGCTTATAAATGGAAAGATAAAATACTTTTCAGGTCTTATGCTTTTATTTCTAAGAAAGTCAATGTTTTGAACATTTGGGATATCTCTCAGCAAATGGGATTTGGGGGATCCTGAGAATGATATGTGTCTGCTATTACTAGAAAATATGTAAAGACAGTATTACCATTTCTTTCTTAAAACAAGTCATAATGAGTGGAAAATGCTATTTGACTATAATTTATCTTTAGATGGTACACTGATAAGTGCCTCATTATCTCTACCAGAACTTTTAGGAGATTACCATAAAAGAATTCATACCAAGAACTTTGAATTTTGTGGTTAATTTGTCTCCCTTTATATTGAGTTATAAATTGAATTCTGTGGTAAGTTTGTCTCATTTTATATTGAGTTACAGTATTTGGTGTTTTATTATAGCCTTCAAAATTCCTGTGAAATATTGGTATGCCATTTCTGGCTATTAGGCATTTTTTATTTTTAAAGAAAAGAGTAAAGCATTTATTTAGCAAAGCTGAGCAACTGTTAAATATTTCTCCCTGGCTTCTAATTTTTTTCTCAAACCTTAGAACATTATTTAGGGTAAAAATACTTTCTATTAATTTGACTCAAAAGTGGTTAAATCTGGGAAGTAGGAATTTCTGGTTACAAAGTAGATTGAGCATTCACATTTATTTGTACTTTCTTGATAAACTGTGCTGAAATGATAAAAGAAGGATAGAAATGTATAAAGCAAAAAAACAAAGAGGACAAGAGAGGAAGCTGGAAGGGACAAAGAATGTCAAGTACTTTTGGAATATGGACAAAAAGTGACTGGTCAAAGGAAAGGGTTAACAGCTTTTCTGATCCTTTCTTTTGGCTTTTGGGATGCCTGTGAATTGGATGCTGTGCAAGCCTAAATGTGCCTCTCCAAAATTTGTATGCTGAAGTCTTAACCCCCAGTATCTCAGAATGTGACTGTATTTGGAGACAGGGTCTTTAAAGAGGCAATTAATGTTAAATGAGGTCCTGAGGGTGGATCCTAATTCAATATCACTGGTGTCTTTTGCAGAAGAGGAAATTAGGAGACTGGCAAACACAGAAGGGAGGCCATGCAAATACACAGAGGAGAAGATGGCCATCCCATCTACAAGCCAAAGAGAAAGGCCTCAGAATAAAATCAACCCTGCCAAAACCTTGATCTTGGACTTCTGCCCTCCAGTTCTGTGAGAACATAGACTTAGGTTAAGTCACCGTGTTTGTAGTAATTTGTTATGGCAGCCTTAGTACACATACTAAACTTAGTAACATATAAACAAGGAATATATAGGAGTATTCATTGCCCTCCAAAATGAGAGTACACGTGAGTTTGTTACATACTGAACCAAGCCTTCGTACCTAGTTGTAGAGATTGCTAATTTGATAGGGCAACTCAAGAGTTAAAAATTTTAGCTTCAGTTACAGTTGACAGGCTTAAGCAGTTAATACACGTAGAAAGCTGTTCTTCCAGGAACTGGACTGTATGACCTATGTGACTCCAGGTGTTTGACAAGCAATTCAAACTTTGTGTCGCAGGAGGTCTGCAAGAGAAGGAGATGGTGTCTGAGCCATTTTGTTCCAGGGAGGGAATATCTGTGAGGCAGGTAAAGAATTATTGATCATCAGATAAATAAATACTAGAAAAATTATCACCTGACTGCAACACTGATCAGATTAACATTTTCCCAAACTCTTTATTAACCCTTTCCTTCCCCCTATAAAAAGATCAGCTGGAGATGAAGAGTTAAGGTGGTTTTTGAGTGCACATAACCCACCACAATCTCAGATCATCAGCATTTGAATGAAACACCCATGAAGATTCTATCCTTGTTTCTACTTATTGGTTCTTGTAGTGACAGGCAACACGAATGCCAACTTTTCCAGTTTCGATTGGCTATCTCTAATTGCTTAGTAACCTCTAATTGATGACTAGCTTATAAATAATGACTTTCAGGAGCATCAGGGAAGGGATGCAAGTGTCTGGAGTAATACCAATACTGGTAATACCAAATTGCCAAAGGGACCTCAGAGCTAATGGCTTTCTGGAGCTGAGGTAATTCACACCCATTTAGCATCATCTCTCATACCACAGTTGGGTGTCAGGAGACCTTGATTGAGTTGTTGTACATGCCTCTTAATTCTTTCTTAAAGCCAAATATCTTTGTACTTGGTGAAGTCTACTGTGTCTTGTGAGTTTGAATGACAATCTAAACCCAATCTAAACTCCACTCTTGGTTGAGCAGTGTGGGAACTGCTTATGTTTAAGTACCTGGGTCTACCCACAGAGAAATTAATGAGAAATAAACCCACTTGTGTGACAGAAAAAAGGAGAATCTTAGGATTTGATGCAAGTTGTACTATGGAAGAAATAGAAGGGTTGGTAAGTTGTGTGACTGAAAACTGGAGGATGGCAGAAATCCCTACGGAGGACAGTAGGACCTTGAGTTCTTCTCCAAACCACAACTTATTTTCCTTCTCTCCCTCTGCCCTCCTGCCTCCTCCCAATCTCTGACCAAAATGTTGTCTTAAAGGAAATCCAAACAGTAAGGACAAGTCAGGAACGCCAAATATCATAGACATTAAGGGTAAGTTAGATGGCTGAGAATGAGTGATTAAGTGAAAGTCTGCTTATGTAATGGTAAAACCTGCAGTCCCTATTGCCACCAGATCTTAGAATACATGCACCCCGGCATGACTCCCTTGCTCAATATATTATTTTGCACAAAAACTGTTTGCAGAAAAAAATGTATTGTATACCAGTTTGGGGGATGGGGAGGGTTGTTCACAAGTAAAGCATACTTGAGACAATGTTATCTTACAATTAACCTACTAGTTGATACATTTTCTTATGCCATTTTCTCCTCATGTCCTAGCCATCTCTATACTCTTGGTCAGAAAGCTTTTAGAGAATGTACTTCATCAAAATGAAAAAGCAAAGTGATAAAAAAAATGAAAAAGAAAACAGTGGAACAGGAAAGAATAGTCCTCTATCAAAATCTGTTCAGGGGGCCATGAGAATAACCATTTCAGATTGTGGCAGAAGAACTCTAGAAGGAATGTCATGAAGTAAGAATTGGGGGCAGACTAGAACTGATCAATTATGCGATTTATTTGATGATATAAAAAGATGGTACCAAAAGTTTTTTTTCTTTTTTTAAAATACATTTTATTGATTATGCTATTATAGTTGTCCCATTTTCTCCCTTCACTCCCCTCCACCCTGCACACCCTCTCCCACCCACATTCCCTGCCTTTAGTTCATGTCCATGTGTCATACTTGTAAGTTCTTTAGCTCCTACATTTCCCATACTATTCTTGCCCTCCACATGTCTATTTTCTACCTACCATCTATGCTACTTATTCTCTGTACCTTTTCCCCCTCTCCTTCTCCCACTCCCCTGTTGCTAACCCTTCATGTGATCTTTATTTCTGTGGTTCTGTTCCTGTTCTAGTTGTTTGCTTAGTATGTTTTTGTTTTAGGTGTGGTTGTTAATAATTCTGAGTTTGCTGTCATTTTACTATACATGTTTTTTATCTTCTTTTTCTAAGATAAGTCCTTTTAACATTTCATATAATAAGGATTGGTGATGATGAACTCCTTTAACTTGACCTTATCTGAGAAAAACTTGATCTGCCCTTCCATTCTAAGTGAAAGCTTTGCTGGATAGAGCAATCTGGGATGTAGGTCCTTGCCTGTCATGAGTTGCAATATCTCTTTCCAGCCCCTTCTTGCTTGCAAAGTCTCTTTTGAGAAATCAGCTGGCAGTTTGTTGGGAACTCCTTTGTAGGTAACTGTCTCCTTATCTCTTGCTGCTTCTAGGATTCTCTCCTTCACTTTAATCTTGGGTAATGTGATTATGATGTGCCTTGGTGTGTTCCTCCTTGGGTCCAGCTTCTTTGGGACTCTCTGAGCTTCCTGGACTTCCTGGAAGTCTATTTCCTTTGCTAGATTGGGGAAGTTCTCCTTTAGTATTTGTTCAAATAACTTTTCCTCTTGTTGCTCTTCCTCTTCCCCTTCTGGTACCCCTATAATTCAGATGTTGGAACATTTAAAGGTGTCCTGAAGGTTTCTAAGCCTCTCCTCATTTTTTTTTTTAATTCTTATTTTTTCCTTCTTTTCTGTTCCATTGTTTCTTTCTTCCTTCTGGTCCACTCCATTGATTTGAGTCCCAGTTTTCTTCCCATCACTATTGGTTCCCTGTATATTTTCCTTTATTTAAGTTAGCATAGCCTTTATTTTTTCATCTAATTTGTGAGCAAATTCAACCAATTCTGTGAGCATCCTGATTACCAGTGCTTTGAACTGTGCATCTGATAGGTTGGCTATCTCTTTGTTGCTTAGTTGTATTTGTTCTGGTGCTTTGATCTGTTCTTTCGTTTGGGCCATTTTTTTTTTTTGTCTTGACACACCAGTTATGCATGAGGGGCAGAACCTTAGGTGTTCACTAGGGTGGGGCAACCCTCGCTGTGATGCTGTTCATGAGGGCGGGGATTGAGAGGGAACAAGGGCGTTTGCTCCACTCTCTTTTGGACTTTAGTCCCTTCTGCCGCTTCCCCCAAGCTAACTGGGCCTTTCTGGTGCCGATTCCTGGGTGGGCTTGTGCATGTTCTAGGATCCTGTGGGTCTCTCCAATGAACTCTCCTGTGAGGCTGGGAGTTTCTCCCTGTGCCTCAACCCCCACAGGTGTTTTCAATCGGTGTTTTGAGGCTTTATTTCCCCGAGCTGGGGCCCTGGGCTTCACGGTCTATCTTGGTCCCCAGTTTCACCTGGTTTGTCTGTGTGTGAATGTGGGACCCCCCAGTCAGCCAGCTGCCTTGTGCACTGCACCTTGCTTCACAATCACTGTCTTGCTGGGTCTGCCTGCTGCCACCTCACACCCGGGGTCTGCTACAGCTGCCACTTTTTTTTTCTGCAACCTCTCTCTGTGGCCACCCAACTCTGCCCCTCCTACTGGTCTGGATGAATGTGTCTATTTGAATTAACTCCTTGGTTGTTGGACTTCCATACAGTTCAATTTTCTGTCAGTATGGGTTATTTTTTTTGTTTCTAAATTTTTGTTGTTCTTATTTTGGTTGTGCGAAGAGGCACAGTGTGTCTAACTACACATCCATCTTGGCCGGCAGTCCCCAAAAGTTTTTTAAGAACTGTATGAGTGTAGAAATAATGGTATATATAGATTTAAGAAATGGAAACATGATCATAAATATACTACTTTTCTTGGTGGTAAATTTATAGTTATGCTATTATAAACATTGAATATAAATTTAACCAAAATTACAACTTAATTATAATACCAAAATGGGAGAGATCAAGAAGGAGGCATTTAAGGAAGTTAAAATAAAGTATATCATCTTATATAATAGATCATATTTAAAATTGATGTGTCAGGAACTAACAGTGGGCTAGATCATTTTTCATCAAGGTTGACTAAGAACTTCCAAACCTGTAGAGAATTTTTATAAAAATTTATTTGAGCAAAGCAGAAGATACACCTGGAAGCAAAATCTCAACAGGCTGAGATGAATGCTTCTGAGAATAACAATTTGCAGTTTCTTTTATACAACTGAGATTAAGGTGGGAATTCAAGGATGGTTATATGAAGGTGGGTAAAAGCAATTTGATGATTATATTACAGGTTTGTTAAGATTGTGTGATCTCTTGAGTTAACCTCAATGCATAGGAACAATAGATAGAGCTTGCTTAGGCAAAGATAAGGAGTTTATTAAAGAAGTTGAAAAAAAAAAGAAGTTGAACAATTAAGTGTGACCACCCACCATGACTTGCTCCATTAAGAATTTGTGATCAGAATACCCTATGAGGTTACTTTCCATAGAATCCCCTTTTTTTCCCACATCAACTTGACAGACATAATGGCCAAATATTCTGAGGTCTTTTCTGAGAAGTAGAAGCTGGGAGCTAGATTTTCCATATGTTGCTTTTCCTTATTCTTTATTTAAGGACAGTATTTTTGTGGGATTTGAAAGGTAGAGAAAGACAGGGCTGTACTATATTAGGTGGTGAATTGTTACCAAATGCAGGTCCAGCTATATGCTGCAATGAAAGCCAAACTCGTGAGACAGGGGCTGGTGAGAAGGAAAGAGATTTATTCAAGTGCCGGCCACCTGAGAAGATGGGAGACTCTCATGTCAAAGCCCATCTCAACATCTCAGTGTGGGCAGAGGGTTTTATAAAAGAGGAGAGGAAAAGCAGAGCAAAGAGATTAAGGGGAGGGATTTGAAAACTTCTCCATGTGCAGATGAGCACAGTCCATTCCAATTAGGATCTCAGAACTGGTCAAGGGATGGTCTGGTGTGTGTCATCCTGGGTTTTGTCATCTTGGTTTCATGTCATCCTGGTTTCGTGGTGGAAGGTCAGCCCATCTCCCAGAGCTGGGATGATTGAATGTTAGAGTCTCTATCTTCTGAAGTTAGTTTCTAGGATTCTTATACAAACGTGATGTTTATACACAAGCTACATATTTGTCAGAGTCAGTATTTTCAGAAACAATGTCACAAGAATAGTGGGGTGGTTTATAATTTTCCTCTGTTACAAAATGAAGATAGAAACTCGACATGTGAGATTTCAACAAACCTCCAGTTGAAGGGATATCATCTTGTTGCTGATAGTGGGGGTACTTGGTTGCTAATGGTTCAGAGATTCTTGAGATTTACGGTGGCTTTCCGGTGAGCATATGAGACCGACTTGTTTACATGCTTAAGCTAAGAACTTCATTGGCTGTTTTCCAGACTTTTAGTGCCCAGCCTTTCCAACAGTGACATAGACATTTACTCTCTGTAATTGAAACCCCTGGAAGATGTAGGCTGACTTGTTGTCCTCATTGAATTTGGAATTAAACAGTGTAAGGTCTGTATCTGAAATGAGGTCAATATGAGAAGAAAGAGCTAGACAGTTAAATCCTGGAGAATGAAAGGGAGAAGTACAGCAGATTTTTAATATCCCTATATACTAATATTATCCTAATTGCTCACAGAAGTTTTCCAGGGTAGTGAAGATTATTGTTTACACACAGCACATAAATGTGGCTTTTTGGTGCCCCAGTTTGTTAGCCTTGTGGTGAAGCGTTGAGATGCAATCTTATTCTCCATATGCTGTTTCATTTTGTAGGTGAGGGAGCCAGAAGAAAGAACCTGCATGCTTTGCTCCCTGAGAAGAATGTTTTTACTCTAACCCTTAGAATGTATCTAAATCCCTCCAAAGAAAATATAAGACAATTGTCTTCAACTTTATATCGTCTTCACACTATATCTTCATAGTTTCGTCTCATTTCTTCTCCCCACCCAGATAAATTTCTCTGGAATTTTCTCATTGTGTGATTTAGTCACATATTATCTTCCCCAACTTAACTATGTCCTAAATTTCTATAAAATTTACTCAGAAATTTTTAACTGTGTAGAAATATAAAAATGTTTTCTCCCCACCCCACAGGGAATTATTGTGTTTTAGACAAAATCTAAATCATACAAATATTTAAAGTATGTGTATAATGAGTTTGTGTGTTACTATTTACTAATTTTCTAATGAATGGATCCAATGACTTGGACTTGGGTGAGACTTGGTTGGTGGTTAAATAGGCAATAGCTAAACAGATCACTGCCTGATTATTGTGTAATATTTGCATTCAGAAGAAATGAATTCTTTATGATTTCATATATTTTCTTAAAGGATCTATATGTCTCTTGCATGAGATATTAAATTATCACACCACCAAAGTCTAAGGCTACATCAAAATATTAATCTTCTTAATCTTCAAAAGATGATTTATTATTATATAATATTAATTATTTTTTAGACATGTTTTCATTTTTAGAAAGAACTGTTTTTATTAAGTGCATTAATGATATTTCCCCTCCAGGACCCTGGGAATTAGCACAGCTATTTTATGCTGAAACTGATAGACTGTGCTTCAGCTTCTAGGAAATTAAAAAAAAGAAACCCTCAACAAATTAAAACTAAAGCATCAATAATATCAAATAAGAGAAGAGAGGCCCTTAGAACTTGTGGGATTATTTGCATACAGCTTATGTTGCAATTTTCAGGAATGTATTTGATTTTTTTATGGTCTCCAATGGTAGCATATTTTATTCCCACTGACAGCAAAAGTAATTGCTTTGAACATAACAAAAGTAATTGTGTGAGAAGTTCAACATGACTTTATTGGAGCACCTCCATAGTCTCTGCACTTGTTTTTGCATATCTAAATGTGGAAAAAAACCAAATATATGCCTGGTACTTGAAAAGTGAGATTTTGGTAAGGGCAGCATGACCTACTCAGGTAGGACACGTGCCTTCATTATCTCCTATTTTTTTTCAGCTTGAAATACTTTGAAAGAGTATTTTGTTTTCACCTGATAATTTGTGTCTTTTTAGAAGAATCATCTGAGGCAACAACAGTTATGTTATAACTAATGACAAGTTTTTTTAAGAATACTGATAAAATCTGTTTTAAAACCCTGTTTTCCATGGTTTGTCTCTTGCTTTCCTCACAGCTCTATTTGCCTTCCTCTTGCAGTTTCAGCTACATTTCTGTCCCTAAAATGAACCTTATCTAAGTAGGAGAAAATTAACTAGATTGAACACAATACTCCACAATTCAGTAATAAGCTAACCATCTCACGTCCGTGTGGTCTTGCCTACTGATGGGACTTCCTTTCCCAGTGAGCCCTGGGTAACTGCTGCTTTGAGGGCTGGTTCACAGCTCTCCCTGAAGGAGCCGTTGTGCTCCTGGTTCGTCTGCTGAAGGAGAGTCAGCCCACACGAGCTCCTTCCCATGTGTAGGAAGCTCATTCACTTCAGCCTCACACATCCTTTTATGTTATTCAGCATTTTTTTTTATTTACTGGTACTTATTTTTAAATTTTATTTTATTGTGGTAAGAACAACTAACATAGAATACACTGTCTTAATACATTTTTAAATGTACCCTATATTATCATTGACTATAAGTACACATTGTATAACAAACCTTCAGAGCTTATTCATCTTAGAAAACTGAAACTTTATGCTCATTATTAGTGACTACCCGTTTTCCTTTCTCTCCATCCCCTGGCAACTATCCCAGTCTGACTCTATGAATCTGAGCATTTTATATACCTCACGGATGTGGAGTCATGAAGCATTTTGTTTTTCCTGTGACTGGGCTGTTTCACTTAGTGTAATGGACTTTGGGTTCATTCATGTTGGTAGATACTGTGGTATTTCTTTTTTAAGGCTGTATAGTGTTCTACCATATGTTTATACCACACTTTCTTCACCATTTCCTATTGCTGGACACTTAGGTTTTTTTTCCTTCCTGGCCATTGTGGTTGATATTGCAATGAACATGGAAGAGCGAATATCTCTTTGAGGTCCTGATTTCAAGTCTTTTTGATATATACCCAGAAATGGGATTGCTGAAATATGGTAGTTCTATTTTTTTTAGAAACCTTCATACCATTTTCCATAGTGACAGCACCATTTTGCATTCCCACTAACACTGAGAAAGGGTTGCAATTTTTCCATATCCTTACTAACATTTGCTATTTTTGTTTTGTTGATAATAGCCATCCCAACAGATGTGAGGTGACATATCATTGTGGTTTTGATTTTCATTTTCCTGAGTACTAGTGACATTGAGCATCTTTTCATGTACCCACTGGTACGTCTTCTTTGGAGAGATGTCCTTCAAGTCATCTCCACTCTCTAACCACAGTAGAAACTCATAGCCAATCTCTTTTCCTCAGTCTCCCAGGTCATCTGGGACTTGTTCGAGAGGCTTAGTCTGCTCCTCCAAGACACCACGATTCAAGAGCTGAATCTTTTATGTTCTCTTGGTGCATGTTCACCAGTTTCTACATCCAACCCAAATTTTTGAAGGCTCTTTTCTTTTCTGTACTTACACTATAACCACAGAAATGGCATTGATATATTCTCTGGTTTCACCTGGAAAGTGACCCAAAATAGGCACTGAGACAATCTGTGTCAACATAACTTAACTATTTGCTTAGAAAATTCTTAGGGAGGTAAGGCTGCTAACCAGTGAAAAGTTGTTTCAGAAAAATCTTTGCAAACCAACGTACTGAGTTTGCTCACCTCAGCAAATAGCTGTCTAATCAGGACAACAGCCCACTCTCCTGGACAAAAAGCTTGCTTATCATGACAATGGTCATCTCATCCAGATTGGTTTCAAGACCTGGCCTTGCCATGTCCACTCATCTTTCACTATTATGTCATGAATGCTAACATAAACTCCAAATCAGTTTTCTTGCCTCCACAGTCCCCCTAAAAGCACTGGATTTCAGAAAATCCATAAATGCCTCTCTTTGCCTCCCCATTTGGTACTATTAAGAGTTTTTACCTGTAGAGTTTTAAATTTGTGTAATAAATTTAGTAAAGCCAGCTTTGACTGATTAATAATTTATTTATTTACTTAACTTACCTATAAGCTGATCTTTGTGGCATGTCTAACATTGACACATATTACATCTTGCTTAAAACCTAATTTTTTTACTAGTTGCTCTTTGCATGGCTTAACATAGTTTACAAGTCACTGCTGTTTATTCATATTGCAGCCACTCTCACTATTAACCCCAGTATTTCATGGGTACTTTTTCTGTTCTGATATATTTTTGCCTCTATCAGGTCATAATCAACTAAATTTCGTATGTATTCAGGAATATGAGCTCCTTAAGATCAAGAGATGGTGTCTTCTATCTGTGGCACAGTGATTCACACTGTAAGTACCCATGAGTGTTTATCATGTTAATGAACTCCTTTTGAGTGTGTGATTGACAGCATTCCTGACTTCTCTCTTCCTCCCCCAACATATCGTGCTTCAGGTCTTGTGCTAGTTGTGTTCATACAGTTGACTCTTTAAACCAAAGGACAGTCCCATTTGTGTAAATTAAGTGTAGTGCCCAGAAGCAAATCTAATATCTAAACAGAGTACAACAAAGAGCTTTTCATTCTCTTGTTGCAGATATTATATTTTTATTTTCAAAGCCACTGCAGTGGTATTTTGACAGGCACACTATGTCTGCTGTCAAGTACAGTGCTAACTAAATCCTTAATGTTGATTTTTTCACTACTTATGCTTGTAAATTATATCTTGTGGTATTTCCACTTCTACTGTTGTTTCTTAGACAAGGGCTAATTATTATATTTCACTAGTAAATTATTCCAGCGTCTGAAAGCTTGTCAAATCTTGATTCTGCATCATCCTGTCTCCATTATTTTTCTGTTTGGTGCTAATCACAGATTTAGTATTATACTCTCTAGATCTTGATCTTTATTACTGACGGACATCTTAGCTAAACGGATCCAAGGAGAGAACCTTGTGCCTTAGTGTAGCAGTCCTACAGTCATGCTGGCACTGTCCTCTGTGACAAGGGCATTTGGTCATGTGTGCTTAGACTGGATACAGGAGGAAAATCTGAGTAATCTGAAAAGTGCTCTCAGACCCCTCCCTGTGCTTGGATCGAAGTCTATAGATAATCAATGCTGTTGAAATGAAACACTGAAATCTCTTAGGTTTGCTTACAGTTTCTAAGACCACATTCACTGCAGGAATATTGATTCATTCTTTAAGTATCATTTTAGACTCACTTTTCTTGGAAATCTTTTTGATCACAGTTTCCAGGATTTCATCATATGCCTCATTTATGTGTCCTTATACTGCTCCCATTACTGAAGTTTTGCATATTATTGTAATTGCTTATGCAAATGTTTATATTTTATATTAGAGTGTAAAAGCCATGGGAGAGGGCATTTCAGTTTGTTTATTAATTGTGTTGGGAGCTCCTAGATTTATGGCTGACCTGTATTCATTAAGTATAAAATATCCTGAAGACCCTCATATTATATAGTCTAATGAAAAAAAATGTTAACTTTTTTATTTTCTATGACTTCTCTGCTCTCCCATAAGGGCCTCAATTTGACTGGGTAGCCAGAAAATTTAAGATTGAAATGAAAAAAAATCCACTTTTAAAAATATCTATTCCAAGTTTGATTCCCTATCAGGGCCAGTATGAAAGTATCTTATGCGAAGGATCAGTTTTTCAAAGTCTCCCTTTTCATCTACTTCCTACTCTGTTTCCTTCTTCCAAGCTGTTGAGTAGTTAGTTATACAAAGGAGTGTTCTGAGTCCTCTGTACAGTTTGTGTTAATGAGAGATGATTGGATAGGGGTTGACCAGGCTAGAAAGACCAACTGTGTAATTAATTGGCTCAAATTTCAAGCCATGTGATATCAGCTCAACCTCTGAGGAGGGAAGGAGGGCTGGAGTTTGAGTTCAACTGCCTGGCCAATACTTTGACCAACCATACCTCTAAATGAAATCCTAATAAAAGCCCTGGACACCAAACTTGAAAGAGCATCCCTGGTTGGCAATACTCTGTGCATATTATTATACATGGGTATGTGGGGAAGGTGACAAACCCTAACCTATAAAGAGAGAATATTGGAAGCTTTGAGTTTGGGATCCTCTGCCACTTGGATCTGTGTATCATTTCTTTGGCTGGTTCTGATTTGAATCATCTCTGCTGTAATAAAACTGTAATAGCAAGTATAGCACTTACCTCAGTTCTGTGGATCATTAGAGCAATTATCAAACCTATGGGGGTAACGAGAACCCTCAAAGTTGTAGCCAATTAGTGAAAGTGAGGATGGCCTTGGGAACTTGGGCTTGTGGCTGATATCTGAAGTAAGGATAGCCTTGTGGAAAACTATACTCTTAACCTTGAAGTTTGGCCTAATCTAGGCAGTTAGTACAAAAGACATTGTACTGATATTTTCTGTGCTCCTACGCACTGAGCCATTCTTGCAATGGTCCTTGTTCTTTGGGGACCCACCGTCCTTTGTATAACGCCTGTGGCCCTTATCTAAAGGATTCAGTTAATCTGAGTTTCCTGCAAACCATAGGGACTTGGGTATACTGTTTCAGTTTTATAAGTCCATTTGACATAGCTTCTTGCATGTCATCATTTTCTTTTTTATTGAAAGTGACTGCATGCACTAGAAGCTAATTTACTACCTCTTAAATTTCCAGGGTGGATTTTGTGATATGCCTCCTAAGCTTCTCTTCAGAACTAAAAAACTTAGTCCCTCAGCCTCTCGGAATGTTGTGAATTAACTACTCTCAGATGACAGCTCTGTCTAGAAAATGCTCATGCTGGAGTCGGTTGCTTTGCCCAAGGTCATTCCCCCTTCCTAAAGATAACTTGCATTTAATGATGATAGATGCAAGAATATGAAACCCAATGTTCTTTCTATGGTGAAGGCAGTGCTGAAGGGTCCTCACAGCTTCGGGGCTCCTTGCAGGTTTGACTAAGGGCTTTCTTCTTCTGTTTTCTGCCTTTTTATTTTATTTTTTATTTTATTTTACTTTAATTTTGTTTGTTTTTCAGCTTGTCAGGCCCTCTATGATACAATTCTTGCATGTTAATCTTGGATTCTGCTTCCCAGCACCCTGACCCACAATTATTCATGTCAGGGCTTGCCAGAGAAATACGTGATAGGATTCAGGAGTTGACTCATCTGCTAGCTCACATCTAAGACCCATCCCTAGTGTTAAATGAGCATGTATGACTCTGGCACAAGAAAGTAATACTGCTAAGACTTGCTCTTGCTGTGAACTGCATTGGTATACCAGTGGAAGGAAATGAACTAGCAAGGGCAGTATATTGCACCTTTGAAAGATATAAGGTAGGTAACAACAGGACAACAAAAAATGCTGAAATCGAACAGCTGATGTTGAGTGCAATAGGTGCTTTGAGAATAAATAACCGAAGGATAACAGTGATAAAACAGCAATTAAAAATTAAATGTAAAAAACTAAGGGGTTCCTTGGTAGCATAATAACCCCTAATTGCAACCAGAGAACAGATAAAGCTGACCAGGCCAAGGACTTTGGTTAAAGTACCAGATTTCAAGGGAAGTTAAACAGTCAGGTAAGGAAGTTCTCCTATGGAAAGTCAAGGTTCTGACTGAGAAATAAAATGACTTAGTCATATGATGGAAACATCTGGGTTGATACACTAAACAAACCTTACATTCACAACTTTCCCTAGCCCATCTCTTCATGTAGACGCAGCCCACTTCTTTCTCTTAAAGGCCAGCATTCTCCCTCCACCACACAGTATTCTTATCATAGACAAATCATAGACATTATCATAGACATTGACAAATATCTAATCTGCATCTCCTTTCTTGGTTACTAGATCATTTGGATTAAATCTCAGCATAACTTGGCTGCAAGAAGTATTTGGTTGGATAAAGAATTAAAGAGACTACTATGCCAGGAGTTGCAGGAAATGTCTTCCTTTTCCTGAGTAGAAAAAATAAGACTCATCCTTTAAAGAAGGTTCTGAGAGAAAACAGGAATGCATAGCACAAAAACACCACCATACAACATATTTTTAAGTAAAGGAATGAGTGGCTCAGGTCATGTCACCTTCTCTAAGCATAGTCCAGGTTGTACGAAGGCAGAGGTACTTCCTGTTGTGCATGCCAATAACCTCTTATCCATATTTCTGTTTTAGGAGTTATTCCATTGCTGTTATTCTTTACAGACCTGTCTCGTCTCCTCCACTACTGGAGGGAACTCTGTAGAACAGTGAGTCTGTTCGATTCCTCCTTGAATGCATAGCGGGTGACTGGCAGAGTATCTGGCTTTGAAACCGAACACTGAAAACTCCGTGGTTGTTTGCATTTGTTAGGCCATTATGACTGAAGAAATACAAACTCGTCTTCTGGGTCTGCTTTTGAAGTTACACTTTCTTAATATGCTTAATGTTTTTCCAAATTAGTGAGTGAATAGGTGAGTAAAGACAATTTAAAAGAATTTAGTTGGGCTGATAGAAACCTTCTCTCTCAAAGATATATGGCCAAAGGGCTTGATAACAGCAGACCTCTGGGTATATTTGAATTTGAGTTTGCATGTTTATATGCAAATGATAACACTAAGTGGAATTTTCTAGACATCAGGCAGATAATATTTTGGGGGAGAGAGTTATCCTTGGCCCACCAAAGATACATACAGTTTGAGAAAATGGTTTACCCTAACCAATTCTGTTTCTCTTACACATAGAAGTAAAAGTGGAATGTTGACTAAACCAGCTCAGGAGACTAGTGCCATTACCTCCTGCAAACACCTGTGCTCAGTCTGCCAAACTGAGGTTGAAAGAAGGGGCTGAAAAGAAAGCTGATAGCAACACCTTTATGTAACCTGAAGTCAGCAGTTTAAAGCCACTTAAAGACATTTTATTGACATCTAAGTCAGGAAATTCAGCAATGTAACAAAGTTCCAGGTGCTCAGAAGGGTGGTGAAACTTCATGATGCCCAACTCCAAATGATAAATGCAAATTCTTGGGAGTTGTGTTAAAAGGGAATTACAATAAACTGGCTCTGTGATGTGAAAACACAGTGCTGTGGCAGGACATTCATGAGAAATATGGATTCAGCTGGTGCTGTTTACAGATCAGAAAAATGTATTTCTGAGCTAAAAATCCAATCTGTGATATTGCAGTGAGAACATGTGGCATCCGGTAATCCACTATCAAAGCTGATCTCCCCACTCTCCAAAAGAGTAATATGAAAGAAAGAGGGATTAGAGTCTCTGATTTATTTCCTTCTTCCCAATGTTATCTCTGGGGATTAAGGGTGACTGATGCTGATACAATGAAACAACCAGTTTAGACCAAACAGTTCTTGAGAAATGACAGATATATCCAGCTGTGCACTTGAACATTGAGGAAAAAACTGATGACACTGTGCTTTGAGTTTAGAAATGTTCTCTGTCTCTCTCTCTCTCTCTCTCTCTCTCTCTCTCTCTCTCTCTCTCTCTCTCACACACACACACACACACACACACACACACACACAGAGGATCCGGCAGAAGTAATGCCTTCTTGAGTGTGGTTGATAAGGTAATAAGAAGGGTGTAATAATTCATAGTATCAGTTTCAACATTTCACCTAAAATGTCACATGGTGTGCTTCAGTGTGATATTGTTATGTTACAGAATTCCATGCTTATGATTTTGTAATAAGAAGGAGCATTATTTGTGCCTCACCCCCCACACACACATACACACATAATGCAGGGAAGGGGAAAGCTTTGTGAAGTCTGGAATAAATGGCACATTTGGGATGTCAAGTTGGCATTTCGCGAATATACTTCATACTTGGAAATGAAATTAACGTAACGGGAAACATACATTACAGCATTGTTTATTAGAAGGTGTCTACAGTTTTCTTTGCCAAAGGAAAGACACTTTCAACTTTCCATTCCATTAGTACTCACTGGATGCTGTCCCAGTGAGTTCAGGACCAAGACTGAGGTGTCGGCAGAGACATGTTAACTACAGTGGGCATGCCAATACACAGGGTAGCCCAAGACGGGCTTCCTAAGTGTGAAAAATGAGCAGTGCCCAGACTCTTCTACCCTCAGACCCTAGCAAAGCGTTTGGAAAAGGTAGGTGTTGCTCCATAAATGTTTGTTAAATTGAATTATCTGTAAATGAAGAAAGTCAAGAAAATTACAAATTGTAAATTGCCCCAAATAGTAAACAAAAGCACATCAAAGTGTGGTTGCCATTGTAAATATTTTTGACTGAATGCTTGAAGAAGCTAATTTATACATTGTGTCCAGTCTTACTTCTAAAACTGAATATATTCACTTATATTTAAATAGGTACTTGCTTTTCTCATCCTCACCTAAGGACATGCTTTTTAATTTTTTTAAGAGAGGGGGCAAGGGGAAAGAGAGGGAGAGAAACATCGATTTGAGAGAGAAACACTGATTGGTTGTCTTTTGTATAAGTCCTGACCAGGGACCATGAGTTTTCTTAGGCTAAATGGCTACTCTTTTACTCCATGGTGGGGTAACTTATTAGCAACAAACCCACTTTGCTGAGACCTCAATTCCACATTGATAGGTTCTCTCCATAAACCATCATGGTATGATTTAAGCTTTCTACCTGATGTCCATTAAAGTGATGCATTGACTGAATGATTTAGTATCAGGAAAACATTATTTCATTTGAGGAATTGGTATATTGATTTTATTAGATGACAATTAGATAATATATCATGCTTTTATTTTTATTTTACTGGGGTGCCAAAAACTGAGTTTAATGCTCAATTAATGTAGCTATTTAGGCTTATGTTAATACATTTTTCTTGTTTTTTTTTTTTTCCCCCTGTGGTTATCCTAATACTTGCATAGTAAAACTGAGTGAACCAATACACATATAATAGGTGTTTGGTAGTTAGCCAACTTATAGATAAGGCATTTCATATTTAAAGATGTTAAATCAAACAACCTGAAAAAAATCTTTTGATAAGACAACAAAGACCCAAGGGCACTCAGGTCGAGTGAGAGGGGATAACCTGCAGAGCGGACACCCAACTTGGTGTGTCCTTGCAAAACATCTCACGACATTCATGAAAGTAACCGGAATACTGAGCTCTTCTTTTTTCAGCTTCGAAAGAAAGGATTTAATAAATATTTATATCTGTTTAAGAAAATTTGATGTTCTAGATATAGTAAGGTAAATAATGTTAGGCTTCCCCACTATTTGATAAATGCCATCTGGAATTATATTTTTCCTTTAATTCATGTCTATGTATTACCCAAATTTATTTGTATGAATTTGTTTTATAGCATATACCATAGTAAATATTATGGTTATGATAGCATATAATACACAGTATATGTAATGTATATGTCTACATAAATATATATTTATGTGGCATGTGAACACATTCAAAATAATATGCAAAAATATTGGATATTATTTAGATTATTTTTGAGGATTCAATAGAAAATTAAATTTGTTAGTCTAAGGATCTATGATAGTATTTTCTCAGAATTCTAATATTAAAACTTTCTTGAGTGGCATTTGAAGAATTCTTTTTCAAAGGTAAAATGCCACACTACACAAAGAGGTAGCAAATAGCTCCCTAAAAAAAAAAATTGATGAAAACCACCATTACCATAATGTTGAAAATTAGTATCAAAAAACAAAGTTGGATATATACTTTATTGAAGATTTTTCTGTTAGTGAAATTGATAAAGCAAAGTCTACAATAAAAAAGAATTAGAAATATTTACTTTAAAAAAATGGTACATACCATCCTAACTCAAAATACCCAAACTATTTTCACAGATAAAAGCATATATCAGTAAGTTTAATAGATTATAAATCATTTAAACCAAAGGAATGTGGGTTGTGCATAAAATGAAATGTAGCAAAATTTATATATTCATTCCTTTATCTTCTTGCTGTACCAAGTTCTTTGAAGATTTTTTTCAGTCTTGTAAGAGCTTGTTAGTTGGTAATAAATGCACTTTAACACCGAGCTTTACCACAGGGAACATCTCTAGGGCAAAATGAAGTCTAAATACAAAAACCTTGGAGAATCGAGAAACACAAAATATACACAATAGACCAAAATCATAGTATATGTTACTCTTTCATCCCTTCCATTTTATGTAAGTACCTCGAACAAAAGGGTTTTGAACTTATCTAAACAAAAAAACCCACATTTATTTTATAAATATTTTCTGAACAAAAACCTGAGTAAACTATGAATGTGCTAATTCTTGAAATATCAAAATATCACTACTATACAGTATTTCTTGGGTGAGGTTGGAGTGAAATCTTATTAAATAAGAAAAAAGACATTATCAAAAAATGTAATTTTTCTAAGAAGCCGATATGTCTAAAAGTCTTATTATTATAGTCTTATTATTATAGACGCATATAACTATAAAGCAGTAAATATTAAATTAATACATTTAACTTTATACCACTTGAGTTTCAATAGCTCTTAATTTTAAATTGATGTCTAATTAATTTGACACTTTACATCCTTTTAAAATATTCATTTAACCCAAAATAGTTTTTTAAAAGTATCTTGATGTTAAGTATGTCTTCAGACACCTTGGAATACTCTGTTTCCCCTAAATAGGGTATTTTATATTAACATAAAATGTTCATAAATATTCATATTGAAGACTTAAGTTGCAGTTTTAACTTCATTCTTAAGCTTCTTTTTTTAAGTGGAATATATTAAACTATTTGAGAGTGTTATGGTAAGTGAAATAAGGACGAGAATCATCTGATTTCACTAATATGAGGAATCACAAAAGGCAAACAAACAGAATAGACAAACAAACAAGCAAACCAACTGGTAGAC
Source organism: Tonatia bakeri (assembly GCA_004024845.1). Taxonomy (NCBI): domain Eukaryota; kingdom Metazoa; phylum Chordata; class Mammalia; order Chiroptera; family Phyllostomidae; genus Tonatia; species Tonatia bakeri. Next base: position 132,568 of record PVIA01000625.1, read on the forward strand.
ACAGATAACAGAAGGGCGGTCACTACAGGGGAGGGGAGGGTAGAGAGGGTCAGATTTACGGTGACAAAGGGAGACTACACTTTGGGTGGTGAGCGCAAACACAATGTACTTATAGAATTGTACATTTGAAACTTGTATAATGTTATTAATCAATGGCATCCCAATAAACAGTAGAAAGAGTAGAAAGACTATAAAGTAATTAAAAAATAAAAACTACTGAGGATAATAAAGCCATTATAGAAAAGATGTGGGATTATTCTAGCATGTCATTTTCTCTTAGTAGTTTATATTTTCTATGGAAATAACTTTTATTACTTAGCTTGATATGAGCAATTCAAATTGACATTGTTTATGTTGCTCTTCTATTTTCATTTCACTGTCATTAGCATCCCCACACCAGGATACTAAAGGGGGGAAAGACTTCCTTTTTTTCTCCTTTTGCAGAAAGGTAGAGGCTGAGGTTGTCAGAAATTCTGAGTTGGTCTATCTCCTCATTCCTTTATTTCATCATGAATGAGGAGAAATGGGAATAATTGATAGAGACCCTTTTGTTTTGGCCTAAGTCAGTCAATTGCAGAGATCTGATGGAGGACATCTTTTGAAAGGTGAACTTCCAAAGACAGTTTTCCAGAAGATCTGGATTCCATGTGTGTTGGGTGTAGTCAGGGACAGAAGGAGGACGTAGCGGGTGGACAAGAAAAGAATGTGGTGAGTCCATGACCACTGCTTCTTATAATACTAAGGTTATCTTAGCTGTCTAAGGAAGTCTTGGGCTCAGATCATGCTGTACAGGAACAGAAATTGGAACTATAATATAAGAAACAAGTTTCTTTAGGGACACTTCTTGGGACACCATCCCTATATTCAGAACACTCGCTTCTGACTGACACCATGCATTAGTTCAGTAGGTTCTGCTGGATTAATCTGCTACAACTTCTGTAACAGAACACAATACACTGGATGGATTAAGCAATAGAAATTCATTTCTCACAGTTCTGGAGGCTAGAAGTCTAAGATCAAGGTGCCAGTGTGTTTGAATTCTTCTGAGGCTTCTCCTCTTTGGCTTGTAGACATCCACCTTCTCACTGTGCCCTCGTGTGGCCTTTTCTCCATGAGCCGGTGTCACTGGTGACTCTCTTCTTATGAAGACAGCAATCAGATTGGACGAGGGCTTCCCTTAATACCCTCATTTAAACAACTATTTCTTTTTTTTAAGAGAAAAACAAAAACAAAACAAAAATTTATCTTTAAGGGTTTTATCTCTTAATAGGTTTTATCTCTAAATAAAGTCACATTCTGAGACACTGGAAGGTAGGACTTCAACACATGAATTTTGGTGAGACACAATTCAACCCCAAACAACTGCTATATTCTATTATTTTATATTGTATTAATTATATCACATATCTTTAAGTAATGATTGTTTAAAAGTAAATGTAATATGATACCCTTTCCAAAAATAGGAAAACTTCATTTCAAAATTAACCTATTTAATTGAGGGATGTCAGTCTCAAAAGTCTTTAGGCTTGTATAAGCATCATGATAACTTTTTTGTAGGCACCAAGTAAAATGGTACAAAATCAAATGGATATTTTTATAAAGAGTGAACATTTCTAACCCCTCCTAAATCTTTCTATAAGCAATATTTATTCCATGCTAGATTGTAGATCTAAGCATAAATGATAGAGACATAAAAGACACAAAAGATAACATAAGAGATATTTGTGGCCATGATAATAGACAAATATTTTTCAGACAGGATACAAAAAACAACTATCGTAACAGAAAAAATTGTCTAAACAAGGTTAAAATTGATCATTTGTGCTCATGATCAATGGAAATGAATTAGTAGCTTACAGTTTACCTAGTGATAGAACATATTTGATGTTGGATGCACACATATAAGTGAACAGCTATATTAATACAAAATAATAATCAATAACTATAAACTATAATAGTCTAAATCTGCAAACAAACCAAATGCCTATCAACAGGAGAACAGATAAAGACATTGTGGTAAACCCACACCATGTAGTACTACTTAACAATGAAGACGGCCCACTACTGAGGCATGCACACACGTGGACGGGTCTGAGACACTAAAAGGGACACAAGGAAGCTTTCTGTAGTGGCAGAAATGTGCTGCATCTTGTCAAATGCAGTGAACTGCACACTGAGCATCTATGCATTTTGTTGGATGCAATTCTTTAAATATATTTTATTGATTATGCTGTTACAGTTCCATTTTTTCCTCCCCTTTATCCCCTTCCAACCTGCACCCCCTCCCTCCAGCATCTCCTCTCCTTAGTTCATGTCCGTAGGTTGTAAATGTACGTTCTTTGGCTTCTGCATTTTGTATACTAGTCTTAACCTCCCCTGTCTATTTTGTTCTTACCAATTATACTTCTTACTCCCTGTACCAGTTTTCCCCATTCTCCCCTCTCTTCATCCCCATTGATAACCTTCTATGTGATTTCCATTTCTGTGATTCTGTTCCTGTTCTAGTTGTTTGCTTAACATGTTTTCATTCTTGTTTTTTAGGTTCAGTTGACAGTTGTGAGTTTGTTGTCATTTTACTGTTTATAGTTTTGATCTCCTTTTTCTTAGATAAGTCCCTTTAACATTTTCTATAATAAGGGCTTGGTGATGATGAACTCTTTGAACTTTACTTCATCTGGGAAGCACTTTATCTGCCCTTCCATTCTAAACGATAGCTTTGCTGGATAGAGTGATCTTGGATGTAGCTCCTTGCCTTTCATGACTTTGAATATTTCTTTCCAGCCTCCTCTTGCCTGTAAGGTTTCTTTTGAGAAATCAGCTGATAGTCTTATGGGAACTCTTTTGTAGGCAACTGTCTCCTTTTCTCTTGCTGCTTTTAAGATTCTCTCCTCAACTTTAATCTTGGGTAATTTGTTTATGATGTGTCTTGGTGTGTTCTCCTCGCATCCAACTTCTTTGGCACGCTGAGCTTCCTGAATTTGAATGTCCATTCTCATCACCAGATCGGGAAAGTTTTCCTTCATTATTTTTAAACAGAAAACACACACATCCACAAAACTTCTTGACAACAGTAAAAAGGCTAAACATGTATTCGAAGGTTATTGGATACAATTGCATTGAAATTTCTGGAGGGATAGACCTTGTTTAAATTATTTATCATTATAGACAATGTTCAATAACTACGTTCCCAAGAGTAGTTAAAATGGAAAGGTGACTCTGAACAAGAAGTTTGTAAGCAGATAGTTTTATTTATTTTTTCTTGATAGAAAGTTAGTTCTTGTAAAAAATATGTGACATGTATACACTCTTGTAAAAAGATATGCCACACACACAGTATGTGTATGGCACACAATGTATGCACAGTATATGTGTGTGTGTGTGTATGCAAATATTCTCAGAATTATCTTACAAGTGATTTAAATCCATTTTATTATGATTTTGTTCATTTCAACCTGTGAAATATAAACAGTTTTTATTCCTGTGTTATAGGTTAGCTAATAAAAAATAAATCATCAATCTCTGTCATCTATAGTAGTCCCTGATGACTTGTGAAATTCATGCAATTTATACTTTAATCACTGCTCTTGGTAGTAGAGAAGTGGCTGACTGTGTTAATTAGATTACTTAGTCCCCTTGACACATATAGAGATTATAAAGAAGGGAAGCAAATTCTCAACCCAATTTTCCCCATCTAGGAAGCATATTCTCAGTGAGAAAAGGATAAAGCCTCTTCCACCGTCCTCTGTGCTGTGTGAGTACACACACATACACATACATAGTTACAACACTCAGAGAAAGAAAAAAAGATGACAACATTCTGTAAGTGGAAACAAGTTTGCTTTTACCTAGAAGACAATCATGGATTTGAGAATGTATGTCCAAAAACTTGCATCATCTTGGATATCTTTTCTCTTATTTATGGTGCTTACAGTACTACCGACTTCGACATGTGTACAACCAGACTCGGCATCATTTTCCATGAAGAAAATTCCACTGCAATATTGTGCCACAAATGCATGGATAAATGAAATAACTAATATTACCTTTAGTTCTTATGCCATGAAATGACACTGAATAACTTATTTAGGATTAGGATAAGGTTATATTTCCTTATGTAGTCACATTGTCAACATGACCCTTAACTAGAAATTTACCCACTGTCTCTTAGCTCCTACTCTGTGGGGTAATTCAGGGACCATGTGTTTGTGTACAATTTCCAGGTGCCTTTTCTAGTTGGCTCCCTGTGGGGTTTCCTCAGTTGGAGGCACTGATGGAAGATCAGAAGCCAAAAGTAGCAGAACACCCAGAGTTCACTCTGGCTCTAAGTTCCTTCCTTTGTGTTTGGGCAGGTGTCTCTTCAATCCCTCAACTTCCAAGACAGCAGTTCCACTACAGTTCCAGTTCTTGGACACTCGTGGGAACACCATTTCTTCTCTATGTCCTCTGGCTGTAGGGATGGTAGCTGTTACAGTTTCTTACCTGTAATTACTTTAAGTTTTCCTTTTTCTTCTCCAGCTTTCTAACATCTATATTACCAATATATACTATATTAAATCTATTTTTTTGAAATTTCTGACATAGTTCCTCTGTTTTTTTTTTTAAACTCTACCTTGACCAAGACTCTTTTATACACCCATGCAACAAATTCTTATCAATGAGAGTGTATTTTAGAGAGTAGAAAGACAATATTTTATTATATAATATTTTGTTATTGGCTGCCTGTTACAAAATATCTAATATTTATTGAGTTAACTGTGTACTTACCATTCTTCTAAGTAATTTACTTATTTAATCTTCATAGCAATTCTTAAAGGTTGATGCTATAATTGTATATATTTTTTCAGATGATGAAACTAAGGCAGAGTGAATTTTAGAATCTGCTTTCAGCTAATGGAACTAGCATGAGGCAGAGAAGAGGTGTTTATCTGCAAAGGGAAGCAGAGAATCGAGAAAGGCTTGTTAAAAACAATTATTATGGCATTAATCTGGTAGAGTGGTAATGATTGGCGGTATAGAAAATATAAAGGTTACCTGCAGGGTTGACCTGAGCAGCAGAGAAAGACTTTCATATAATCAATATGGAGAGACTATTGCTTTGGAAAGGAAGACACATGGTAAGCAAGCTACATCATACAGATATAAGCACATTGCTAGAATGGAAGCAAGAGGTATGGCAATTCATCTGTGATTGCCTCTGTTTTCCCAGTAAATAAGAAACCAAGCCAATAGTTAATAGTGACGATTGGGGAAAGAATGTTGAGATGACTAAAACGAAAAGAGTAGATATGATTTAGTAATTGAAAATTGAATGAATTTACAAAGAAAATGTAATAGTTTGTCATATAATACTAAAGACGAGATTGAAATTATGGGTCATAAATTTAAAATAAGAGGAATCAATATTATTCTATCAATCAGCATTCTCCAGAGAAAAAGAATCAAGTGTATATATAAAAATCTGTATCTGTGTCTACATCCATGCTTACATGTACATTCCATGCTTATCTACATGTGTTCTTGGTCCTCCAGGTTGGGATTTCAAACAGAAAACACAAGTGCCATGCCAAACTCAAAGTCAGAGGGATGGGGCACCAAAAACCCATAAGTAAAAACAAAAAAAAAAAATGGTACTAACGAAGGTAAAGGATTTGGGCCAGTTTTGCAATAGATTTACCACAGAATAGAAAGGAGAAAACAGATTTAAGTGATATTTGAGAGCGTACGTAATAAATGTTTTGGTGAGGGAAGAAGAAATTTTTCTCTACCCTCCTAGGTGTTTTGACTGGTCTAATAATTAAATTGACATGAGACAAATTAACAAGAGAATATAAGCAAATTTAACTATATATGTAAATATAGAAATCCCATATACATGGCAGAGTTGAGACAGAAGGTAAAATGAATCATACATGACATCCTGAGCTAAGGAATAAGGGAAGAGGCCTGAGACTTCAGAGGGGTGATGGGTAATTCACAGGGTATTAAGAGGAGCAACTGTTCATTATGTTTGCCCTGCCATATACATAGGTCATAAAGAGTTATTTCTATTAATGACTCTTATTATAGGCAAGTCACCCAATTGAAATTCCTTCACAGAAAGGTAAAAGTTATTCTTGATTGCTTTCAGCTCAAAATAATTCACATGTCAAAATAGCAGACCTTGGAGAAACCTATTTTGAAACTCTTCATTATTTTATAGTTTAGAGAACAAAGACTAAAAGAGCTTTGCTCTAACAGTACAGAAGATAGAAAACTACATTCTTGACTATTTAATCCTTTTCTCCAGAAAAAGATCAGTGACAAGACATTGAGATGCTTATGCAAACTTTGGTGAATGCATTTCAAACTGCTATGTAAATGGTGAAATGCATGTCCCTGGGTTTCTGTGACTACTTACCTGTTGATGACATCTGTGGATTCTCTATTCTCACTTTTCATATTTTGTATTATAAACTTTAAGACTTTGTACAATTTAATTTTGAAGTAACTTAACTGGATGAAATGAAAATAAGATTGAGAGATGTTTGATCACCTTGGGATTAAAGGTGAGAACAAAAGGAATTAACAAGTCAGCAACTGCTGTCTTAAAAGAAATGAATAAAAGTGCCTTAGTTTTCCAGCAATTTCACCTCTACAGATTTAAACAGAGATAAAGACATCTCTAAAAATAAAGTGTTCCTTTTATACCAATAAGAAGAACCAAAAGTATTTTGGATTTTTTTATATCCAAATTAATAAACTTGTCAATACATTTGACATTTTATAGTATAGTATGCTTTAATTGTTACTCAATTTCCCCTAATTTTATTGCTAAGCACACACATATACATATATAATATATATATATAATGTTTTTAATAAGGCCTCATGAATAATAAGTAATTGATTCTTAGATGGGTCAATAGATGGCAGTAACCATTATCATTAACAGATGTTTATAAAAAAGCTACTTTTTCCTGAAGTATTTCCACTATTTCCTCTCTCTCTCGACCGTACTGTAAGAAGGTCTGTTTGTGTTCAAAAGTTAGCTCACACTTTCTCCTAGGTGTTGACTTCTTAGCTTCATTATAACTTCCACTCCACACTCAATCATTGCTCTCTGCAGTCCACCAGCTCTGTGTCTACAGATTATAAGGGAAGGTGCAATTCACTGACTTCCACTGGGCAGGAGTCAAGCATATATGTATTTTTGAATGAGTGAAAAATCTCACTATACAGTTAAAAAAAACTTTGTTATGTTTCTTACCCATACAATTTTTTCACCCTACAAAACTAATCTTTGTTTTTGCAAACAACTACACAAAACAAAGTCAGTCTTTTGCATTCAACACAATACACCAAAGTTTTTATTTGCTGGTTTCTCTTACCTTTGGTCTTTGCACTCAGCATCATTAATGGTTTCTTTTTTCTCTTTTGTGTAGATTAAACTTTATTAAATGCCTGCAAAGAAGAGTGAACGATAAAATAAAAAAGGCTGATACACACCTTTAGAGTCTTGAATAAAGTGGACCAATGTCTTTGTATTTTATGTGAATTTTCATGAACAATCATGTGCTATATTTTTCCTTTACTCAAAAATACTTTGTAGCATTCATTTTAATTTTTCAATCCTAATAAAGATGTAAATTCAAACCCTGACTACTAACTGAAATATTTTGTGGCATTCTCATGAATAGACAGATTTGGGAGAAAAGTAGGTAAAAAAGAAGTTAAACTGAGAAATTCAGTACCATGTATCTGAGTGCATGCTAAGGAAGACTGCATAGTCAGACCTCCAAGATAGCAACCTCCATACATGAAGTGCTTTACCGAATTGGCACCTTCAAATACACCCACTTTAAATATATATTTTTATAATTTGTGAAATGGTTTTATCAGGAGGCAATTCTTCTTGGAATTCTCACATTGCTGCAGGTCTCATTTGATGAGCAAAGGCATCATTTGCCAATTTTATCTGGATTTTCTTTTCAGGATGCTTGTTGAAAGGGATAGCTGTTGCTGTCCCTGGAGCAGATTTAAATTCCAGAGTAACAAAGGTAATGTCTCTCTGCTGAGAAGAGGTGAGGTTTTGCCAACAGTACCTGTGTAAGATGCTATCAGTGTCCTCCTGTCATTCATTCCACAGTGTGGGCAACCCTCACGGTGTTGCCTCATGGGAACTGGGGATCAGAAAACAAGGGCAAGATGTTACTCGGCAGGGGCTGTAGCTGTGTGTAATAAACAGTTTGCTCTGACCTGGGAACCTCGTGTCTTCCTGCTAGTGTCCGTGAAACTGTGGTTGGCTCACTTGTTAGCTTGCAAGTAGGGTGAAATCTGGGACGTTGTTCCTAGTTCCTAAGGTGACAAGTTTATTTGAACTTTAGGAAATGCCTTAGTGGATTCCTTGGCTACATTATATTTCATCATTGTTTGTCAAGAGAGAGATTTGTTCTTTTACATCAAGATATACCTTATGATAGCATGACCAATACATACCCACAACAGAAAACTAAAAGAACTGTAAAATATAAAAAAGATATTAAAAATACCATCTTGTCACTTAGAGAAAGTCATTAATAATATATTCTGTATATTCTTAGGTCTGCCCCATTTTGTGGTTATATACATGGAAATGCATACATTTATACATGGAAATATGTTTTTGTAATTTGGGATCATACTGTATATTACTGTTATATTTTGTATTCAAATTCTAGGACCCCATATATGCCTTCTTATAATTCCCAGTATAATATACTATTAGTATTGGATTATAGAATATACCACTTGGGTTTTAATTCATTTTTCTTTTTATATCTTTTGTCTCTCATACTTTCTCCTTGTGCCCACATATTATATTTTTAACACTGACAGGTACTGACCTACCTTGCACAAGTTACTAAAAGATTTATATGTATTTTTGTAATAATCTCAAGAACCTTAAGAAAATAATGTTTACCTTTTTTTTCTATTTTAGCAACTGTTCATATTACCTTTAGAAAGAACCTTTTTCAACCTCAGATAAGATAAAACATTAAATTTATTGTCAGTATCACATTTACCACAAGTGTATCTCATAAGATAGTTACCGAATATTTCCAATAATCATGGTGTTTAATATTTATTGCACATTTACTCAGGTCAAGTGCTTTTCCATGTAGCGTATATATGTGATATTGCTAAACTGTCTTAATCTCTTCAGCCGGTAGTGTTATTTCCCCCATTTGAAAGGTAAGGCACAATGAGTTGAGATAATCCTCCTTGAGCGAGTAGGTTGCAATGTAGGACTCACCTTGTGCAGAGTCTGACTCTAGAACCCCCTCGGAAAACTGTAATGCTCTGTTTTTTAGTTAGTCACTCACCCTGTTATTGTTTCTTGAATAATCTGCTACTCACTCCCTAATTAAAAAGTTTTTTAAGAAAAATAATATAGTTAGTTTCGACATGGACTTGGGTCTATTTCTGGGCCTTCTCTTCTGTTACAAAAATCTGGCTACTTATCTTGTGCCTTACAAAACAATGACTTTGAGGGAAAAGCTGGTACATCCTGATACATGATCCCCACCAAAGTTTATTTCATCTACATTTTCAAGGACCATGTATGTATAATGTATAAAGAATTTTATAGTTTATTTAGGAGATGTCAATAATTCAAGGGAATGAATGGATAGGAAAGGGAATGTATCAGGCTATTCTAGTCATTCTCCAGTGTATCATGTTCATACCCTGGAATTGTTGAATAGAGAGACTGTATTATAGCTCATCCCAGTGTCGGGACCAATGGCAGGAAGACCTTTTGGGCCTGTGACCAAGGAAGCTCAGCAAATGCAAGACTCATGTCTTAGTCTGTTTAGGCTGCTATAATAGAACACCACAGACTAGGTGGCTCATAAACAACAGCTATTTATTTCTCACTTTGTGGAGGCTAGAAGTTCAAAGTCAAGGTGCTGGCAGATTTGGTGTCTGGTGAGGCCCCTGTTTCCTGGTTCATACCGGTCTGTCTTCTCCCTGTGTTGTCACATGGCAAAAGGAACAAGCGAGCTCTCTGGGGTCTCTTTTTTATGGGCATCCATCCCATTGAAGAGAGTTCCACTCTCATGAACTAACATCTGCTAAAGGCCTCACCTCCTCACTTTGGGTGTTAGGATCTAACATCTGAAGTTTGGGGGATACATGCATTCAATCTATAGCAGCATAGTCCATGGAGAAGGAGGGATACAAATTCCATCCACAGGGGATAACAGGTTATCTCCCAGGAGACCCTTGTTGAGAAATCCTTACTAGGAATGATGGAGTGATGGAAATAATTTAGGGGCTTACTTGTTTGTAGAATATTATCTTTAATGAGGACAAATGTTAAGGTTCTCTTTTCTCTCTACGATCGTTAATCATCAAGGTGCCTCTTGCCAACACTGCCCTGGCACATATGCATGACTGAAGCTATGGTTTCCTAAACGCCCCATCCAACATTTGATGCACCGCCAGCCTCCCTAAATTTAGATTGGGATGCTGCTTTAGAATTTGGCAAGTATATTGCATTCCTGCCGTTATCCTACAACCACAAGTTTCTCCCTTTATATTTAGAAGCATTTTACTGTTAATTTGTTTGTGCAGTACATTCCAAGACTGTGCATCTTTACAGTGGTGTATAGTGCGAGTCTGAAAGGTTTAGGAAAATACTTAAAACATATAATTAGCCTTATACAGACTTCGGTTATAGATTGTTTCCAATAATTATTTACTAATTTTTATGCCGATTACTGTAAGAACTATGTTTATCACTGATATAATGACACATTTTCAGATTCTGTTGGAGGAAAAATATTTTCAAGCATCCATTCCATACATACTTCTGTTTTTTTAATATGCATTTTGCAGAGTGTGACCAAAAATCATTTTTTAAAAATGTTTATATAAAGTGGAGCATTGCTGCTGACTAATTCCTTAGATTTTAGCTAGAAACAGTTCTGCTTTCCCCCCATTCTCTAGGATGTGTATACTCTCTGTAAAATGACATATACAATGTACATTCAAGCAGAACTTGTATCATTTTTTTGGTTGTCGTGTTACTACAATGGACTTATTGCAATGACTTTATTCTGTGGTGTGCTAGGGGAGTCATGGAGTGATGTTTGAGCTCTGGGCCGACAGTGCACAGTCACATGCACCACCACTGCAAACAATGTGTTTACTGGACTCCGCCTTTGCTGTCAGCAAGCCAAACTAGTACTTACATTGTGGGCACGTAGCACATGGGTTGTTATGTTCATCGCTTAATGCTGTCAATAGGAAGAGACTGGTTTTGAAGATTAAGTCAAGACAAAAAGAGTAATATTTCTTCATGAACAGTTTGAAAATAAATCATCAGTATGTTGTCTTCTTTATAATTTATGTTAATTTTAAGATCTGAATTGCTTTATGGTAAAATTGAGAATTAGTCACTTAGTTAAGTATACTGCTGATGATATTTTCTTTCTTCCAAAAGATGTAATTTGGAAATTACTGAAAATTACTGTTTCTAAGAGAACCATTAGTGATCACTTTTTCTCTTTTAAGAATCACTTTGAAAGTTATATACATGGTTAATATATACTGTTTTCCATAAAATTTTCTTGGAAAATAAAAAAAAAATTGAATGTGACTGTATCATTTGCATTTCTGTTTCTTGATGGTTAATAATAGAAGTTATAGCTTAACAAGTTTCTTTAAAACTGTGTTCCCAAATCTTTTACATCTCCATCCTCTCAACAAGCACACTAAGGCAAGTGTGTCTAGGTTACGGTGAATGGTGTGCAGAAGGAGAAACTGACTCAGAGGTGATGGATGGGTGACCACGGAGGCAACCGAGGCTTGCTATGGATCTGACTCTTGAGCTTCTGAAACCAGCAAGTTTTAAAATTACTGCTGAACTTATTTCACACTCAAGTTTTTGACTGCCTTTTTATAGACTTGGAATATAGCAGTTACTAGGCTTTAATATATTCTCTGAATGGAGAAAAGCAATAGATCATATTTTGCTTAATTTTTGTACCTTTTCTCAGTGATTCTCTTATTCCATCTCAGCCTTTGGAAATATCCAGGGCACATCTCCTGAAATGCAAAGAGTAAATTAGCCATGGCAGGAGCACAGTACAACAATAACTTCCTGACCCTGCATGTCATAAAGTTCCTCAGACTCAATAAATCTAAACTGAAGAATCCCATAGCCTTTTCCATTGCAAAGATGATACTGTACTAAATTCATCCAGTTGCTCAAGTCAAGAACCTTGGAGATGAGAGAATGTAGTGTTTGAGGAAAACAGAGGAGAATTTTGGGATGTTGGGCATATTCTGTGTGGTACCTTAGTAGCACGTGGTACTCTAATCTCCTATAGTAGATACATGACATCACGCGTTTGTCAAAACCCAGGGTCTTCACACCAGAAATAGTAACTTTAATATAGGCAAATAAAAAATATAACTAACCAGAATGTTAGGGGATACTGGAAAGAAATGCAGATGGTGACAAAAGAGTTAACTGTTTTACAAATATATGGCACACTCGCACTGAAGGTAATGGCAGGTAAAGGACCTGAACTATGTAACTTTGGAAAATTATGTTTTGAGTGGAAAGTGTAAGACTAAAAACAAAAGCAACTGTATATAAACACTTTGGTTGGTAAAGCTATTTCTCACAAAGATACAGTTTTATAATTTTGAAACAGTTAAACATGAATTCTTGAATTAAACCAATGAGTAAATGGATGAAAGATGGTGGACCCCAGGTTTCTCACTTTTGAAAAGGGAGGTTACAGATTAGCAAGAAGGAGAGGCTAGACGAAATCACGTGGTGTTGGATTAGAGTCAGAGATTTCAGTACGAATTCAGGTTTCACTTAATATAGACACAGACAGGTAGATACATAAATGCTTATAGATAAGTATGTATGTCTGGGTTAATGTACACACATATTTACTAGCTTTATTCACCAAGACAGCCCATGAGCATGACATCCCCGTGGTAGTGAACACACTCAGTGTCTAGATCTTGGTTTCTAATTGCATTCCCCACTGACGTAAAAATAGGGCTTCTTGAAGAAATGACTGAGTCCAGACCTTGGGCAGGAATACATAGGATGAATCTGGCACATGCTCTAGTGACAAAAGTAAGGGTGTTATTAAGCAACAAAAAGATGGTCTTTTCATAGGGACACAGGAGCCAATGTTACTTCAATATTGGCAATCGCTGAAACAAAATGAGCAACACAATAAAGTCATAGTGGGTTGATGTGGATACCAGCCCGCAGTGTCTGTGGTTTTATGGATGAGATGAAATAAATTCACATGGACTACCAAGTCCTGTGGAGGAAAAGGGACAGCACGACTTCTCTCTCAAGAGGAGAGCACCCTAACCCTTGCCTTAAGGGGCTTTTATTGGATTCAATTTGCATAGAAATACAGGGTGTATACATAAAGCTCATTAATCATTATCAGACAGTAAGGATTAAACAATAGATAACATACAAAGAACTCTGAGGGTCTCTTTTGAGTCAGGGTCAGATAGATACAAGGCCATAAAACTTTGGGGAACAAACTCACTTCCTGCTTGGACCCTTATCGTTTGATTGAGAGCATTCTAAACAAGGCAGGTTTCACAGGATTTTACATATTCTTTCTTAGGCCTGATCGCCCTAAGGAACCCACTCTTTCCAGCATAGGGAGGCACTGCCCCACCAGCATTGTTTCAGGCTTAAGTCAGGCAGGAGAAGAAAGGCAGCCAAGAGATAAGGAGACTTCTTGCATACAGAATGAGGACTTAGGCTCCGTCAAAGCCAAAGGGCGAGGGTCCATCACCCCTTTTCTGTAGTCCCCAAATTGTTCCCTGGGGGCCCTTGTGATCATGCCTGTCTTAGGGTGTCCCTCCCTTGAGGAATTTTACCTGTCATTGGCTAACTGATCAAGCATTGGGGGCTAGGCAGGGTGAAGTAAAAGAGGCAGCATGGTGCCCCTGCCAGGGAGATAAGCTTTGTCTCAGTGACTTACGGTCACTCGTCCTTAGCCATGGTGAGGTTACAGCTCCTGAAACCAGACAGGGCAGTTCCCAACAGTGGATTATACCCCAAGTATTAAATAAATATCTGGGAGTACATAATGACGTAAATGAATGAGTGAATAGACAAATTCATGAAAAATCCATCTTTTCTGTATAGAAGAATTCCAAATAATTCAGACAGGTATTCTCCTCTCAAAGACGTAAAGTTTAAATGACTCCACCTCCTACCTATTGCATGTAGACTGTTCTTAGTGACTTGTTTACAGAGTATAGTGCATGGAAAGAAGAGGGTAATCTACCAATGGAAAAACTCGGTTACCTACCTGGGCAGGTGATCAAGGTTCACATGATTAATGATAAGTCATTAGTATGTACCCTTGATACAATGTGATGGTAATGATAATTTATCTCTGTGATGTTCCCCTTAAAAAACTTGTAACTCAAGTCTAATCATGCCTGGGAAAGCCATTAAACAAATTAAGGAATATTCTACAAAATATCTGACCTGTGCTTCTCAAAACTGTCAGTTTTCAAATACAAAGAAATTTGAGACATTGTGATATACTCGATGAGGCTGAGGAGAGGACACTAAGTATATGGTGGCATATGTACCAATATGTATACTAGTATGTGGTCTACTATGGTATTCTTGGATGGGAACCTGGAATAGAAAAAGTACTTTAGGGGAAAAGCTAGTAAAAATCAAGTAAAGTATGGCGTTTAATTAATAGTCATTTAATTAAACACTGATTCCTTAGTTGTGACAAGTAGACTATAGTAATTTAAGATGTTAGCTAGAGGAAAAACAGAGTGAGGGGTACACTAAAAATCTCAGTAGAATTTTTCAACTTTTCTGTACATTCCAAACTAATCTAAAATAAAAAAGATTATTTAAGTAAATTCAAAATGAAAACTTGAGAGTCATCTTTAGAAATTCTTTTTTTCTGCCTCCAAACAATGTATCAGCAAAGTTTATTGGTTTTAGTCTCAAAGTATCCAAAAAATGTGTTCATTTCCCTGTTCCTATGACTAACACTCTAGTAAAAGACACTGCCAGCTTTGCTTGCTTTATTCCAATAGCTTCTTAAGCGGTGTCCTTGTTCTTGCTTTTTGAAATCCATTCTCTATAGTGTATCAAAAATACTTTAAAAATAAGAATTTTTATATCACTCATACTATTTAAAGCTTGTTCATATATTCTATTGCCATTAGGATAAAATCCAAATACTTTATTAGTTTAGGTGATGTTAGGTGTTATAACAGCAAACCTGAAAATTTCAAGGGCTTAACATAGTAGTTTATTTTTTGTCCACATGAAGTCCAAGACCACTTTCCTAGTAAACACATGGCTTTCCTTCATAATAAATTAGTAACAAAAGTTCCTTTCATTTTTGTGGTTTGGTATGCTTCAATAGGTGACTTCTGAATCAAACCTAGGGAAAGAATTATGAAGACATTTTTATGGGTTAACCTAGGAAATAGCATGAAACATTTATGCTTCTATTTTATTGGTTACACTGAGTCACGTGACCGTAACTCACACAAAGAAGGTTGGGGAATGTAGTCCAACAGTGAACCAAATTAGTAGAGGTGAAGTAATCAGTCTTTAAGATCACAGTTTCTCCTTTACTAACCATTGCATCCATCATCCCACATAAATGGGGCTTTGGGAATCAAGTTTCTTAGGCCCTAACCACACTGGAATTCCTTATTTTACAAAGTATTCCAATGCCATATACCTCCTTAGATTTTCACATTGGCTGTGTTCTGCATCTATAACATTTTGTATCCTTTATAAAATCCGTGCATCAGATTAAATGTGACCTTCCCAGGGAGATCTCACTTAACTTTGAATTCAAAATAATCTCATTTTATCTGTTTTAGCAAAGCTTTTTATGTATTTCCAAATCTTACTGCACCTATCTTATTAAATATTTTAAAACTCATTTATTATTTGCCTTCTTACCTCCCTGAAAAGCTCCTCGGCAGCATGACCTGACTTTTTTTATCTTTTCTTGTCATCAGTATCAGAAAGCTTGGTTTTTTTATTTTAAAAAAATTTAAAATAATTCTTTGAATACTGGATAAATGTATGGAAAGAACTGATTTTCATTTCACTAAAAGGACTAGAAGAGAAAGAGCTAACTCTTCTTTGTGGAAGAAATTAAAAGGAGGCACAAGGTTTGATAAAAAAGCATTCAGAAATTTGTATAATGTGAGACAGGTCAACTGGAGACAGAATGTGGGGTTTTGAATTTCTTATCTAGGCTTCTACTAAATCCTAAGGCTTCACTTCAGTATTGCACAGCAACCCCAATTAGAAGTCAATATATCCATATACATTGTGATATAATTCCCCAAGAGACATATCTATACAGGTCCTTCTGGGGTTGACCAATTCTTCCTCACTATTTTTTCTACATTTCCTTTCTAAAGTTGGGGACTGTTCATTTAAATGAAGAAAACAAACTTGAACTCTAGATATAAATCATGTTATTTGTAACCTCCAAATGTTGTTTTACTATTTTGGTTTTTAAATTTCACTCCTTTCTCAACTAATTTCTTGGATACATCTTAGTAAGAATGCTAATAAATAAAAATCTTTGTTAGCTGAAATTTTTGAATAAAATATAATTTGAATACTACTTAGTATTTTATTCACTAAGGTAAAATTTTTATTATTAATCTTTTGAATGATATATTGTCAGAAATTGCTATTTTTTACATGTCTACAAATTAAAACACATGTATTTTACATGTGTATCCATGCTCAGCAAAAATATACACCTGAGACTTCCCATAGTTATTCAATAATTTGGCATTTCTTTAAGAGTAAAGTCAAACTTTTTACAACGAGCGATGACAGATGAAACTAGCTTCAAGAAATATTTTACAAGTCAAATCGCATTAAAACAATGATTTTTAACTGTTTTTTCAAGGTCAAGTTAATAACTTCTTTTTTATTACAGTGAAAATTTGCTCTGATGAAGTAATATGAATAACCCCAATAATTTGCCGAGTCCCTTGGACTTATGAAATTGAATTGCAAATCCATTCTAATGGGATTTGCCCTTTGCACACCTTGAACTAGCTTCTTCCTGCACTGGCTTCTTTTTCAGTTAGTATATATCAGCACCAGAATTTTAGAGATGTGAAAGATTGTACAGCCTCTAGAGAGCGGATTCTGTGTAGGGTGAACTTAACTCAATTTTATATCTCAAGGGCTCAGGCAGTTTTTCTTTTCTAAATATTCCAGTATACCGAAATAGTAGGTGGCGAAAATTTGGGTTACAAAAGGACAAAAACATTTGCATCATGGTAAGAGTAAAGAATATATTTGGCTGTAAAAATGTTAAAAAAATAATGAAGTTTGTGTTCAGAACCATTTCTTAGTATCAGCTAAGTTGCACCCAAAGGAATTTAGAAGCCACACTCTACTCACGCTTGAGGAAAAACTAGCTTCCTAGACGGTAGACTTTTGGCGGAAAGTAATGTCCATGGAAGCTGTTTTTGCATGAGAATAGTTGGTGGTTGTGAATAATGCCAGTGATGCCTTTGCGAAGTAAATGCCTGAAAGAAATTGTGTAGGACATTGCAGTGTTTTATGAGAAAAATTTCCTACAAACAGACCTGTGTTTAAAAAATGGCTCTTGCTACTTTTTACCTGTGTTCCCTGAGACCAGTTGCTTACTGCTTCTGATTTTGTATTTTATCACTTCTGAAATTAGGACCATTAAACGCAATTTAGAGACACTGTTCATATTAAATTAAGCGTGACTGTAAATGTCCTGGCCGAGCACATTGTAACTATGAAGAAGGCGATGATCTCTAAGGTCACATGGAGTAGAATCTTTCTGAGAAAGTCTGTAAATAAAGTTAACTTATGTATTTGGATATTTCAATTTGTAGATTATCCGTACAAGTATTGAATATCAATATAGCTTCATTTTGAAATTCAACATATTTTCAGGATACTTGTTTTTGCTTTTTATGGAAATAAATTGGTTTTAGTTTTCATCTTTTTAACTGTAGAATATTCCAATTGCATATCCAATAATGATACTCTATTATACTATTCATTTAAAAAGCATCAGCATTCATTTTTACTGACCCTAATTTAGTTACATAAGGATGACAAAAACATTACATAGAATAGAACATATATCGTGTGCTCATTAGTTGGTCAAAACCATTTGAGTTATTAAAATTAAGTCAAATCAATCTATTGGGCTTGTTGGCTTAGGAAGAATAAAAAAATGAAGACACATCTCTGAAAAAAAGTCACACTACATGATAGCATATTTGATTGTATCTACCTTTTTTAGATTATTCCTATCTTTGATGTACTGCCGTACGGACAATTGAGAGTTTGGTGGTTCGTGCCTTGTTAATTTCATCAGCCATTACAAAGATTGATTCGTTTGCTCAGCCTTTTCATTTGCTTGGTTCAATTAAAAGTAAACACCAAAAGAGTAAGCACTTAAACAAATCCTTCTAAGATTTGAAGGCATGGTTTGTCATTCACACTCAAGAAAACCCACAAAACATTGGTGTCCTCTGAGAGGTAACACTCAGAGGCACGTGCAGTCTTCTGTTAAGACAGGTGGCAGCTGACGCGCAGATGAGAGAGGAGAAGAGCATGGAGTAAGAGAACAAAGCCTCGTCATTGGGTGAGGATGACACAGGTCCTTTCATAGTCAATGTCAAAACCATTGGACTCACAGAGGAATTCGTTTTCTATATTCATTTACTTGTTATATTTTATATTGAATATTTATTAATTCATTCATTAATCTATTAATTCATTCAATATTACCAACACTAAAACTATTTTACATATTTCCTCCTATAAATTTGGGGCTATAATGAGTGGTAAATTAGGATGCTTTCTGAACATTAAATACTACCTCAAAAACCAACAAACAACCAAATTCTAGAATTCAATTTAAATTATAAAGGTACTTTTAAAATGTATTTTGTATGCCTTTGCTTTGTAGGCTGACATTATTGCAAATTCTACTAATTAATCAGCAAATGAAGTGGTAAATAGGTGTACTATTTTTGTTCTAACTTTGTTCTAACTTTGTAATTACTTACATGTAAAATGTGTGACTCTAGTTAGAGTGGTGTCTATTAAAATTTCAATTCCAGCTAAGTTAATAAGTACATAGGGAAGGAAATGCTTATAAAATTATTATAATTAAGTTGCTTTAAATGGCCACATTTTGAGAATACAAGGAAATGAGTAGTTAATTCCCCGAAGAGACGTGAATACACTGTAAAGACCAAAATGTACTTGAAGGATTTATAGTAATTAGCTGTTTTTTCTTTTTTCTTTTTTTTTTTATCACTCCAGCTTCTTTGACTGGAGTTCAATCCACCTTGAGAGGACACATTCAAGATCATACAAACAGTCACTATACAATGTTGGCAGGTGAGGAAATAAAATGTATCAATTTTTCAAAAGAAAGTTCTTCCTACGATGTACTTAAAAACAAACAAAAACAAGCAAACTGGAGTAGTCTGTCTTTTTGAAAGTTGCTTCTCTCATTATTTTTATCTTATGTGATCCAAGCAAGCACCACAAAAGTTGGTTTAAGTGTTAATGTTGTTTTAAAGATATCTTATAAATATACATTAACTAACATTTTAGGAGGTGCTTAGGAAAAAAAAACACAGTGAGAATGTAAGATTTAGGATCATTACATGTTCAGGCCTTTATTTTTCTTCTTTATTTTTGGCCTCTCAGCACAGGACAGGAATTTGGGGAATAGTGTACTAATTGCTCTGGAGAGGTAGGACTATAGGGTAGAGAATACTAGACGGAATTATGAAAAGCTAAAGTATATAGCCATAAGTTAACAAAGGTATTTTGGGAAAAGCATCAGCGTATTACTTGTTGCATAAATGGGAGACATTTCATTACAGGCGACACTGTCTGCCTTCGTGTGTCTCTCGGGACCTCTCGATTGCCCCTCTCCTTGTACTCCTTGACTTGGAGAGCTTTACACCTCTCTGACCACCAACGTCAACCAAAATTTGCTTTACCCAATCACAATGTGCCATTTCATTTTTCTAACTTCAATAGCATTAGTTTTATACTTTGGTATTGATTTGGTTATTTTCAGCAATTTCAGCTAAAGTGTAGTCAATGTGGAGACAATTCTTCATCCCTCTCTGCCTGGATCTTTGGGATATTTCCATCTTGTGAGCCTGTGGGGATTCCAGTCTCCATGTCTGGCTCTTCCTTGCAACAATACTGGGAAGAGACCCAGGCTCATCCAACATGGTTCTGCATCTCCGCAAAGGAATGATGGTTTGGATGCCCAACCTTTTGGCCTCTCTGGACCACACTGTAAGAAGAAGAATTGTCTTGGGACAAACGTTTGATACATTGCAACACGTAATCACAAAAAAATCTCATATTGTTTTAAGTAAACTTACAATTTTATGTTGGGTCGAATTCATAGCTATTCTGGGCCACATGTGGTCTGCAAACTGTAGGATAGAAACCTCTGGAGATGGGCAGAAGCATCTAGCTAGGCCAATTAAAATCTTCCTCTGAATTTTTCCATGGGAAATCATGACAAGTACTATAGAAGGTCTTTCTGGAAAACGTTCAGCCATTGTTAATATAACAAGAATGGTTTGTGGGACATTGATGTAACCTGGCAGCTAAGAAGAGTAGACTGGAATGTGCATGTGTGAACAATGACGACTTTATTGTACTACTCAGTGGGGGTGGTAGATGCCATTGAGTGAGTATGTGTATGGTGTAGCCATCACAGTCAAAATGAGTGAGCAAGTAAAACAATGAATCTGTATTGAATTTTGTGTTAAGCTTGAACTCTCCTCCGCAGAAACCATTGGGCTGATTCAGAACTCCACAGCTATGGGTAACTGGTGATTGGCAGCTTCATCACGACAATGCACCCACTTATGCATCACAGTCTTGTGCTTTCTTTGCAAAACATCGAATCACCGAGGTGACTCAGCTCCCCAACAGCCCTTGTAACCTCTGGTCTTTCCCAAAACTAAAATTACCATTGAAAGGGAAGAGATTTCAGACCATCAGTGAGATTCAGGAAGATACGATGGGGTAGCTGATGGTGATTGGGAGAACTGTGTGAGGTCCCAAGGTGCCTACTTTGAAGGGGACTGAGGTGTCATTGTCCTATGTACAATGTTTCTTGTACCTCGTATCTTCAATAAATGTCTTTATTTTTACTATTACATTTCTGGATACTTTCTGGATAGACTTTGTATATCCTTATCTGGATCACTAGGAAAGAAGATAGAATTTGGGGATTTCTGGGTGTTATTTTTCTTGGTTGTGAGAAAAGCCTACCTGAAGCAAAGATGTGTGAAGTTGATTGACATAAAAGAGAAGCAGAAATAACCTGGCCTAGCAATGGGGAGGGAGTCACGGCAACATTGCCTGAGCCTGTCTCAGTGTCTGAAGCAAGCATCCCTGCTGAACCTGTTAGTGATATGAGTCAATAATATCCCCATGTATTAGCTGGTTTGAGTTCAACTCCTGTCACCTAAAGCAGAAAAATTCAGTTAAATTCATTAGAGGTAAATAAGCTTTACCTAAACCCATATTGTTAAAGTGTTAGAATTATTTAGAAGCAATTTTTCTTGCTAATAATAAGTGTGAAATATTTGTAATAATTTATATTAAGTTAATATAATTAATATAGAACTTCATATAGTTTTCAAAGAGATGGTATAGCTATTACCTCATTGAATTTTCACAATAATATTTTAAATTAGAGAGGACAAGTATGGTTGCAGTTTATAAACAGGGACATTTAGTTATATTACATGCTGTCGTGAACACATTAACAAATAGTTGACTTGAGATTGGAACTCAGGAATTGTGATGCTAACTTCAGGGTTTTTCTCACATTACAAACATCTTTGTTGTTTTGTGTTCCCCGTCTTGATTTTTCCCAACTTTGCACCATCTCTTTATGATTTCCTGGGGGTTCAGCTCAGCAGCCACACTTCATCCCTCTGCTACTCCCAACTTCGCCCTTTCCAGCCTCCCTACTCAAACATTTCCATGTCTGTAAGTGACGTCATGGCTTAGGCAGAGAGTGTGAATTGCCAGAGAGAGCAGTGGAAACTCAAAACTGTGAATCACAGTTAGATAACTGAACAGTGTCCCCTGCACAGACAAATACCTGGTTTTCTAGTACTCCATAAACATGAAAGGAGGCTCGAGCAGCCATAATTCCGCTAACCTCTCACTCTGCCCCCTTGCGGAGGACATGGACCTACGTGTATCAGTTTAGTGGACCTGAGATGTGATTCTCAGGATGTGATTCTCCAGAATTCCCGGGAGGGCTTGTTGAAATACTCCAGATGTTCTGATTCCTATGCCTGGGACGAGACCTGAGAATGCATTTATAACAAGTCCCAGGTGGCAGTAATGCTACTGGTCCCAGGATCCCAGGCACAGAACAACTTGCTTAAAGAATAATTCCTCTTAAGGAGATAGAGGGAGTTAAAAGTTTACTGGATATACAAGGAATCTAACTTTATCTTTCTCCATAACCAGCCAGAATTCACGACAAAAATTACTGGACATCACACTGTTGCTGGGAGTGCAGTAGTGGTTTTATTTATTTATTATTTTGTTGTCAATTATTGAGTCTCTTGAGGCTATTTCTATGCATGGAGGTCATGGTAGGCAGTATGAGATAGTGGTTGAAAGTAAAATACTTAGGTAAGGCAATCCTGAGTCCGAATTTTGGCTTTGACTCCTACAAACTGTGATTTTAATCTCGTTAATCAAGTTCTTTCTTATGTTTCTTAAAATAGAGATGATGTTATCATTTATCACTCTGTGTTGTAGTGGAAATAAATAGGATAATTAATGTAATACACTAAACCTTGTGTCTAATATATTTGTATTGAATATGGTATTCAGAATAATTTATTACATGATTTAAAAGGTACTTAGGTAATGTCAAAATATGATCATTGGCATTATATGGTGGTATATCCAAACTGACTTCCAAATGAGTTTTGAAGTGTAATTGCTTATAATATGATGATTGGTAAATGGTGTTTAAGCAGTCTACAAAACAATCTATAAAATTTTTCTCTTAGTCACTGACATGAGGTGGCAGATGTAAACATATTTGGTTGTTTCTTACTCTGTTTTGAGTCTTGTTTTACAAGAACAAGACTTGTCGATGGTACCTACCACACAATGGAAAATGTTAAAGGCAGGCAGAGTCATCAGAGACAGGCTTTATCACACACAGGGCACTCATGTTCCAGACATGATCTTGTTCATATTGTCCTGTTGGCCCTTTGTACATTCCTTTGAGTTTATGTAAAATAATTTTTCTATGTACTCCTCTTGCCTGGCTGATTCATATTCATCATTTAGCTTCCACTTTGTTTTTCACTTTAAGCATCCTATGCATTTCTTTTTTTTTAAGTTCAGATTTTTATTGACTGTGTTGCAGAAGAGATTTAGTCAAGTTGTCCCAAACCCATGTCATCATCAGACTCCTTAGATCCTTCTTTCTTTGCTTCCACTTTCTCTTCCTCAGGTGGGGCCGCAGCAGTTGAGGGGCAGGACCTCCCGCTGGTGCCACACTAGCTGCTGGGGCAGGCCCACCAGCCTCTGCATCACAGATGAGGCTCCCAATGTTGACATTGGCCAGAGCTTTTGCAAACAAGCCAGGCCAGAAAGGTTCAACATTTACACCAGCTGCTTTAATAAGGGCATTGATCTTATCCTCTGTCACTGTCATCTCATTGTTGTGCAGGATAAGGGCTGAGTAGATGCAGGCAAGCTCCGAGACGGAGGCCATGGTGTAGGTAAAAGCAGGGCGAGTGCTGCTGGGAGAGGTGCTAGTTGCGGGATGAAGTGAGGGCCTCACGCCAACGTGGACATAGCTTCCTCAGAAGGACCGAGCACCTTAGCAGCAGCTGGGGAAAAGGCTTATTTCTTAATAGAAATTTAGAGATAATAGAATAATAACTTTAGTACACTAAATTTTAATTCAATACTTTATTTTCTATGTCCCATTATTAGATTAAAGGTTCATTGAAAACAGAGACCATCTATAGTTAATTCATGCAAATAAACATTTACTGAGACCCTACAAATAAGTATTTACTGAGGGCATAGAATAGGTACTGGGTATACAGGGATGGATGAATAAAACTCTATTTTCCTATGTTACCAAGAAAATTTATGAGTAGATGAAAGCTACTTTTGATTAGGATTCAGGAAAAATATTCCTTTCCGGTCCCTTAATATGATCTTTAATGATCATAAAAAATTAGCTAACTGAACAGCATAGTGAAGACTATTTTAGGCAAAGTATATATCTGTGAATAACCTAAGCTGAGACAGAACTTGGCGAACTCCAGAAAAGAAAGACACAAGGTTGATTGGACCATGGCAAACAAGGATGGTGTTGGATACAAAGTGAACCTGAGGGTGTAATATCGATGGAAAGAAAATTGTGATAGTCCTTTTTGTTGATGTTAAAGACTGAATAATAGACAAAGCCAGAGGGCATTTTTAGTAGAATGAAAATATAAAAAAATTCAATGAGGACTAACTGAGTCGAATGCTACTGAAGATCAAGAAAAGTGAGGACTGGAAGGGCCCCTTTGGAAATTCATCAAAAGCAGTTTTGATAGTGTGGAGGGAGTACGTATCAGCCTTGCATTACTTGAGGAGTGATTACAAAGGCAGGAAGAAGAGACACATATGAAAAGTTCTGTCGAGAGCCCTGATTCATTATAGAAATAGGGTGATAGATGGATGGGGGCTGATGGTTAAAAAAGGCTATTTTTTGAAAAAAAGAAAGTGGACACTTAGTCTGTTTCCAGCACTTGGCTGCCGTAAATTATGCTGCTATGAAAATTTGGTTGCATAGGTTCTTCTGAATTGATATATTAGGATTCTTAGGGTATATTCCCGGCAGTGGAATTGTTAGGTCAGAAGGCAGTTCCATTTTTAGTTTTTCAAAGAAATTCCATACTGTTTTCCACAGTGGCTGCACCAGTCTGCGTTCCCACCAACAGTGCACTAGGGTTCCATTTTCTCTACAACCTCTCCAACACTTGTTGTTAGTTGATTTGGTTATAATAGCCATTCTGACAGGTGTGAGCTAATATCTCATTGTGGCTTTAATTTACCTCTCTCTGATGGCTAGTGATGTTGAGCATCCTTTCATATGTCCATGTGCTTTCTGTATGTCCTCCTTGGAGGAGTGTCTATTCAGGTCCTTTGCCCATTTTTTACACAGGATTGTCTGTCTTCCTGGTTTTGAGTCGTATGAGTTCTTTATATATTTTGGAGATCAAGCCCTTGTCCGATATATCATTGGCAAATATGTTCTCCCATACACTCTGTTCCCTTTCATTTTGGTTTCTTTAGCCACGCAGAAACCTTTTAGTTTGATATAGTCCCATTTGTTTATTTTTTCCATTTACTTCCTTTGCCCTAGGATATATATTGGCAAATACACTGCTAAGTGGGACATCTGAAACTTTCTTGACCATGTTTTCCTCCAGAACTTTTATGTATTATAACTTATATTTGTCTTTTATCGATTTTGAGTTTATTCTGGTGTATCAGTAAATGGGTGGATCAAAACATTGTGATACATTTACACAATGGAATACTACACAGCAGAAAGAAAGAAGGAACTCCTACCTTTTGCAACAGCATGGATGGAACTGGAGAATGTTATGCTAAGTGAAATAAGCCAGTTGGTGAAAGACAAATACCACGCAATCTCACTTATAAGAAGTCTCTAGTGAACAAAATAAACTAATGAACAAAACAGAAGCATAGGAATGGAAACATAGAACAGACTGACAGTGACCAAGAGGAAGGGAGAGGGGGATAATGGTGAAAAGAAGGGGAAGGGACTAGTCAAGGAACATGTATGAATGACCCACGGGACATGGACAATGGTGTGGGAATTGACTGTGGGAATGGGAGTGGGATGCGTGGAGGAGGGCAAAGTAGGAAAAACTGGGACAACTATAATAGAACAAGAACAAAAAAGAGAAAAAAGTGGGAAATACATACATAGATCATGATTGAGTATGTTTCAGGTAAATACTTTAACATGATACTAATTTTATTTAAAATACCAAAGTGAAATTATTTGTCCAGTAAAAGGAAGGTCTAGAGTCAGACATTTATTATAACTCAGAGCCATTTATTTTATATATTTTATGCTCTAGTCTTAAAAGTTCAACTGTAAGCAGAGACTTTTTCTAGTTTTCATAGCTAATACCTAAAGTCTAATCTGTTACAAGTTATTTAAAAATCTCTAAATGTCAGGAAGTATGTTTTTTTCTGTATAAAATTCTGAGTTGTGTTTCTCTTTAAACTTTACAGATGTCAAAGCTTCCCATAAGCACAGCAATTACTTCTACCATGATATCACCATTTCAGTCCTTTACTTACTAAAGATAAATATATTGTATGTGTTTAGTAATGTACAGGAGTTTTTTAAAATCAAGGAAAGAGCAAAAATGATAAACATAAATTGTACATCCATATCATTTTAAATTACAGTTCCTATGGAAAAGGATTACTTCAAAAAGAAAAGGATGTTATTCTTTTCATAGATGAAAAATACTTAGTCAAAATTTTTAACCTCACAGATATAATCAGTTGGAATGAAGTGATGTTTCACAAATAAGACAAAAGCCTCAAGTATTCTGCTGGTATTCCTCAGGTGAGAAAAAAAAATTTCCTCACATTTTCCATGCATTTTCATCACAAGAAAGTCAATTTTATAAATTAAAATTGTTCATCTCAGTAAGAGAAATTGAAGGTCAAAGTGTCACTGACGTTTTCAGCAAAAGCTCTGAGCTTTCTGGTTGATAATTACTGAATAGAATAAAGAAGATTTTTTTTTTAACCAGTACTATCAAACCCTAGACAAAGAACTAATAGGGGCAAAGGAATCTTCCAGGGAGGCTGCCCGGTACAGCGAGATATTCCTGCGGCTCATGTCAATGAGCCTCGGGAGTGTGCTCCAGAGAGATGATACTATGGATGCTTGTGACTAAGTAAAAACTACTTAAGCAAGACAGTTTTCCTCTTACAAAATTCTGGGAATTTTGTGTTCAGGGATTCTTAATATATGGTAGCCATCTCCTCTGATTCCACTGGGCATTTCATGCTGGGGTTTGCAGGTTTTCTCTGATGGAGGACCCTTCCTAAGAACCTCAGGCAAAGCCCAAAGTAGCCTTAGAGATTCTGCCTTAGTAATAAACCCTGCCATTCCCAAAGAACCAATGTTTAATTTCTGGCAGTCCCCATGGGGAGTGGGACATATTTACACAAAAAGCATATTAGAAGGATGAACACTTTTATTGGTTTTGCATAATCAGATCTCCTGTTTAATTATCTTCTTTTGAGTGACTATTTTGGGCTACCCCCTGCCCCCACAGCCCTTCCTTTTATAATCACATTAAATAGTAAAGTTATCCAAGCACCCATCTGCCTGTGACATAAAATGGTTCTGATAGGTAGGGAGAAAAAATCTAAGTTCTCTTTTATTTTTATTTCCATAGGACACTAATATCCTAGGTTCTTTCCATTTTCTTCTTGTTTTTTTTCTTTTTCAGTTTTAAGCATTTAAGGATAAATGCATAGCTATAGCTATGAATACATATGCATATGTATTCCATTTATAAAAGTATATTTCTCAATGAAAAAATAAAGGCAAATCTATTCATTTAATTCTACAGTGAGTTCTCCACCTGAAAGCGTGTGTGTGTTTTCAGACTTATTCGTTACTCCCTGGAGATGAGAAGCGAGACTAGGTTTAGAGATGAGGGAGTTATCAACGAGTTAAGCTAACAAGATTAGAGAAGAAAAAAATTGTGTCAAAAGTGCCAGGGATGCCCTGGCCTGTGTGGCTCGGTGGATTGAGTGCTGACCTGAGAACCAAAGGGTTGCTGGTTCAATTCCTAGTCAGGTCACATGCCTGGGTTGCAGGCCAGGCTCCCTAATAAGGGATGCATGAGAGGCAACCACACATTCATGTTTCTCTCCCTCTCTTTCTCCTTCCCTTTCCTTCTCTCTAAAATAAACAAACAAACAAACAAAATCTTTTTTTTTTTAAAGAAAGTGCTGAGGATAAGCCTCTCAAAAGTGTAAAAAGAAATGGGCAGTACTGGGTATATTCATTTTTCCTCTCTCTCCTAGACTTTTCCATCTAGATTTGAGTTGCAACTTTAGACACATGATGTTTAAACTCTCACTCACATGACATTCTTTCTCCCTCTTCTCCCTCAAACCTGCAGTCTAAATTGCCCTTTATTTTGTCTCTCTGCTGCTTTCTAAATTAACAGCTTCATCATTTGCTTGGGCATGCTGGGGAGAAACTGCCAGGTTGTCTCCCACACTTTCTTGGTCCACACCTCGGAATGTCATTCATACCCATGACACCGCTCTACTGGGTCAAGCATATCCATCTCTTCCGCTCCATTGGCTCTGTCCAGTCTTTGATTTAGATGCTCATAAACTTTTCACTGTGCTATAACATAGTTTCCGCTGCCAGCATCTCTTCATCGGCCACTGCCATGAAGGTTAATTTCTAAGACTAGCAGTGATATCCAATTAAATCACAAAGTTAATAAACTGTCTCCTGGACTCTAGAGCATAAAAGTTTAATAAACATTTTCATATTCATAAGTGACTATTCAAATCCCTGTGAAACTGATGATCTTTAGTTTACATTTTTATAATTCACACCCCTTTGAATCTGGCAGTGTAATATCCATTTTGTGTATTATTGTGAATTGTTCTTCCTAGTCTGATTGCTCTTTGTTAATATCACAACATTCATATCTTCCAAATGATACTTGTCCCTCTTAAAATTTAGAAAAATATGTGATTTCCTTTCTTGATTGGTGGTGAAGTTCTTTTCTATATTTGCCACATTTTCTCCTAATTTAAAGAAACCCCCAAATACCCCACATTATTTCTTTCTCTCAAATAGGAAAATATCTTTTCTTTCCATAGCATGTCTGCACCATGGCCCTACATCTTTTATAGTAACATATTTATAGAAAAACTATCAGATTTTAAAGATACCATGCAATTTCTAAATCTCACATTTGTAAGCCAAAGAATTTCTAAAAGATTTTGCTCTTTAAAATTTTTAGCCATGTTCTAAATATAATACAAATTCTCCCTTTTAGTCTACATAAATTGTATATGTGCATTTAAATGTAAGATTCTGTTAAAAACTGTATGTTCTTTCTAGACTTGTGAACCTTTCATGATCTGGGGACTGAACCCACAGCTTAGGCATGTGCCCTGATTGGGGATTGAAACCGTGACCTTTGATCTGTGGGACGATCAACCCACTGAACCACACCAGTCAGGGCTGAAAATTTTATTTAAAGAAACATCATGGCTGTGACTCTGCTTCTGAACATCAAATTCATTTTATAAAAATGTAATCTTGAGATGAATTATTTATTTTATTGAGTTGGCCAAATTTTTTTTTTCTGTAAGAAAGCTCTAGTAGTCCTTAGTTGTCTTTAACTTCATTCAAAAACATTGTGATATTGTTCTGTGACAGCTGTCAGAACAGCACGCATTTAAAAAACTTATCAAAATTGGTGAAATTTTGTGTAGCCCTTTCAATATTGGAGATGGAAGAAAATACAAATCATTTTCACCATATTATGTTTTATTACTTTGAGAAAGATAAAAATGTAACTGAAACGCAAAAGTAAAAAGATGTGTGCAGTGTACGGAGATGGTACTGCAACTGATCAAACATGTCAGCAGTGGTTTGTGCCGTTTCGTGCTGGAGATGTCTCCCTGGACGGTGGCAGATGGTATGGCAGACCAACTGAAGTTGGTAGTTAACAAATGGAGACATTAATTGAGGAAATCAACATTATACCACATAGGAGGTAGCTGACATACTCAAAATATCCAAATCAATAAAGTTATTGTTGAAAATGAAAAAGTCTTTTATTTTTTTAAAATATTTTATTATTTTATTTGTAGAGAGAAGGGAAGGGAAGGAGAAAGAGAGGGAGAGAAACATTGATGTGTGGTTGTCTCTCATGTGCCCCCACTGGGGGTCTGGCCCACACCCCAGGCTTGTGTCCTGACTAGGAATCGAACCGGCAACCCTTGATTCACAGGCTGGCACCCAATCCACTGAGCCACATTGGCCAGGGCAGAAAAATATGGCTTTTATTTTATGAAAAAAACTAAACAGACTTTTTGGCCAAGCCAGTGCAAGTGACAATTGGCATGAAAATAGATTTGATGGTTTTGTTATATAATTTGAAGTTTTCCTCAATCTCACATTTGAGCATTTATCTCCCACTGGCTGGGAATTTCTAAATCAGAGCAATTAAATCTTAGAGATAGGTCCCGAATGAATAAACTTCCTTTCCCTAATGCAGAAACAAGCTCAAAGACAAGTCGCGTACCGGGGTTGAAGAGAAGTGAAAGGAGCAGGGGAGTGGAGGGTGGATGACTGAATTCTGGACCATACAGGCACTTCTGGTGCCTCACCCACATCCAATTGAAAGCTTTATACTGCAGAAACCTGAAACTTTTTTTACTAGAAGCTGTTTTTGCCACACTTCCCTACATTTCGCTGAACATTTTCAAATTCTGAAATATTCTAAAGAGCTAATCGTGATGCTTTCTCAATAGGTTTTTGTTGTGTCTGCTCTTATGGTTTAACTATCTTCACTTGGTTTCAACTGGTTTTCTTTGGAAGTGATTATTCTCAGCTCTTACACATATTCTCTTCACCACTTGGTCTGTATTTCCAAATTCCCCTGAAATATTTTGCTAAATCCAGTGGTCATTTCTCCTTGACTAACACTCTGAGGCATTAAGTTTATCCCTTGATGCACATGTATTGCAAATGCTGTTTCCTTTCACCCCTAATTCTAGCCTTCCTGGCTTCAGCACACTTTTGTTCATTGCCATAGTAACAGTGTTTCTCATGTTCCATCTGTGTGATTCATCTACTCAACGTATTCCTTGAAAAGATAAAATAACTC
Organism: Tonatia bakeri; assembly: GCA_004024845.1. Lineage (NCBI taxonomy): Eukaryota > Metazoa > Chordata > Mammalia > Chiroptera > Phyllostomidae > Tonatia > Tonatia bakeri. The sequence continues at coordinate 163,636 of PVIA01000625.1, forward strand.
ATCATCTGTTTGTGTACTCCAAACTCGACAAACTGTTTAAGATACAGATCAAGTTTATCTTCTTCTTTGAACTGTTTCAAGTCCTACAGCGGCATTTTCTTAAGTAGAAATTCAATATTCTAGGCAATAGTTTTTCAATTTTATGAACTTTTATGAGCTGAATTATGTTGAGGGCCCTCCTTCCAGATACTTTAGGATGTAACTGCATTTGGAAATCGGGTTTCCAGGTAACTAAGGTTAAGTGAAGGCACGTGGGTGAACCCTGAATTAATCTGACTGATGGTCTCACAAGAAGAGGGAGTTTGGACACAGGAAGAGACACCAGGCGCATGTGTGCACAGAGGGCCAGCGTGTGAAGAGGCAGCAAGAGGATGCACAGCTGCCAGCCAAGGAGAGGGCACCTTCATCCTGGCCATCCAGCCATAATTTTTTTTTTGTTAAGCAACCCAGTGTGTGTTGTTTTGTTATGGCAGCCCAACCAAATTCGTACATATAGAAGTGGCTTTCCTATAAAACACATGAGATAATAATCCATTTTATAGATATCAAACCAATGGCATGTATTTTATAATTAATCAGAAAAAAGGACAAGTGAAATGTTAATCCTGGGCACTGTTATGTTGTCTGTGAGCCACTAGGCTTCTTCTACTTGAATTTGTACTGAAACTATGTAATTCAAATATATTATGAACTCCTTACTTCAGGAAGCCTAGTCAACACAGGGATTAGTAGAAAATACGAGCTGTTGGTTTCTATAGAAGGATTGCAGGTGCCCTTAGATTAGTTATGTTCATTGAAAAGAAAAGAGAATGGTTTAAAGAAAAAGGATATTGAAAAGAAGAATTAATATGTTTTCCTTAAATCATTTTAATTCCCAGAAAAGAAGATGAAGGTCAGCTAACATACCTGGTCTTGAATCACAGCTGGGCCACGTTCTCTTTATAAAACACTGGAAAGTGGCTCGACTTCTCTGCCTGGCCACAATAAACTGGAGTATCTCTTTATTCGTAAAGAAAGTTCTTAATGCTTCACAGGTTTTTGTTAGAATTACATGTATCCCCTAATTGAGTTTTTAGCATATGTAAGCAATCAGTAAATAGAACTATCACCATCTTACTAATAAAACTGTAAATAATTGGATTAAAGTGAATCATTGGTTAGTGCCTCAAAAAACCTCCTTAAGGCAACTTAAAGATGGGGAAGCTTTGTTCCCAAATGCATAGTCAAAATAAGGTAAGAAAGAAAAACTTAAGGATGTATATAAAGATTCAAAACTATGTACATTACAAAATTAATAGCTACTTAATGCCTGCTTTCCACACTTATGATCCACCATGTTATTTACTTACTTATTAATTTATTTGGCAAACTTGTCTATTCAGCTGTTTCTTATCAGTGACACATCTTTTGTTCTTACATTGTTGCCTTGCACCTCTCTCAAATTTTACTGAGAAAGAATATTTTAGAAGCTTAAAGACCCATAACACTACAACTGAGAGAGCCAACAATTAAATGGATTATGTGTATTGGAGGGTGAGTATATGTTATAGAAAGATAAAGCCATCAAGGTTAATTAAAAATAAAATGAGATTAGTTGATGAGTAAATTTAGGAGAATTATATCAGATATTGATTTACAGAAAAGAAAGAGATGACATAGGTGGATGGGGGTGGATGGGGGTGGAGAGAAAGGGGGAAAGAGAGAGGGAGAGAGAGAGAGGAAAATACAAGCAGAATTATGAAAAATTATTATTCTAATTTTTTTGGCCACAGAAGAAAACCAAGCTAAGAACACAAGGGAAGTTAATAAAGCAAAAGCGTCTCCCAGCACTGGAGATGTGCCCACACTACTCCCAGTTTCTCTGGTGGTAGAATCCTCACTTTAAGGTAATTACAGTAAATGAGAAAAATAAATGTAAAGAGAATAAACAGTAGTCAGAAGGGACTGCCGCACATAGTCTAATTAAAAGCAGGTGGGTACGTAGAAGTAGATTGTAGATAATTCATCCCAATTAAGTAACTCTTGCCCCTTGGCGGTACGTGGAAAAATTTCCACGTTTTCCATGTACACATAATATTTTACCCACACATGGTCTCTGTCCCTGCTTTGCTTCTGAAGATGCAAAATGATTCTAGAGAGCAGCATCCACACAGAAGCCACAGTTTTCAGTGGATTCAGCTGCCTGTTGTTCACACTCTAGCTTTGCCACTGTTTGGAGTTCCCTAAGAGAATGTGAGTTACTTTCCTTGGGGGTTCCCACCATCTCTTCAAATTCTGTAGAAAAAGAATTGCATTGTGGGCAGTTAATATGATTAACATCATACATACTTTCGTAAGTGGCTACTACCCATAAAGATTAAACCTAGTCTAGATACATGAAAAAAATTCATTTGTGAGGTGGAACTATTTAAATGAGCTCATAAAGTCTTGGTAAGAACTTATTAACTGAATGCCAGTTCTGTCTTTTGTGGGATGACTAGAAAGTGTGGTGAGACTAAAAGTGCATTTTCCAAGATAACACAGATTTGCAAAAAACTCGTTTCTTGGCTCAATGTTCAACTTTATAAGATTTTCACATTTATATAAATTGTTGCACATGCCTCAGTTTTGATAACTATGCAGAAAGAAAATTATATATATTTTTCTGGTATTGAATCTTATGTGACTAATGTATTATTTAGTTTCTAACTTTACTTCTTTTTTTAGGCAAAAGATACATGTCAAGATTAAGTGTGTTTCTCCAAAGGTGGATATTGAGAGGAAATTGTAAACAAATGGTGGGAAAAGTAAGAAAATTGCTTCTTTTATTCCTTTTACTGCATAATCATTACACCACTTGCCACCTATTCCTGTCACTGTCACTTGTCTCCCCCCTGTCTCCTCCCTCTTCTTTCCTTTGCTTGAATGCATATTCAGAGTCCAGATAATTAATCACACAGGCCTGTTCTTAACATGAATCTGCCCCGACAGACCTTTCAAACAATTAGCCTCTTTGCAAACATTCAAAGATGTAGAGTACATTGCAGAGGTTGTAAACTCTCCCAATTCCTTGCTTCCTGTTTATATCTCCAACTGCTGATGGGAGCATAGACAGAAGATGGCACTCTTGACTCATTATTAAAAGGTCACCAAGCACTCTAAAGAGTAAAACAAGATTTCCCTTGTAGGAAAACACACAGTATTATTTATAATTGGAAGTGAGGCTACATATATAATGAACACAATTTTTGAACCTTACAATGGGGAATACAAATTTAAAATTGGACGAGGTAAACTAACCAGTGGAAAACAGTCTTACCGGCCACTGACATTTCAGGAACAGCCCATTTCAAATGGAAAGTGATTGTTACAAATAGTGAAGGGAAGAGACCAGGCAGGATCTAGGGTTTGGGTCTCAAGTGTAAACCACAGGATGAGCTGGATGAATTGCTTAACTTCTCTCCCACTCTAAATGTTCTAACTGTAAAATCGGGGTAATAACTCTTATTGTAGGACTGTTTTGTGCATTGAATGGGGACACAGTAAAAGTTCAATAACAGTACTAGATCGTAAATCTTCGGTTATCTTGTGAATCAGACATCTATCATCACCAAACAGTTCAATGCATAATGTAGAAAAGCAGTGGTCGAAATTGATTAAATGACTGAAAATCACCCAATAACTTAATTGAATTTTATGTTGGCTACTAGATGATTTTTACTTAAACAAGAAGCAGAGCATGCAAAAAACCAATTAATTAGTTACCAATCTTGAACTTCAGAATACTTGGCCATTAGAACCTTTTCCTTATCAGAGAAATTTGATTATTCCCAATTAAATGATTGAAGGTATTTCACTACAAATAATGGTGATTTTATTCTAGTTCTCAGAAGCACTAAGACAATAGCTCTTTTATCTTGACAGGTAAACATTTATTTTATGTTTTATTCTATTTATGCCTGAAATTATAGATGCTGCTTCACAGCCTACCTTTCCTTTTGGGAATTTAAATGAATAAATAAATAAGAATAAAATATTGTAGAACATTTTGCTTCAGTTGTTTCCTTAATATTTAATGCACATTATTTGTGCTTAGTTACACTCATTAAACATGAATATTTTAAAATATTGAACATAGATAATTTAATATTCTAGCTTATAATATTTAGCTGCAACAGTATCAACTTTAAACATCAAAAGTTTCAATGGTTATTTAGACATTATGAAATGCTTGAACATTTATTTTCATGACCCTCGTGTGGTGGAGCTAGTCACCAAAACTGATTTCCTCTTGGGCACACAGTGCAGCCAGCAAACAGTACTTGCTCCCCAAAGTTAGATGTGTGGCTACCACGGAGTTTTAGCCAGTGGGATGTGCATGCAAACGATGATGTGGACCATTTTTGTGCAACTGCTTCTAGGAGGAAGGTATGCTTCCAATCACAAAGGGTTTCTTTTTCCTCCAATGCCCTCAATGCCAATGAAAGAGGGGACCCAAGACATAGCAGAGCTGCAAAATGGAAAGAATCTGGTCCCTGAGTCTCCATGTACAGGAATTCATCCATGTCCCAGTATCTGTCAAGAAAGGGGGAAATAAACTTTTCTTTGTTCTAGCAGTTAGCATTGCTCAAAACTAGTATCTCATAAAAAACAAAAAGTAAGCTAGCAGTAACATTGTAGCATGGGATTTGCTGCCATTCTTTAGAACTTTCTAGGTTGAAATAGAGACCTCAAGTAGTAAGTGCCTTTTGATGGGAGGGCCAGGATGCCTTGCTCATTCAGCTCATTAGTAGTTCTATGTAGTAGATGCTTACTGTTCATTAATCTACTTTTAATTAAAATAGTAAATAATGGCTCAGTGATGTCAGTTTTAGAGTACATTTGACAGATATATGCCCCTCATGTTTGGCTCCATTTTCTCCTTTAGACAGTGCAAAGGAAGAAAATATTTAAAACTAAAATTGACAGCAGGCACTGTACCTCTAATGGATGGGGATTGAGGGGCATAATATTTTTTTTCTCCATTTTATTACTCTTTCCTACCTGTCCCAGAGTCTGAAGTGCAGTAAAAGCTTAGAAATTCTTAAGTTGCAGCTGTTTCTTTACTGCAGAATAGTGGACCTGGAGAGATGGATGGCCCATTGTAGCGGAGCGGAGCCATCAGTCTCTGCTGTAACCGAGAACCCACTGGAAAGTAACCGAGACCCACAGGCGAGCAAGGAAAGGAAAGCTGATTTTTTCCAATAAAGACATGAGAGCAAATAAGTTGGATGGGTGGCAAAAGATGAGATACACAGTCTTTAAATGAAGAGGAGCTGGCAATTTTAAATGACAATTGCTGTATCCAGCCCTTTGGGTGTACTTGACAGTGAGGGTCACGCGCTGGTATTTTGCCATTCTCCCTTCTCTCTCTCTGCTCTGTGACCCAGGAGGAGAGCGATGCGTGTAGGTTCTATCTCTTCGGCTTCCAGCTGGACTTGGCCGGTGGGAATCACTGGCAGAAAAGTGCAGAAGAGAAAAGTCATGATGCTTCTTCCCCTCCCCCCTCCCTTCTCGGCACAGGATTCTGGAAAGCCCTGCTAGGACTGATGGCGTCTGGATGCCACTGCTTTTCCCCCTTTCTGATTCAGGCCCACAGTGTCAGTGGCTTCCTCGCTTTGCCAGGTCCTGAGTGTTGCTGTTCCTGCTTTTGTTTCTCAAATCTCCAAATAGTCGATTTACTAAAGTCTTTTCAATGAAACACTGAAGGAGGGTAATCTTTCCCCAGGGCTCTGACTAACAGGGAGTTGGTGGTGGCAGTGGTGGGTAGTTGGGGTACGCACTAAGTTCACACTTGGTCTGGTTCTTATGTTAATTTCAAAGGGGTTGAAAGTAAAATTGAAACTGAAATTATATTGCTTTCCTGACATGAAACTTTGAGAACCTTATGTACCCAGAGACCAGAAAGAGACCACGGGTGTACCTTTAGTGTTGCTTGTATCTACATAAACATTGTAAATATAATGCCACAAGCATTTTCTCCAGGGGCTTCTATCTTAAAATAATTAAAAAATAATAAAAAGCAATCTATTTTTATCCAAGCCTCATCCCCTGGCAATAGCCGGACTTTGAGGGCTTGTGAGCTTCAGGTTTTAATGGTACGAGTGAGTTAGTACGTGCAGATTCTTTAGCTGAAGGGAGAGAAGAAAATAGTCACAGGATAGAAGTCAAAATGAGATTAACTATTCATCAGAAGAGGATTCTTACAGCTGGAAATGACTGTACCATATGTAAGCTAATTGGGGATGTTGAGAAATCAGGAGAACGCCAAATTTCTCAGAAAAAAAAATGGGCTTGGTTAATTAATAATTGGCCACTTTCTAAAGACAAATGTCAAAAGACAGTCACCTCAGCTAATATCTGGTTAATACGAGGGTACATTAAAAGCTACACAAAGATTTATGGGTTCGAATTTTTCTTGTACAATGTATATATTCCTTTCCCATATGTTTTTAAACTTTTATTTGATTTTTTATTGTTCAAGTACAATTGTCTCCATTTTTCCACCACCACTTTCCCCTGCCCCACCATCTCCCACTTCCTATCATCAATTCTTTCCCCCTTTAATTTTAGGCTAGATTGAAGTTTACAGGTGCTCTGAAGATAGCCGAGTTCCCATATACCCCCTGCCGACTTGCCCCTATCGTTAATACCTTCGGTTCACGTACCATAATTAGTGAACTGATATTGATAACGTTATTAGTAACTAAAGTCCATATTTTACTTGTATTACTGTAGTGTTTACTCAAGGCACTTTTTCTGTTCCAAGATTTGATCTAGGATATCATCTTACATGTAGATATCAGGTCTCTTCATGCTCCTTTCAATTCTGACAGTCCCTCAAACCTGCCGTGTTTCTGATGGTCCTGACAGGTTTGAGAGGTCCTGGCCAGGCATTTGGCAGGATGTCTCTCAGTTGGAATTTGCCTGATGTTTTTAAGCCAGGCTTATGGAGTTTCGAGAGGAAGCCCATAGGACTAAAATGCCTTTCTCACCATGAGGGTATATATTATCAATGTGACCTCTTACCAATGATTGTCAACACCTCATTTTTTGATGTATTTTGTGATGTATATTCTAGGTTCATTACTAGATTGTAAACTCATTGGAGGATAGAGTCTTTCTTGTTCTTTGCTATGTACAAACTACATGCCATCATTTCTGGAAATTACTGCTCTATTAATTTTCCCATATTCTAGCACACGATACAGAGTCCCTATGGAACCAGGAAGCCTTGTTTTCCTCCAACACAGTTTTGACTCGGTTATAAAAAGCTGACTTAAAAATAGAACATTTTATAACATAACAAATGTGAATGCTGGCTACATGAACTGGAAAAGCATATTTTCCATGATGTCAAATGCCTTTTCATCTTGTTGCTATTGCTATATTGTTCTTTGAACTTTTCTGTTTAAATTTTGTCTGCAAAAGTCAGGAAAACATGTGACCCTAGATGTCCAACAAGGCCTTTCCTCGACCCCACTACTCTGAGTACCCAGAACCAGAATCTTTTCATCAATTTCTCTGCAGGGAGCCTACATTAGCCCTCAAAAATTTTGGCGTTAGGTAATAAGGACTTGTCCTGGGATTGCTTGAAAGTTCATCAGTGAGGAGGAGGTTTTGTCTTTGAGTGTCCTTTGCCTACTTCAATAGCTGTGGATGTGGAAAATGTCCTAATAAGTATCAAATGTATTTGAGTACCCTTTTAATGCTCAGAAATAGTTAGAGGAACTCCTGGGGGCCCAGTTCAAAGCTTCTCTCCTGCAGGTTCAGGCACCTTTCTTATATGTAGGCTGTTTTAGTTTTTTGTTCCTTTGTTTTTCCTGAAATTCAATTTGCATGTGCAGAATATTCTTACATCCTGCAGCGCGAGAAAGGAGGAAGCATAAGGAAGAGAAAGAAGACTCGGTGGTGTTCTTCACATCTTTTTCTTTTCTCTCTCTTTTTAAATCTAGTTCAGAGAGTTTCACCTACTTGGTGACCCTTGTGGTGGGTAGGTTTTATTTCTACTTAATTTGGTAACTCTCTTCCTAATAAATTTAAAGAAACTATTCTTCTTGCATAAGTTTTCCAGTTAAATTGGGATGGTCTAAGTTACATTAATGGATAGAATTCTAGTTTACAAAGTAATGCCAATGTATATATTACATTTTTCCTAAAGATGCAAATAGCACAAGTTTTTACTCAATAAATACTCATTAAGAATTCTTAAACAGGCACACTGACACTTGCATTTTGATTGTTTTAGCAATACTTTTTTATTTATAGAAATTTTTATATTTCAAGCATAAAAGAGTTGATATAGTTTTGCCTCTTTGCATTTATTATATAGACCCTACATCTGTTAACCTTGTTACTAAACACTCCGACTCTCAGTTTGTGGTTTTCTTTTTGAAAAGCATTTCAGTTTCACAAGTTTCTGATTGTCTGTCTTAATCTTATTTGATCAGGTAGAATAGTTTTAAGTAATACATCTTGTGGGTAAAGGTGAGTCATCGATTCTTAGACAATAGACTGACAGCAGGTGGAGAGTTGGAAAGGCACTGTACTGCTTGGCTGACATGAGGAAATCTTCTATGCCATGGCTTGAGCAGATAGTCCTTTGGCCCTTCGTCCATTTGCCAGGCATCAGTAGAAACCTTACAAGCTTTATTCACTCTGAATGTTTAAATTTAGTAATAACACTATTATTTATTTAACACTCACTGTGAGGTAAGTATTGCATTAGACATTGGGCATATATGAAGTCAGAAAGAAGTTATCTTCAGATGGCTGTAAATCAAAGATAGAAATGCAGCTTTAAAAGGTGCTATGAAGCTGAAGTATACTACACAATTTTTAAATGAACTTTAATTGAGATATAGTAAACATGGGATTTACCACTTGGAAGTGTATAATTCAGCGATTTCTAGTAAATTCACAGTGTTGTATAACCATCACCACCATCGAATTTCAGAACATTTTCATCACCTCCAAAACAAACCCTATTGGTACTCATTACCATTTGCCTTTCTTGCCTCTTCCTCTATCTGCTCATCCTTCTTCTGGGCATTTCATATAAATGAAATTGTACAATATAGAGCCATTGCGTCTGGTTTCTTTCATTTAGCATAAAGTTCTTGAGATATTGATATATGTGTGCTACATATATCAATATTAATATGTGCATACATATATCAATACTTCACAGTTTCATGAATAAATAAATTCCATTGTATGTATATAACATATTTTGTTTATCTCTTTTATCAGGTTATATACATCTGGATTATTTCCACTTTTTGGTTCTTTAAGTAATGCTGCTGTAAACATCTGTGTACAAGTTTTTGATGAAACATGTATTTTTTACTTTGGTGGATATATTATTAGGGGTAGGATTACCGAGTCGTGTGGTAACCCTATACTTAATTTTTTTGAAGAACTACCAAACTTTCCCCCAAAGTGGCTATACCATTTTACCTTTACACTAGAAATGCATGATGGCTCCAATTCTTCACATCCTGTGCAGCACTTACCATTGGCTGTTTTTACTACGGCCATCCTAATGGATGTGAACTGTTAATTCATTATCCTTTCGATTTGTATTTCCTTAATGGTTATTGATGTCACTGTATTTCCATATATTTATTGGCCATTTGTGTATATTTAGAGCAATATCTATTCAAATGCTTTGCCTATTTTTAATTAGATTATCTATCATTAGAGTAGTAAATATTTTTAGATTATTTTTTGAGTTATTTTCTTAGGGGTTCTTCTGGGGAGTCTAGTTAGTATCTTAACTTATAACAGTCTAGTTTGGATTCATACCAACTTCAACTACATACAGAAACTTTACTGTTATATAACTCATTCCCCTCTCTTCCTTTGTGCCCGTTATTGTTACACAAGTTCCATTATTTTACTCTGTGTGCCCACCCACACAGATTTATAATTATTTCCTCATGCAGTTGTATCTTAAATGAGATAGGAGAAAAGATTTATAATTAAAAACGAGTGCCTTGGGGCAACCGCTTTCACACTGGTAAGCTTTGAGTCAGGTTAAATAAAGACAGCCTTGCAAGGGGGGTCCTGCGGGGAATGACCAGACAGGTTAAATAATGATAACTCCCTGGAATGAGACATTGAAGGAGCTCCAGTCCTGCTCTGCCAGCTGCAGTGCCTGCCAAGCTGCAAGTTTTCACCACGTTTGTGGGCTGTTAATTTTTAAGACTACCACAGACCTGGAGAGCGGGGAAGCTACGCGAGCAAGATAAATCACTGCAGTGCTTGTTCTTCTGAAGATGCAGTTATTTTTCTTGAATAAACCCTCCTTGGATTGCTGTAAGCATCTTGTTAATTTTTAGTGTTTGGAGAAAACTAATTCTGAAAATCTCTGTGAGTTTTGTCATTTCTTTCATAGAGGAAAAAGAAATTTGGAAGTCTTTGCCATTTTTTGCTGATGGCCTCCATTATGTCTTTGAGTTTAAAATAGCATGATGGCCTGAAAAAAGCCCTGAGATTTGAAATGGAGCAGGGGAGCCGGGGAGGGGGGGAGGGAGAGAGAGAGAGAGAAATGATTTCAGATTTTCAGATGAGAGTGAGAAGTCAGTCTGTGGCAAGATTATTCAGTTTTGTAGATCAAATTTAAGAGTTTGTTTTTTATTCTAAGGGCACAGGGATGTCACTTGAGGATTCCATGTACAGTACAAGAAGGCCAGTTTAGACATAGGGAGATCAGTGAGTTAGGGGAGGGAGAGAAGACAGCTGCTTGGTTGTAGGTATGGGAGGGAGTGAAAATAAAAACAAGTGGATATATATTTAAGAAATAAAATGGACTGGGCTGTTGGGACATTAAAGGGAAAGTTTAAGGAAGAAACTCAAAAGGGACATGGTGTCCCTGTTCCTTCATCACGTTGTGGTACAGCTGTTCTGGCTAAAGCATCTGATAACTATTACCAGCATTTCATCTGGGATGAATGCACAATGCATGAGGTGAAATTGCCGCGTAGTCCTGTTAGTGCAAGTACAGCAATCTCTCTCTCTCTCTCTCTCTCTCCCCCATTTGACAAAAGAAACTTCTCAGAGGCAGAAGTGTTGGCAGAAGTTCTGGTTCCCAAGAAAAGACAGACAGACATGGAAGAATCGTTGGTTCTAAGACAAAAACAGTCAAACAGCTGTCCACTCCTCTTCTTAAGATTTAAAGGAAACAGAAAGATGAAATGAATCTATCTTTAGAAAAAGAACTGTTTTTCTTGCAATCATGTTTTGATGTCTCATGTGAAATTTGATATATTTAACAAAGTTCAAAATATTTTTCTTAAGGCTAAGATTTCCACTCTTCCTGACATTCTTTTTATACAAGTATTTAATCATGTCCCTGAGCTTTGCAATAATTTTACTTTCAATAACTTTGTATTTTTAATGCTGTACCATGCATATGTACTGATTAGCTTAGTTAAATTAAAAAGTAGTATACTTAAACTTGTATTGCTTATCTTTATAGCAGACTTGATCTATCGAATCTATCTTATTGTACATACACATGTCAAAATATACATACATTGTATTTGTCAGGGTTCTCCAGAGATCCAAATATATATGTTTGAGAGAGAGAGAAGAGTTGTTTAAAAATTGATTTATGTTAAGGGAGGTGGTACGGGACAAGACCAAAATCTGGAAGGCAGACTGCATCCTGGAAGTTGAGATCAGAGTTGATATTGTAGTCCTGAGTGTGGACTCCTCAAGGCAGATGCTGGCTGGAAACTCAGGTGGAGTTTCTTTGTTTCAATCTTGAGCACAATTCCTTCTCCAGAAACTCTGAAGTCTTTCTTGTTAAGGCCTTCAACTGATTGGATGAAGCTCACCACATTAAAGAGGATAATGATAATATGCTCTCTCAAAGTCTACTGATTTAAATGTTAGTCATGTCTAAAAATTACCTTCAAAGCAATATTTAGGCTGGGAGTTCAGTAACAAGTGTGCCCCATGGCCTAACCACCTAACCAGGTATGCATATAGATGTAACTATCACACCTGCATGGAGAATCTTAGGTTGACAAACGAAGAGCATTTCTAGAAATTGGGTCGAGGAGGAACAAGCCAGTGAAAACGTCTGCAGTATCTACACACATTTTTCCCTAATAATACTATCTATTCGACAGGAGGATAAAGAAATAAAGATACGGTCAGCAAATAAGCAGACCTTCCTTTGAAGGCATACCTTTGGATAGAAATTCTCGAGTTAGGGTAACATAACTTGTTTCCTTCCAGATTTCATTTGGCGTCCTCTAATGAGCGATTCCCCGGTAAGGGTAATAGGAGAAAGCAGATATCTGCAGCTGAATGACAGATACTAAAGGGTTTACACAAACGTGTCAAACCAACATGTTGTGTACCTTGGACTTACACCAAGTTATAGGTCAAATATATCTTCATAGAGCTGGATAAAATGAAAAACAAAGCAGAACAAACACGAACGGGTTCAAAGCATGCTGTGAGTGAGTCTCCCCTGCCTTCTGGCAATTATCCGAGGTTTTGTGTGTTACAGGCAGTGGGGCTGGTCATGACTTAAAGCAACAAGAAAACAAGAATGACTTGTATGAGGCAAGAGAAATGACCCAGAGTCACTTCTCAGAAATATACGACCGGAGAAAAAGTAAGTCTGTACTTTGGAATTTTGCAATGAAAATGGACAGTTTAAACAACAGGTTTATAAAACAGATAAACAAACAAACAAAAAAAAACACACAAAGAAAATTTAGGCTAGGGGCTTTCAATTTTTGGTGTGAAATTTTCTAAAAGGTTTGATACTTTGTGAGAGACCGGATACTATTCTAGATGTTTAAAACGTCACTATGTTTGCAGAAAAGAACTGAGCAGTTTGTATAGTTAGTTATGAAGATAAACTGGAGATCATGGTGTTGTTGATAGATAAAAACCCAGGTTCAATTTTAGGTAGATTTTTAGAACACTGAGTACTCTCTGTAGCAGTGATGGGAAGCAATGTGAGTTGGTGAATATTTTAGTTTTATGTGTAATTAAACAGAAGTAAGATGTAAAGTAAATATATGTGTCATGGGCAGGCTTGATGAGGTTAGGCCAGATGACTTTAAGATTTTATTATTTTAAACTTTGTATTTCCTGATACTAAAATATATTTTGTCTTAAATATACCAGTAAAGCTATGCTTATGAGTGTCTGAAAGCAGAAATTAACATACACTTGAACATATCACACTATTTCAAATGTTTGATTCCATTTCAAGTAGTGTGTATATAATGTGCAGGAAGTGTCAAGTTTCAGATGGGTTTATTTTTAGCAGCTGTGCTTATTTTCATCTTGTTCCATGCCACGATTCCCATGTCAAATTCTAGTCATTTAAGATTTGCAAAGAACTTGAGCTAGAAACTTTTTGTTTTTCTTTAGTTTCTAGGACACGGTATACGAGGCTGAAGACTGAACTATGTGATAAAATTTTGGAAGCTGGGCAATAAGCACATTACTTTTAAAAATAGGAGTTTTACAGAAGTGTAATAAAGAGTTTCATATGATTACCAAGCTTTTGGGCTTCATTGGCCTATGAAGGTATTTTTGTACTTCAGAGAGAGAGGGAGAGAGGATTGATACAGGGTTGTCAATGTTTTCAGACTAAGTCAATATTAAAGATAAACCAAGAGAAATTACTAAACTCTAATATTACCACTGTTCAATAGAAGAAAGAAATTTTAATATATGAAGACATAGTTATTTCTTGTGTTATATTCAAAATAGAAAGCACCTGGTATGGTGCTTATACTAATTGGTTGGTCAGAGCAGAGATTAACTGCTAAACTCTACTGCAGTTCATGAACACAATCTGAAGATAAAGCAGGGTGATTTGTGTCCCATCCTTTACAGTCATGAAAACGGACAACTCTTTCTTTATTTTTATCCATTTGCCAGGATGCATACATTTTCGGTGGATGTCTGTATGTGTGCACAGACCAGCATCTGCAATATTGACTTAAGAAAATTTCTCTGCGGCAGAAACCTCAGAATTGTTCAATAGCAAGGTTGTAAGGAATTTAGAATGTTCTTGCTAAGTATATAATTCCAATCTGTGAAGTTATTGTCATTTTTTTAAGGGTAAATTATTCCTTTAGGAGTGACTTTTAATAATGGATATAGAATGGTAGAGGAAAATGGACAACATAAATATGATTCCAACTCCTGAGAAATTTTCAATCTTGCTTGAGAAAGACAATAGGATTGTGTGAAATGATGGTCAAATTACTTTTATTCAGTTTATCAGTAAGAATATGATAGGGGCTTTGGGCCAAAAATGTACATGCTAAGATAATTTTTGTATTGTTGTTCAAGTAGAGTTGTCTCCGTCCCACCCCTCAGCATAATTTAAATTATGCTGAGATAATTTAAAGAGCTTAATATTTGGAAGCAAATTTAATCTGAGGAGACTTCACAAAATTTCCAGTGCAAAGTATCTTATTTTTCAATCTTTGAGAATTATAATTTGCCCATGTTTACAAACAGATTTTAGAGATCTGCGACTAGAAAGTAGGTGTTTGGTTTCCAGTCTGAGAACGGACTAGTAGTCGGGCGAACAATATTTGTGGTACGTCCTGTCTTCGTGCTCATAAAGGCGGACACTCTTTGTAACTTCAGAAGCTGTAGCTGCTCTCAAAGCATTCTGCGGTAAAAAGGCCGATTCATTTTGCACTCAGTAAGGCCATAACCACAAACCTGCTGGGTGGTAGAGAAATAAAATAATTTTTCCCTGGCTCCCATTCTGATTTTACATTTTAGGACTACATTTCACTCAATGCTTTCCAAATTGGTAGCTTGTATCACACTCTGTTGGGAGTCTAAAAAGCACAGGAATTTTCTCATGAAATAGCCAAAGGCACCCTTTTTGATGGACAAAAATTTATTCAAATAAATTAAATAATCAACTATAAAACCTTATGGTAGAAGGTTATACATTTTTTTCTCCAGTGACTAAGTCTGAAAATTCAACATTCGACATAAACAAGAAACACGCCCCCAACCCAGGAACACACACATAGGTACACATACAGGTGTATATGGCTATGTATACAATAAGTTTCTCCCTCTATGAACAATTGTTAATTCTAGACTTTTAGTAATAATGTCAGAAAGGAAACATTGTGAACCATTAAAAAACCTAAACCATTGTTTGTAAGAAACTTATGAGTCATTTTCCCAGAAATCCAAATATGTTTTTTTGAGGTGTTTATGAAAAGGAGACGTGCAGCGTGCCGTGGGAAAGTGGACTTGGGAAACTGGTAGCCTGCAAGTGTGGGGCAAACTGTCCCAAATGGCTGGACGGCTGCGGTCAGCAGAGCAGCAGCTCTGGGCTGAGGCCACTACTCAGGCATGTAACTTGGATGAAAACAGAGAAATAAGACACCTGTCAGAGAGCAGTGATTTGCTACAGGAAATTCTAAGGTTGGAACATTAGACTGAAAACTAGTAAATAATGTCCCAGCTTTGAAAAGTTCTTATTAAACAAATTATTCAAGCTAACAGTTGGGTCATCTGGGAAAAAGGCTGACTTTTCAGGATAATAGTTTGCTCATCAAAACTCACCTAGGACTAACTCACCATGCCCACCGGGTCTTAGACTAATATTTGTGAACTTTCCCAAATCCATCCAGTTCACTACCTTAAAAAACTTGTCTTAAACTATGTAAAGCCATGCCCCCACACTTTATAAGTGTTCTGTGTTTAAATTTCCCCTTTTAAGACACTCCTGACACATCTCAAGGTGGAAATCTCTCACTCATAGCTTAGTGAATTTAGCTTTGCTCAGCCGTATTTTTGTGATTTTTTTTTTAAGATTTTTATTTATTATTTATTTTTAGAGAGGGAAGGGAGGGAGAGAGAGAGAGAGACAGAGAGAAACATCAATGTGCGGTTGCTGGGGGACATGGCCTGCAACCTAGGCATGTGCCCTGACTGGGAATCGAACCTGCTATGCCTGGTTCGCAGCCTGCGCTCAATCCACTGAGCTACGCCAGCCAGGGCTTGTGATGGTTTTTTAAAGGAAATGTACTGTTGACTGGATTAAATAGTAACAACATATTACAATATGTAAATATTAGTTTTCTTTTTTTAGTTGTTGCTCAGTTACAATCATCCCCATTTTCTCCCCTGCCCTACCCACCCCCACCTCCCACATTCAGTCCTCCTCCCCCCATTGCCTTTGTCCATGGGTCCTTTATACATGTTTTTTGATGACCCTTCCCCTTCTTTCCCCTTTTATCTCCCTCCCCTGTCCCCTCTGGTTACCAAATACTGGTGGTTTTGATCATTGTGAAAGCCAGAAAGTCAAACAATAATACAATTATTCCTTTATTAAAACCAAGGATTTGAAGAATTTAAGTTACATTTTTCCAACTTCAGAACTGTTATATTCTGTAAAGTTTACATGTCCATGCTAGTAATGCTGTTCACTGTCAAGGTTGCTGAGGGCTCTCTAGATCAGAATTATTTCTTCTCTCCTTCCTCCTTCCTTCCCTCTCTCCCTCCCTTTCTTTCTTTCACTCTTTTCTGATATCTATTCCTTTGAGTCCGTGTTGTTTTTATTATGGTTCTACAAGAGTAGTGTGTTTAGGCCAGTGAAAGACTATTGAAGGTGTTCTTGTTCTTTATATGTTTGTGCCTATTGACAAGTACTCTGCGCCCTTTCAAATGATATCATCTAATTTCTCTTATTGGTGATGAAAAGTCAATGTATATGAATGACAAATTTAAAAGGCCTATTGTTTTCTAACCTTAGTGGTGAATCAAAAATTGGATGGATTGGCAACCATTAGTGAGACTGTACCTGTAAAATGTATGATAAGATTTTTTGCAGTTGATAGAATGAGTGCCATAAGCTTGCCACTGTTTCTGAAATATTAAAATCATTGTAAGAAATCTAAGGCACCATTGATTACTTGCATTAAAGATAAAAACAAAATAATATGTTGAGGTTACATGAATGTCTCATTAGAATTAAGGAATACTTGCTGTTGTTAGCCTGGCAGTTGATAACATAGTGCTTCCATAGTTGATATTAGGCATTTAGGAGCAGGGTCAACTAACTGCTTCTCAGATCTGGACAAACAAGTTTAGAGTCAAGAAAAGGAAAACATTAAAAACCCCTCATGATTTAAGGACAAATTCTAAAGGATAAAAAAGTATAATGGAGGGAAGAGGCATACTTTCATAAACGACTTGGTGAGTTGGAGAGTGTCTATGAGTGACCTTGGGAGCGACCTTGGGACCACATGAAGGAAAGTGTCTGGGTCACTGTGTCACCCTGGGGAGAGCTGCCCCCTTCCAGAGATACTTGAATTGAACAGGGACATCCCAGCTCCACAACGTTTCCTGATATTCTAAGATTATTATCTCCAATGGATGTCTCCTGAATTCTTACAATAGAATTCCCAATCTACTAACTAATATAATACCTTTGGGAAAACTCTCTGGTCCTCTGCCCCTATTTGCATACATTGGCCAAACACAGTGGAGAGTACAAGCCTTTAGAGGAAGGAGGTCCCTGGGACCTTTGTAGCATGACCCAAGGAAACTTGAAATCAAAAGAATGGGCCTCACCCAAGGATGTGGGCTACACCACTATGCCCTGATGGACATGTGCACAGAGAAGGAAATATGGCATGGGGATGCTTTGACCTTCTAGGTTGCTTTAGGGCAAGGTAGAGCATGGAGTGGTCCAAGCTCCAGGCTGCAGTCAGGCCCTTCTCTGTACTCTGATGTACTAGATAAGTAAGATCATTTTCTATTGGAGCAGTAAGCTGAGCAAAGTTAGGGAGCACTGTTTCCTAGAACCTGGCTGGCCTCTCCCTCCTCCAGCCCAACTATTGGATTGCCCTGGTTGCCAGGCACTTGTATGCTTTAGAGATAGAACACTCCACCGGGTTCCATATGGTTACTCATGGCCCACAGGACATGGCAATTGGAGGGCAGACCTGCAGATCCCTTCAGAGCCACGGAGGGCCTCCTACCTGCCACAGAGATGTCTTTTTAGCCAGTCCTGGTCTTGTTGGCTTTTCCTCAGAGACCCTGCATGCACAGCTGTGATAGTTTTTACAGTAAAGAGCTGACATCCATTAAGAAGAGGAAAGAGCTAGCCAGAAGGCTCTGCGCCCTGGCTGATGTCTATGAAAAAGGCAGCGAGAAGAGTGGACTAATGACAACAGCCAAGGAAGCCCTCAAGTCCCCTGTGTTGGCGGCCAGTCTGTTGATGTTACAGACTCTATTTGGGGGCATGAAACAAAGAATTGAACAGGACTTCACTGGGAGACATAGTAAAATTTCTTAAATTAAAACAGGAAAGTGAGCCCCCTAAACTTCCCCAAGTGCCTGATAAAAAAAACAACAACACATATTATAAGCATTATAGAACAACAGAGAACAACTTTGGAAGAAAATAATGGAAAATTTGAATAATAACTGTCATTTTCAATAAAGTCCAGTTCTGCCCATCAAGAAATTTTTAGAGAGAAGCAAAGAGTTCAGGAAATAAGAAACATGCCGAGATGCTGGAGCACTTGAATGCATATAAAACAGGTTGGAAATGATAAAGAGAGCCAGTTAAAATTTCTGGCGCCATGCTGAAGACCATATGTTGCCTGATCTCATTCAGGATCGTGTGGATAATAGGAACCTAGAATTGAGAAAAAGAAGAAAGCAGAAAATGGTGACCAACGAATCAGTTGGTTAGAGAATGGATCTGAAGAGTCTCATCAATGGCGTGACCTTAAATGTGTTCTTTAAAAGCTCTGAAGGAGAAAAAACAAGAACTGTCTAGAAAATGCTGTGAAGAGAATAAAATAAATGCAGAGTTTATTGGATAAATGAAAAGTCTCCAAACAAAGCATATTTTCCATTTGAAAATTCCCATTTTTTAAAATTTAATCTTTATTTTATTTTTTCATTACCAGTTAGTCCCCTTGTATTCCCCTCCCCCCAGCAATCACCACACTGTTCTCCATGTCCATGAGTCCTTTATCCTTTTTGCTCCATCCCTCCACCTCCTAACCTCCCCGCCACTAACTGTCATCTGCTTTCCAGCTCAGTTTCAGAAGCTTCAGCTGAAGCTTTGAATAATGCCTGACTTACACCAAAACATGTCATGCAACGTCAGAGAAGATTAGGTGAGGAAGAAATGCACTACTTAGAAATGGATAAGAAACTTTTCAAGGTGTGTAGAAATCTGAGCCCCACGTGCCAGATATGCAATCGCTATAAAAAGATGGCTGAAGACATGCAGGAAGAATTGGAGAGAAAACCTTTCTATAATCAACAGGAAATATTTTTTTCTATGAAGAGAGACGGCAGCTCTGTTGAATACTAATTTTGCAATGCTCTCTGAAAAAGTTTGAACTCAAGCAAGCATATTTAATTTGTGACCATATAATTTTTTTTGTCCTAATTAGAGAAATTTCATGAGGGAAAAAAGCTGTTCATAATATTTAGGCACAAAACAAGCATCAACCAGGTCTGTCCAGAGCATGCCGCTGTGTATGCTCCCTATCAGCCGTCACCCTGAGCTAGGGAGGTGGGGGTTCTGGTCCACATTCAGAAATTGTTTTTTAATGACTACATGATATTTTTCCAAAGTCTACAAGGGCAAGACCTTCATTTTTTTTTTCATTTTTAAAAAGGTGAGGTTTAATTTAAACATGGTAAAATGCACAGATCTTAAGAATTCAGCTTGATTAGTTTTGAAAATATGCAGTTATGTAAACCATGGCCTTATTAATAATATTTATACCATTTCCATCATCCAGAAAACATATTTTGGGCCCCTTATCAATTTTTACCACCTTAGAAATACCACCTGCTCTTATTTCTGGCACCATGGGTAGTTTTGTTGTTCTGGAACTTCATAAATGAAATCACACCATATTTTATTTATCAAGGTTCTCCAGAGGAATAGAACCAATAGGATTTGTGTGTGTGTATTATACGTGCACACACACACACACGGATGGAGAGAGAGATTGAGATTTATTTTAAGAATTGTTGGTTCACATGATTATAGAGGCTAGTAAATCCAACATCTGCAGGGTAGGCTGGTATACTGGAGATCCTGGAAGGAGTTAATATTGAAGTTTAAGTCCAAAGGTTGGCTGCTGATAAAATTTATCTTGTCCAGGGGACATAAGTTTTGCTCTATTTAGGCCTTCCAGTGATTGAATGAGGCCCACCCACATTATGGAGGGCAATCTGTTTTACTCAAAATCCGCTGATGTGTTAATCTCATCCAAAACCATTCTTATAGAAACATCCAGAATGTATTTGACTAAACATTAGGGCACTGTGGTCCAGCCAAGTGAACACATAAAATTAGCCATCATAAGTCCACCCCTTGCTGACTTGGCATCCGTACTCTTCTGCTTTAAATCACAGTTATTTTCCACGTAAAGATTGTAAGTAACAAGGTCGCACTTCCACCAAACAGGATACCCTTATCTTGTGTACCTTTGAAAATACACTAACCCTTTACATCATTATTAAGTAATTAATTAATTTAGTGTTTAGGTATATATGTGCACAAATACTCAAACACATTCAAGCACAAACAAAACAAAATCAGAAAAAAAACCTCAAGACAATTACAGTCTTTATTTCTTTAATGGTCATGTGGTCATAGACAGTACCTATTTATAGCTACCAACCTCCACTATCGATTCTGTATTCTTTTTGGCCTGAGCAAGCATCTCAACTGGTCATGGTTCTTTACCTGGTGAGGTGACTGAAACCTTTTTTCTGAAGTACATTAGTAGTCTTGCTTGGGTTAGCATGTAGTTTTCCACTGACTTAAATCACAAGGAATGGTAATATCAAGAGACAGCCTAAGGGATCACCTGTGTTCCAGACATACAACCCCTTGTAACAAGGATAGAAAAAAAAAAAGGGAAAAAAATTTGGCAGCTTAATAGCTGCATACCTAGTACCAGGGGATATGTTTGTCTTCTCAGGTAATGAAATCACAATCTGTTAAAGCATTTGCAATCGGAGTCACTGCTTTGTTAAGCTTATGAAAATCCACTGTCATTCTCCAGATCCATCTGTCTTCTTCGCAGGTGAAATAAGTGAGTTAAATGTGGAAGTGGCAGGACTCCTACCCCCGCTTCTTTCCAGTCCTTGAAGCTGGCACTAATCTCTGCAATTGCCCCAGGAATACAGAACTGTTTGGGTCTACTATTTTTCCAGGCAAGAGCAGTGTAGTGGTTTCCACTTGGCCTTTTCCACCATAACAGCACTCAACCCACAGTTCGGGGAAGCAGTGTGGGAATTCTGCCAACAGACTGCCTTCAGACTTGAGCTGTGACATCCATTCTTCCCTGTGTCTCCAGTTTCTGCATATTTTGGACTTGCCAACCCCCATGAATCATGTGAGCCAATTCCTGAAAATAAGCCTGTCCCTCTCTCTCTGTCTCTCTCTCTCTCCACACACACACATTCCATCAGTTCTCTGGTAACTGGGTGCTCAATGTTGTGAGCTGAATGATTTCCCCTCAAAATTCATATGTTGAATTTCCAACTCCTAGTACCTCACACTGTAACCCTATTTGAAGATAAGGTCTTTAAAAAGTGACTCAAATAAACTGTTAGGGGAGAGCCCTAATTGAATATCACTGGTGTCCTTATAAGAAGAGGAGATTGGACCTGAAGAGAAACTAGGAATGGATGTGCTCCGAGGGAAAGCCATGTGAGGACGCAGGAGAAGGCAGCCATGCTCAAGTCATGGAGGGAGGTCCCAGGAGAGCCCCAAATGCCAATACCTTAATCATGCAGTTCTAGCCCCTCAAACCGTGAGAAAAGAAATTCCTGTTACATCACCCCTCTGTGGTCATTTTTGCAGAAGCCCTAACAAACTAACACAAGGAATTCTTATATATTTTTTCCTATCATTTGCAATATAACTGCAGAAAATATTTCCTGACTTAATTAGCAACTCCACTATGAGTTTTTCTCTGGGAATCAGAAGGTCCAAGATTTGTCATTCAAAAACATTTTCTATTTATGCTCCATTTAAATGAGATATGGTTGTATCTAAATTTTCAGAAGAACAAAGGATACCGTAGCCTGTTTTCCTGAGTAGTTGTTACACCAACCAGGAAAATCTGTCGCCCTTTTCCTCTTGCCTTTGTACAGAACACTCCTGTGCCTTAGTGAGTGACCCACATACCTTTTGACAAACAAGGCAAAGGTAGCCAGAGAAGGTGGGTGCGGGAGCAGTTACTGAAGTTGTTTCAGAAATCCAGCTACACCAATAGGATGTGTGGAAGACAACTGTTATTTGAATGAGAGGAGCAGGGCATTGAGGTGGCCTTGGCTGAGACGTAAACTTTAGAATTGCACATAAATTAGGGTGAGGGTTTAAGAAAATGGGAATCACGATACTGTAATGATCTAAGAATATTTGTAAAGCACTTTATTGAGGGATATTAAAATGCAGGAAGCTGTACATACTTAATGTGTGCATCTTGATGAATTTGGAGACACGTATGTATGTGTGAAACCCTTCCCACAGCATGCCAGCATGATTCTGATTGCAAGAGTACAAACGTATGTCCCTTTTTCTCCATTTTATGTTGGGATGCAATAGCCGTCTCTGTTCTTTCCCTTGTGTAGCCACAGATGTGTACATATCACTGAGGTCCCAAATTAAAAAACAAACAAACAAACAAACAAACTTTCAAACCTTTTCTGGAGGAAACCTAGTATAATTCATAAGTGTGCACATAACACTTTGGTTTTCCAGCCCTTGAAAAAAATCCCCTCCTCACTGCCCAGCAAATTGCAAATCAGATTTGTCTCCTTAAACATAACCGAGGGGAGAGCCGTGCGGAGAGATGATGAGAGTAACAGTGTCAGTGCTGGAAGAAGTCGGGAGGCAGTTTATGGGCTGGTCTTAATGAAATTTCTGAAGGATTGTACTTTTCATAGGCTCTATTGCAGGAAATATCTCAGTGGGGTTTAATAAAATCAGAGGTTAGTAATAGAAGGGGCATTCTGGGAAAATAAAAAATAAAATTTTCTACTTCATAAAATATACCCTTTCCACTGAAATTTCCAGCATATTATAGATGAAATTGCACTAAAGCTGAAAAAAAGCACATAAAGATTATGATTGTTTTTTAGTCTTTAAAACGGATTGCTTTTTCTATTTACCTGCTAAAATCCGAGTAGAGGAATGCGTTCATTCCTGAGTGGTTATGGCTTCTGAGATGGTCAGGGCGCTGTGTCCCTCCGCGCACGGTAGGTATCAGTCAAGAGCTGGCGTCGGGAAACTGCTGGGGACTGGAAGGCTGGTTTTTCAACGGCAAATTGCTGGAATGTCATTGAGATG
The DNA here is from genome assembly GCA_004024845.1 of Tonatia bakeri. Lineage (NCBI taxonomy): Eukaryota > Metazoa > Chordata > Mammalia > Chiroptera > Phyllostomidae > Tonatia > Tonatia bakeri. The sequence goes on from PVIA01000625.1 coordinate 187,022, forward strand.
AAACGGTGGGGTTTTCTGTTTTGTGACATTTTGGAATTCACTCTGAAAATGAATCTCTGTTTAAATTGCTTTTTATCCTATCCACAGCTGGGTTCTAATGTTTTAATAATTTTCATAAAGCACTCTTTTACATCTCTTACTGGTATCATATATACCTGTAACTACAAATGTAGAACAGTATGATGTCAAAACTGAACATTTAAGGATAGAAAGCATTATTGTGGTTAAATTTCTACAACATGCACAAAAATAAGCAGAAGTGTTATTTTTAAGGCTGGCAAAAAATGGAGTATAATAAATAAGGTAATGTATCTAATTAGTAGAATACATCTTGCTCATTTTTATATGTCCTTTTTTTTGAATGGGACAAAAGAGACAAAAAGGGAACCACTAGAAATAAATCACTTGAGGGTAGATGTGCATGAAATAGTTTTATAGTTAAATATTTTCTTAGAGCAATCAGTTCATTGAGGGTTAGAGAAAATGTAAACCAAGGCATGATTTTAATACATACATGATTAACATAGCCTAACAATCTGTTGCACGGTCTTCTCTCTGCTGTTGCCCATGATTTGGGGTTAGCAAAGAACTTGAGGGTATGTGCCTGCAGTGTTCACCCATGACCAGAGTCTCACATGTCGAGAGGAAAGGTCGCTTCGAACCCCTGACCACAAGCATGTTTTTACTAGCTGTGTGAAATGATGTTACAGATTGAATGTGTGTGTCTGCCCCAAATTAATGTGTTGAAGTACTAGCACCCAATACGATGGTATTGGAGGCGGGGCCTTTGGAGATAATTCAGTTTAGAGGAGGTCTTGAGGGCAGAGTCCCCACCGTGGGCTTAGTGTTCTTACAAGAAGAGGAAGAGTTACCATGTGAGGACAGACCAAGAGGGTGGATGTCTGAAAGCCAGGAAGAAGATCTCACCAAGGACCTCTTTTTTCGGCACCTTGATCTTGAACTTCTCAGTCTTCAGAACCATGAGAAATAAGTGTAGATTGTTTAAATCACCTAGCGTGTGGTATTTTGTTATAGTAACTTGAGCTGGCCCAGACACATGGTGTTTGTGCTTAGTATTTGAGTGGTAACCATTGCGGCTTAGAGTTGTGAGAGAAGCCATCAGAGAGGCTAAATAGGTAGCCTCTCTGGGTAGATAAAGCGAAAAACTTTCCAGGAAAAGAAGATCAGCATGAAAATACAGAAGAGAAAATGAAAATGAAAGGGAGGATAATAGGACAACTACACTGATGATTCCGTTTTACACGTGTAGGCATTGATTTTCCTGGGTACTCAGGCACAGGAGATACAGATTGTACGTGCATCTTCTTTTCTAAATTCTTTTAATAAAGTACTCAAACTATATCCAGTAAGGAGATTACACACACACACACACACACACACACACACACACACAGACTATAGCAGTCTTGATAAGTTCCGAACTCAGAGGAAAAAGATAAAATAAAACAGTAAGGCACAGGGTAAAGAAATTAATTCTACCTGTGGAAGGATTGGTCGGGGAAGCATACCGAGAAAAGTCTTGTGGGTGACAATGTGAAGAAGACACTGTGAGTCCTTACTGATGGCAAGGGGGCCTACGATGTGCCCTTGCATCCCAGAAGTCAGTTGGTTGTTGCCCATCTCATGTCTCTGCTTTGCAGAGGCTGACCCTCTCTCCCTGTCCCACACACCTGGATGCTGCACCTGCTCTACACTGAATAAGGTATGACTTGAATTCATTTAATTCATGTATCTGTAAACAGCTTGAACTTCTGATGACATTTTATTCTTTTAAAAATGTTTCATTGTAAAATGTCATACCTGTAACATCGTATCTGAAATATATGCGTGACATTTAAAGATGACAAAGTGAAATACCTGTGTACCCACCTCGTGTCTTAGGAGAGGGAACAAATTTCTTTTTCTTGGGTCTAATTTGATCAAAATTAGGTTATTATTCTGATTTTCCAGACTGGCTGGAATGAGAATGACAAGTGTCAGTATTGTTAGCTTTTCTTAATATTCTCTCCACTGTTCAGTACCAGTAAGGTTTTTGTTTGGTTGGCTACTTGGTTGTCTTTTAGCGGTGATTGAGTTATGTCTCACGCCAAAGTCCTTTCACGGATTGTGAGATGCACTCTCTTGCCAAGACAGATTTTCATACAGATTTTTGGATCTCCTTCTCTGTATATCCTCTGCCTTTCTGATGTCTTGTCTAACAGTTAGATGTCCTCAGAAGTCCAAGACTCCCCTTTCTGTCTCCGCAGCCTTCTGTGCTTCCACTTCCTGTTCCATATACAATGAATCACAAAGCTCCTGGCTTTGTTAATGAGGAAATGATCGGTCACTTTAAAAAAAGTTTTACTGGAGGTGTCACAATAATCTTATTTCAGGTTTCTAAGTGTGAAGGGGATGGGAAAGTGACTAGTTACTGAACAATCTCACTCATGTTCCTGTCGATGTAAGAAAACTGCAGAGATTTTTGTGAGTATGTTTGAGCCAAGCTGATAACGTTTGTCAGGGAGCAAGATTTCAAATGCTTCAGAGAATGACAGTTTTACAGTTTCTTTTATATTTTTGAAATTAAGGAGGGATTGTAAGGAAGATGACCATGGTAACAGAAATAACAACAGGACAAAGCATCATTAATACTTAATAATAAAATAACATTGCAACATTATTTTATTTTACTCCTAGTATTTTATCCAAGTGAACGCTCATCTATTTAGTGCATGATTTTGTATTATAACTCTATTTTTCCCATTGGGTTGTGAGAACCTGTCATTTTGACTTTTCATTCCATAATTCTTGAAGGACCTTATCTAAGAATTCTTTAATATTTACATAGTATTTTTTCTCAAACTAAGGGTTATTTTGTATCTTGTTTATTTCCATAGTTAAACTGCAAAATAATTATATAGTTGTCGTATAAATGAAAAAAAGAAGTCCTAGCTCTATTTTAGGGAAACATCAGGAAAATAAATGGTTGAAGTGTTAATATTATTTATCGGTATTATATAGTATATTATGGTGCAGATAGTATAAGCAAAGCATTGACCTACAGATTTTATCTATCTTTTGCGTATTTTCAAAGGAAGAAAGAAGTCGTTCCTCTATGACAGTTTATAACCAAACATTTTTGTCCTCTGTAATTTTGCAGACGTTTTTCAATATAAATTGAATCTACCAAGCAGGTAAAATCAAATTAAGGAAATAAAACATAACAGACAATAAGCTTCAGAGAAGAAACTTAGTTTGATGTGGTACTTTATGATAGTGTGAGGACCTCACAGCAAGATGAATTCATTCTCAAACGGTTTTTGTGCTGCTGTGGCGTTCCCAGAAGCATGTCCTGAGTGTTCACGGATGTCTTTGAAAGTGCTGTACAGCAGGGTCCTCACTTAAATGATGTGGTATGATAATGTAGATTAGTCTTTGTTGCTGTGAGTGGAGTGGCCTTGGTGAAAAAAAAAAAATAAAAGCAACAACCACCACACTAAACTACTCTATACTATGGCTCTGTCCCGATTACAGGTTGAATTCCACGCACACGCTTGGCTTTGCATATTGGAAGCTTGTTGACTCTCCATGGGTGCAACTCTTAACAGGCACAGCATATTAAAATTTGTTCAAAACCAGACATCTTTCAACTCAGCTATCTATCAACACACCAAAACCAAACAGCTAATATATTCCAGGTTTTTGAAAATGAGGATTGAATCAATATTTCTGGTTAGTGACTTATGTTCAAATTTGTTTCAGAATACTTAAAAATTAAGTTGTTGAATTTGAAATAGGTAAGTTCTTTTCTTCTTAAAAATGTCCTTTCTGTTGAAGTTTTAGAGATGGAGGGGAATTCCAGCCTGGGTAAAAGCCTGGTGAACATACATCGATGAGTCCTACCATGTTGTTGACATGATTCATGGGGAACAGGACACTTTCAAGAGAAGAGGGCCGTGCAGCAACCTGGAGAAGCTTTAGAAACGTGCCTTTGAGAAGAACAAAGCACTCAGCTTGGCTTACAGTAGGTATTTAATAAACATCAGTAATCAATGAGGAGATTTTACAAAAGTAATAACATCATTTTTTAGGAGAACCAAAATGTTAAAAAGTGTTGTACTTCAGAGTCAGTACAAATGGGTCCTTGTGAGACCAAATGATGCAACTTTAAAAAAATTAAAAGGAGTGGAAGGGACCATTTTGACCTATTATTTTAAATGGGAAAATGAAACAAAAACCCTCAGGGCTATGAGAGAACTGAAGTAGACAAAGTCTGAAAGAAAAAAGAAACTAAATGGAGAATAAGCATTTTGTATACTAAGAAAAAAAGATATTTGCATTTTGTGGTTTTTTATTTTTAAGTTTTTAAATGCCTGCCCACTTTTATAGGTGATATAAGTATTCATTTATTTAATCAGGAATTCAATAATTGATTCTTTACACCTTTTTAAAATTCTTCCAGTATGCTAGCCCTTAAGTCCTAGAAAGTATTCTGTCATGGTTGCAACTATTGAGAAAAAAATAAAGAGAATTATTTCTGAAACAGAAGAAAAATAAACAGAAAGGAAGGCATAAAAGACCTGGATGAATTCCAATAGGTAATGTGGATATTGTGCAGTGTATAAACAAGGCAAATATGGACAATTTTGCTTGAACACTTTCATTATTGTTATTGAAATCACATAGTAAAGATCAAATGAGTTAGCTTTTTAAATACTTTGAAAGATCTAAGAACAAATGTAACACCATTTAATTTTAAACAAACTGTCATTTTCAAGGTAGACTGATTTTATGTGAAAAACTCTTAATAAAATGGCCAGAAGGTACACCAGATGTTCAGTGGTCCTTGAAAAATATATACATTTTTTAATGAGAGAATGGAATTGGTGAAACACCTCCATTCTTTCTTTGTTTTTTTGGTGTTGTGACTCTGTGGGACTAAAGCATTTAAAGTCTTAAGTACAACTTTGATGTTTAATAAATGCACAGGATATTTGAAAAAAAAATGTAGCACAGCAGTTAAAAACCAAAGCTGGCAAACTCTTCTTACCTACTTCAGTAAGAACAAGCCCATAAACTGCAGAGGATTACTACAACAACGTTTATTTATTTCTCGCACTGCATGTGAGGGACCGCAGGATTTTTCTTCTCCATCTGTGTTTTGTTGTGATCCCCGGCTGAAGGATCGTCGCCCATCCTGGGCGTGCCCTTTTGTGCCAGACACAAGGAGAGCTGGTGGAGATAACACAGGTCTCTGGAAGTCCCTGCTCAGAACCGTGCATCCATCACAATTGCCTGTTGCATTGACCAAAGTGTGTCACGCGGCCAAACCTAAAGTCACCGGGGCAGGAAAATGCACTCAGCCCTGGCCGGGCACTGTGAGTCCCATGGCTGTGGTTGGTAATTGATAGTCCTTTTAGAGAGTGGGAGTCAATAAATGAGAACAATCATGTGACCTTGCAACGATAGATGCTGGGCCCTCCCTGACTGCATTTTCCATTTAATAACTGTAAACTTGGGGGAGCTATTTAACCTCTTTATGCCTTGGATTTCTCATCTATAAAGTAGGAAACATTAGTACTTTTCTCATAGAGTGTAAATGAGGATCATGAGAATTAACATTTGTAACAAACTTAATAATACTGCACTACAGTAAGGATGATTTAATTGTGAAGTATAACAAATGCATACAGCAAAATTAATTACTAATCTATTTTAGTGACACTTTCTAATCATACTATCAAAGATGCTTGTCAAATGTATGTACTTAGCTGTAAATCAAGAAACACTGTTTTTACTAGATTTATTTGGTCTAAGTTCACATGAAACATAGCCCCTAGGGACTGTAAGAGCTGCTAAGTTCATTTTATTTTCCAAGTTATGGTACTTCCACTTGCTGTTTACAATAAACGCCACAAAAGTGAAGTAACATACAATATGGGGCCTTTCATGAAATATCCAGAATAAGTAAGTATAGAGACAGAAAGCAGATTGATGGTTTCACAGCTTGAGAAGAGGGGAGAATAGAAGTGCCAAACATGTCAAAGTTTTTGAGGGGGTAGGTAATGACAATATTTTGGAGCTAGATAGAAGTGGTGGAACACATTAAAGCCACTGAAATTTCAGTGAGAAAATGTGCACAGAAGCAACCAGTAAAGATTTGTAACTCTGTTGGTTACTATTCTTGCAATTTATTATTGAATCTGATATTCATGAAGGCATGCGTTCAATTCTAGAAGCAAGAGTGGGAAGATTATGTGAAGAGATGGATAGTAACAGAATTCTTTTATCTCTCTGAGCTTCATGACATAGTCTGCATGCTATATTGATCTAAAGCAACAGCCTATGGTTTAAACTGGGAGAGAAAAAAAAAGTACTGGATCTGGCAGAGACCAGAGCAATCTGTCACCTCTGAGAAGGAGACACAGACATGAGATGTTTCGGGAATTCAATTTTCTATGGATCTCAACCTCTAAAAGAATTTAACTTGTTGGCCTGATAGTAATATTGTATTTTAAAATGTTCTTTGGGGAACTTAATACTACCCAGGTAATTATGAGGCATTTTGTCATCACTGACCAAATCTGTTTTGATTATATAATAAATCATATGAAAGTAGTACATAGTTATTTAATCAGTGTTTTCTAATTGCTAATTTAATACTAATAATATACTCTTCATGTTTCTCTGTTTTTCTTCTCTCAATTGTGGGGTGACTGAAAATTCAAATTTTGATTTCCCGTCCTAAACGACTTTTTTCTTCACCTGTCAAAGAACCTCACACAGTCTGCTCTTATTCTGAGTTGTGTTTTGGTTCATTATAGTTTCTTCAATTCTCTTTGCCTAAGTATTTTAATTTTTAGATTTTAATGAGAAGGCATTGATATTCTATAAAGATAATAATAAAAAGTATTTAGATAATAATCATAAGTTTGAAAATATAGATTATTTAACTCAGTAAATGATTTGTGCTTCTATGTTCTTTGGTGATGAAAATATTTGAATTAGCACTGATAAATGACTTTTGGAATGTTTTATACTTTAAAGCTACATGTCAGAAAATCAGATAAAAATGCAGTACATCTTCATCACTATTTAAAAAATTAATTTATAGAAAACATCTCAATGTGTTGTCCTGTACTATGCAATAGGTGTATCACAAAGAACCCAAGAGGGTTTGAGGCTGTAGGAATTTGGTTCTTGAAGTCTGAGCAAGTTGACTCTCTCACGGTGAACGTGATTAATGTCTGCCTTACAGAATGGTAGACACGTTAAGTGGGAAGATACAAAGCTTTGAAATCTATAAAAAGATATCAATATGAATATTTTGATTTTTGAAAAATATGAACTATTTTTAATGTCTTATAATTATTTTATATTTGCTACTGTCATTCTGGGAAAAATAGCTAAAGGCGTTCTCACTCTACTGACTTTGGGTCAGCAAATTTTACATTTTTGTGGATAGTGATTTACATGACCAGATATATAGCTTTCATTTCTCAAAAACCAGTATTGTGAATTATGTCAGGCTAATAATAACCAGTTCAAGAAAGTGTGAAGAGTCCACAAAGACTTGGAGCAGATTGCACAGTGCAAGGCAATCACTAGGAATTTCCCTCTTTTTTGGATCTCTTCCACGTGTCCTAGGTGAACAGGTGCACTGAAGTTCTCCTACAAAGCTCCTTGTCAGTTTGGGGAGGAAAATGTGTTTAAGTCCAAGAATTTCAGTACCTGACCATTGTGATTAGTCTTATAATTGTACATTTTGTAAAACAGTTACATTAGAGAAACTACATCATGATATAAAGGACCTACATCAGAGTAAATTTTAAGTACAATAAATGTAACTCTGAGTGCAAATATTAAGTTCATCATTATAAGTAAAAACATATTGGTAGGCAGAACAGCCCAGAAAAATTTTTGCTTTAAATAGTCACAGCTAATTTGGGCCCTAGGATGTCCATGTCATGATAAAAATTAATGCATAATGCATACACACACTACCAACTACTGAACACCAACTAATTTCTAAGAAAAATGTCTTTACTATTCCAAGGAGTTACAGCTCCTATGGAAGTTTCAGCAAATATCCGCTCACCAACCTACAGCTGTGAGTGACATTTAAATGTGTTTACCACAATACATGACGTAGAAAATTGATTAGTTTTCACTTTAGATTATGAGGATAATATGCCAAATTAATAACCAAATAATAGAAATGAAGTTGACCTTCTCTTTAGAGATATCTAAAATGCAATGTTTTCAGATTCTCGGCTCTCAGGCTAAAGACTCTATATTAGTTGTCTAAAGTATTTCTTCTAAATAATTTCCTTCCAAGTATACTTATTTATTATATTTTACTAACAACAATCAATTTTTAAATTATTAGCACTCTGTGATAGGTACTTGTACTAATTTGTTTTCTATATTAAATTGCCATATGAAAAAGAAAAATATAGAGCATTCATAAATTATCAGTTGCAAGCATCCATTATGTTTATTCTATAGTCCAATTAATAAATAATTGTGGCCTTGATAATGACTACAAAATATAAAATCAATTTCATTTAAATAAAATAAAAATGAGAGATATAGTACAGGTTATCTTTGAGTATGCTGCTTATTTTGAAAAGATGGTTTATAATTAAATTTCCTCTCTGTAAAATATTGTGAAGTGCACTAATGAAATTTTATTTGAAATTTTCATATAGTATTGATAATTATATGGAATTTTGAAAAAAATGATGGCTATGACCTTTTGAACACAATGATTATAAAATTACACTTGTGTAGTATTTAGAAAATGAAATTTCCTCTTTGTGACTTTTATTTATTTTTTATTGTTGTTACATTATAGTTGTCTCCATTTCCCCCCATTACTCTCCCCTGCCCTACCCACCTCCACCTCCTACATTCAATCCTCCCTGCCATTGTCTTTGTCTGTGTGTCCTTTACACATGTTCCTTGAGGACCCCTTCCCCCGTTTCCCCTCTTATTCCCCTCCACCCTCCCCTCTGGTCACTGTCACTATGTTCTTTATTTCCAAGTCTCTGGTTATATTTTGCTCACTTGTTTGCTTTTTGATTAGGTTCCACTTATAGGTGAGATAATATGGTATTTGTTTTTCACTACCTGGCTTATTTCAGTTAGCATAATGCTCTCCAGTTCCATCCTTGCTGTCACAAAGGGTAGGAGTTCCTTTTTACTTTCTGCTTCATAGTATTCGATGTATAAATGTACCACATTTTTTTGATTCACTCATTTACTGGTAGGCACTTAGGCTGTTCCCAGCACTTGGCAACTGTAAATTGTGCTGCTATGAACATTGGGGTGTATAGGTTTTGAGTTGGTGTCTCAGGGTTCCTAGAGTATAATCCCAGCAGTGGTATTGTCAGGTCAAAAGGCAGTTCTAATTTTAGTTTCTTGAGGAAATTTCATTTTGTTTTCCACAACAGCTACACCAGTCTGCATTCCCACCAAATATGTACTAGGGTTCCCTTTTCTCTACAACCTCTCCACAAATCAACAAACAACAAGAACATATGGTTTGTTGATTCGTTTATGATGGCCATTCTGACTAGTGTGAAGTGGTTTCTTATTGTGGTTTTGATTTGTGTGTCTCTGATGGCTAGTGATACTGAGCATCCTTTAATATGTTTCTGGGCCCTCTGTATGTCCCCCTTGGACAAGTGCCTGTTCAGGTCCTTTGCTCATTTTTAAATTGGGTTGTCTGTCTCCCTGGTGTGGAGTCCTGTTAGTACGGGGCTAGCGGCACACTGGATAACGTGTCTGCCTACAGATCAGAAGATTCTGTGTGCCTTTTAAACTATTTTTGCTTAAATTTAATCTTGACTTAGGTTGATTGTTTAATACTATTCAATAGCTTATCTCAGAATAATGATGAAAACCAAACTTTTTATCCTATAATCCCTCCAACCAGACGACTGGCGACTTGTCATTTCCTCATCTGAGGCTACAGTTTACTCCATTCATTCTGGGCTTTTTATTCCCAGACCACACCAAACTTGTCCTGCCTTACAAGCTTTGCACTTTATTGTTTATCTGTCTCCAATTCACCTTATAATTTAGTTAGCAGCTCAAATGTCAACTTTCTCAAATCATCTTTTAATTTATGTCTTAGTTCAAATGTCACCTCTTCAAAGACATTTCTTATGGCTTTTAAACTCATTGACGAGCCTTCATCCCTTTGCTTCCTTGTTCTTAGTAGTATACATCACTATTTGATATTATATTAGTTTGCTCGGACTTTGTTGAGGAAGAATAATTTTCCCTTTACCCTCTAATATCTGTTCCTGAGGCCTGCAAGTTAAATTGACAACAAATAGTTTACCTGGAGTAAAAAAAGTTTGTATACATATAGTAACCAACAAAAGAAATAGCTGGATTGTTAAGTGGTAAAGTTAGAGGCTTATATACCTCCTTTTCAGAAAAATTATATCTTATTTATTATGCTATTACAGTTGTCCCAATTTTCCCCCTTCCCCCCCCTATACCAGCTCTCCCCTAAGGCAATCCCTACACCATTGTTCATATCCATGGGTCATACATATAAGTTCTTTGGCTTCTCCATTTTTTATATGGTACTTTACATCCCCATGGCTATTCTGTAACTACTTATTTATACTTCTAATCGCCTCATCTCTTCACCCATTCCCCCACACCCCTCCTATCTGGAAACCATCAAAATGCTCTCTGTATCCATGATTCTGTCTCTCTTCTTGTTTGCTTAGTTTGTTTTTTAGATTTAATTGTTGATAGATTTGTATTTTTTTTTTTTTGCCATTTTATTGTTCATAGTTTTGACCTTTTTTATTTTCTTAAAAATGTCCCTTAACATTTCATATAACAATGGTTTGGTGATGATGAACTCCTTTAGTTTTTCTCTTGTCTGGGAAGCTCTTTATTTGTCCTTCAATTCTAAATAATAGCTTTGCTGGGTAGAGCAGTCTTGGCTATAAGTCCCTGCTTTTCATGAGTTTGAATATTTTTTACTAATCTCTTCTAGCCTGCAAAGTTTCTTTTGGGATATCAGCTGACAGTTTTATGGGAACTCCCTTGTAGGTAACTAACTGCTTTTCTCTTGCTGCCTTTAAGGTTCTCTGTTTATTTTAACCTTTGGCATTTTAATTATGATGTATCTTGGAGTGGACCTCTTTGTATCCATCTTGTTTGGGACTTTCTGTACTTCCCAGATTTGTATGCCTATTTCCTTCACCAAAATAGGGAAGTTTTTTTTTTTTTCATTATGTTTTCAAATAGATTTTCAATTTCTTGCTCTTTCATTTTCACTTCTGGCATCCTTATGATGCCAGAATGTTGAACCTCTTGAAGTTGTCCCAGAGGCTGCTTACACTGTCCTCATTTTTTAAATTCTTTTTTCGTTTTGTTGTTCTGATTGGTTGTTTTTGCTTCCTTATGTTCCAACTCATTGACTTGATTCTTGGCTTCATTCACTCCATTGTTGTTTCCCTGTAAATTGTTCTTTATTTCATTTCTGACTGGATCTTTTTTATGCTGTTAAGTTCCTCAATAAGTTCCTTGAGCATCCTTATAACCAATGTTTTGAACTCTGCATCTGATAGATTGCTTAACTGCATTTTTTTAGCTCTTTTTCTGGAGTTTAGGTCTGTTTTTTCATTTGGGCCATGTTTCTTTGTCTCCTCATTTTGGCAGCCTCCCTGTGTTTGTTTCTATGTATTAGGTAGAACTTCTTTGACTCCCTATCTTGGTAGTGTGGCCTAATGTAATAGGTGTCTTGTAGGGTCCAATGGAACAGCTTCCCTTATCACCCAAGCTGGGTACTAGAGGTGCACCCTTTATTTGGGCTGAGTACACTCTCCCTTTGTAGTTGAGCCTTGGTTGTTGTTGACAGATCAATGAGAGGGATTTACTCAGGCCAGTCAGCTGCAACGATTGGCTATGACCAATGACCATAAACCTCTACCCTTTGTGGAGGATCAGTTGTACAGTGTTGGGGTGGTGGTGCTCTGACATGGTCTGTAGCTGCCCACTGGGTGCATGGGTCCCAAGATTTCCTAGATGATGCATGTCAAGGTCAGCCCCAACCTGTGTTTTGCCTGGGGTCACCCAGCCTGAACTATAAAGCAATCTGAGATGGCTGCTGATTGTGTTTGGCTTGGAGATTCCCAGGTGAAATCAAGCTGTGTATTTTGGCTGGATGCTGCTAGTGCTTTGCTTGGGGCTATTTAGGAAGAGGTAATGCAGCTGGAGGCTCACTGAGGCTGGCTGTTGCTTGTTTGAAATGATTTAGGAAGTTGTGAAGTAGGAGTCAAGACCAGCCATTAATATGAAAAAAACCACTATTAACAGCTGTAAGTTGACAGGAACAGAGTCTTAGGGGATATTCAGGGTTAGACAAACAGTGTTAACTAGGTTGATGGAGTCTCAGATATGGCACCTGCCTGCTAGTTCTGTGGCTCTGTGGGAGGAGGGTTCAGAAAAGAGACAATGGCCTCTGCCTGCCTTTCTGTATGGGAGAAAGCTGTTCCTTAGTTCTTGCCTTGACACCGGACACCAATTCCTCCCTGCATGCCACTTTTGCCTTTTAAGCTTCTACACAGTACTGGGACTCAGAGGGCATGTAGGTTGTCTAAGAGGAACTGCTTGGGACTCCAGAAATTTCTTCCACCAACACAATCCCTGCTATTTTTTGCAGAAGTTACAGGGTCTTATTTTCCTGGCACTGGAACCCTAGGCTGGGGGACTTGGTTTTATCCACCACACATGGATGTGGGACCTGCCTGTCTGCATCTTGCCCTTCTGACCAGTCTGGATGGGTGTGGTTTCTTTAATTCTGTAGTCATCAGACTTCCATTTAACTAGCTTTCTGATGGTTCTGAGTGATGGTTATTCTATTGTATACCTTCTTAAGAGCAAAAAGAGAAGGGGAAGAGAATGCTTCTATGGGAAGACAAATCAGCTTTTTTACAAATAGGTTTTTAGGAGAACAAATGAGAGATATGAAAATTTGTGAGATATGTGACACCTGTTCCTACAGGTGTGCGTGGTCTTTTCATTTTGTTTATGACAATGAAACTCTCCAAGTGTGAGGATTTATGGCAGATTTATTATTGTTGCTGTCCTGGGAATAGAGTCTCCAAAGAGGTAATTTATGGTAGCCTCATTTCTCAGTTGTTGCTTTTGGTCAGATTAGGGAAGCTCTGTGATATCTTCTTTTCATCTTCTGTTGAATTTCAAGTCTTCAGCTTAAAATAATCTCCATACCCTCTATGGAGTTCCAGGTGGATTCCTACAGCTGTCATAACAGAAATTCACAAACTGGGTGGATTAAACAACAGAAATTTCTCACAGTTCTACGTACTGGAAATGCGAGATCAAGGTGTCAGCAGGTTTGGTTTATTCTGACACCTCTATCTTCACTTGCAGGGGGCCTTTTCTCTGTTCATGCACATCTCAGGTGCCTCTCAATATGTTCTAATGTCTTCATTTCTTAATGACACCAGGTCCAGTTAGGGCTCACCTTAATGGCCTCATTTTAAATGAGTCATCTGGTTGAAGGTTTTATCTCCAAACACAGCCACCTTCTGAGATACTAGACATTAGGACTTCAATATATAAATTTCAGGGGCACATTTCATTTTATAACAGATATTATTTACTCTCATTTTTTACTGCCTATCTTTTGCCTCCCCCACTATAATGTGAGCTCTTTGAGGGCAAAGAAATGCTTCACCTGACTGCTCTCAATATGTAAAATGGTTAATGGCCATAGTTGGTTATAACTGGTGGACAAAAATATTTGTTAAATACCCAGATAAATTGTTTCAGTGAATAAATATTACTCTCTAATGTTGACTAGGAAACTACTCACTAAAAAATATAAGCATATTTTGTATAAGAGTCAATGGGGTGATATAGTGAACTTTCCCAAATATTTGGAAAATTGTTCAGTGCCAAAAATAAAATAGACTTTGAGAGATTTTATTTTGAAAATATTACCCATAATATTACTATACAGAAAATCTAGAAGAGTTTAAAAATACCCTCCAGGAAGAAAGAATATTCTTGAAGACTATAGCCAAAAAACTTTTATAGGAAAATACAAAGCCATATACTTATCCAACTTTTTCTCTGTAGAGCTATGTAAGATGATAAAATGATAAAATTACCAGAATTAAGTAGAATTTTTTAATAATGTAATACTTGATGAGAACAAAAAATAAGTGGCATTTTGCAGGAATGGGAAAAATTGAAGGCAGGTTATATAGTAGTGAAATGAAAAATAACAAAGGAATGGCAGACAATAAAAGCTGGCAGGTAAAGGAGTAAATTGGATTATCTTGTGGTTTAGGGTTGATATTTAATCTGAGTTCCATCAGCTAGGGCCTTTATGAAGGGGGGATGGTGATGCGAGGTCAATGTATGAAGATTGGAGACTTTAAAACAACAAAGCAAGTGTTACTTTTTTGTGTGATGTGCTAAGGTTGTGGACCTTGACTGAGGTTGTTATAACATTTGATATGTCCTTACCCTTGGGGAGATTAGAAGTAAAGAATTAGCCCCCTTTTCTACAGTAAACTTAAAAACTAGGTAAGGAATTAATTGTGCTGTCATTTATACTATTCTTTGTCCATGAGTGTATTTTTGTAAGGGGGAAGTAATATAAAGCAGGAATTTGAATCAGAAGAAATCTAAATGAACAAAGAAAGATGTTAAAGCAGAGCTATAAATTTGAGTCATTAGCAAGAAATGGGCTCATCAAAGAAAGCAGAGAAATAAGAGCAAACTCCCTGATTCTCAGGTTCAAAGAATGATCACATGCAGAACAAACCACGTAATTTTCTACAGAATTGATGATCACAAATATACAGTATTGACTATCACAAGTATACTGGGAAATATATAAGACATTGTGTCGTGGTTGAAGTACTTTACATTATTTTCAGGGTGGAATGTGCTCACTTTATAGGAGAAAATGATTTCATGCTTTTTCACCATTTTGTGTTTTGAAGATTGGGTTTGCAGAATGACAGTTTGTTCTAAGTACTAGCTGCCTTTACCTCTGTTAAGAGAAGATAATCTACATTTTTAAAAACTGGTGGTGTTCTGTGATTATGACTTTTCTTGTAGAATATACAATTTTGCATTCTTCTCTCCATTCCCATCATTTCCAATGTTTCCTTCACTGAGATTCATTCTTATCTAGAACATTCTGTATTATTGATTACCCATAGGATAGATTTTGTAGAATGTTCAAAGAAACCAATGCAGTAGATTATAAGGTGAATTTGGATTATTCTTCCATTCAGTAATTTGGGGGACAGTTAACTTATAAAACAACTTTATATACATGAGGGACTAGCAGATTGTGTCTCCAGAGAGAATGTCTTGGAGAAATGTTCAATAGAGGTGAGCAGAAGGAAAAAAAGAAAAAAAATGACTATCTCTTGATTATTTATTTGATTCTTGTACGATTTATTGTTAACTTCGCATCAATGGTGATGATGATGATATTATGTTAATATCTAAAAGTACCTCTAGAAATAAGCTCGGCCCGGTCACACCATTTTATATGTTTATTTCTGTGCAGAAGCACTGTACCACTGACTGTGCACAGCTAATATTTCTATCTTTACAAGGAGCTGTGCGAAACAAAGCTTTTATTTTTCCTTAAAAGCTTTTCTCCAAAATCTCAGTTTTGTAGGTTGAAGAATTTTCACACATCAAAGCAAACAACTCAACTCGAGTGAACAGGAAAACAAACTTCTGAAAAAATTTGACCGTGCTCACTAAACTTGCCAACTGCTCCTCCCTTTTGGATCTCTGAGACAAGCTCTTTCATTTTCTCTCCCCATTTTCATCTGCTGCAAGGAAATAAGGTGAAAAGCAAACCCCTGAATCCCAAGACACTCTGGAAACTCATTCGATTCTGTTTCTTTTCAGCCGTAAGATTTCCCCACTCACTTTCAGGAATAAACAGTTTCTCGGGAAGCAATCTTTACAGTTTTAATAGCTTCTGGCATTTCCAGTCTCCGAAGTCTTTCTCTCTAAAGTTTCCTTCTTCCACCACCTGGGGTTTCTGGGTATCATCATTCATGCTCTGAGAAAAGTTTTCCTTCTGCATTTCTCTTTGATTTTCTTTCTTCCTTTTTAAAAATTCAGATACATTTTTGTCAACTGCTGGTATAAAATAAAACATTAGAAGTATTGCAAAGCTGTTTCATAATATACCATTGATCTACAAAATTCTTAAAGTATTTACCATTTACTTTATTTGCTTATATATATATTTGGTACGGGAAGCCACACGTCACACATGAATTTTCCTTTATACATTACTTGAAGTTAGAACATTGCATTTCGTAGGCAGAAAATAATTCTGTAGGAAAAAAACTGAGGTGGGTCTTAATTTTTTTCTGGATTCAAACTGTACAGTATTATCAGAAGAAGGTATTTTCATGAAATAAGTTATCTAAACAATTTGCCTGTAAATGTGAGGATATGAACAAAAATTCCATGTATTTGACACCCTTGAAGAGAATAACAACTTCTAGAACTCATACACAGATGTAACTTTCTTTGGGAAAAGCACACTATTCCCAACTGTGTTGCAATTGTCCTTTCATGTGGCAACGAATATCCTTAATTTTTTCAAACAGAGTAATATGTTGGGAAGTTAATATCAAGAAAAATGCTACTTTAAAAAATGTTTTCTAGTCATTTGACCTGGATTCACTACCCTAAATTAACATCCTTTATCAAAAGTGATTACATTTCCTTATGCTTTTAGGTCATGGCTATCTGCTGTTTTGGGAGCCCAGCCATTTTTTCAGACTTGCTCTATGCATTTGATGGCATAGCTCTCTAAGGACAATAATTTTGGTCATGGAGAGATAATAACCTTGGGGTCATTTGAAGTAATTTTTTTACTGTTGGCAATCATGACTTTGTTCACATTTCAAAAAATATAACTTTCTTTTCCCTGCACGTGATAGTGTTGTTTATACTTTTCATTGCCATCTGAATTTCTTGCTCTATTCTCCTCAGTTGTATTCAACTGTATGAAAATATACTGAAGAAAGGAATGAAAGACTGAATTGAAGGTGAGAAATCCTGGGTTTAATTTTGACATTACCTAAGGGCATCTGTTTAAGCAAAACATATTAAAAACACCTGCCCCATTGACTATGTATTCTTTGACCATCACATAAAAAATTAATATAAATAGGAAATATACTTTACAAAGCTGTGGACAATATTAGTTTTAATATTTGTAGTATGATCATTTTTACTGCAATTGTGTGAGGGGCGAAAACTGAAAAAAAAAATTCTCAAAGTAACTATTTTCCCCTACAGATAGTTAATCCATTTTTTATTAATTTCTTCGTGATGAAATATTGATTTGGGAGGTCATATCATTACTGTTACAATTGGCCATTGTTATGTAAGTCACCTCCAAAACTCAGTGCTTAAAATAAGAATAATTTATTACAATAACTTTCCAGTTATGAGTGTGGGGCTTGGCTGATCTCAGATGGACTCACTCATGTCCTCAGTTTGGAGGGCTATTGGCGGACACAGACTGGCCTTATCCAGGGAAATGGAGCCCCATGGCCCTGCTCTGTGTGTCTTTCATCCTCTTTCTGGTTCAACAAGCAAAGCCAGTATGTCTGTTTCATGCCAACAGCTGAAGGGCAGAATGAGCAAGTCTGACCTTGCAAGCCTCTTTCAAACTTCTAATTGTGTCACATCAACTAACACTTCACTGACCAAAGCAAATCACTTGACGAAACCCATGGTCAGGAAACTACACTTCTCACCACCTCATGGAGGATGCTGCAAAGCTCATAGCAGAGGGTGGAAGCAGGAAGGAGTGACAGACTGGAGCCACCCGGTAATCTGCTATGGTCACATTTGCAGAGTAGTGTGTTCCGAAGTGACACAAATACATGCGTGCACATGACGGTGTAGATGTGCAATATTTCGTGTGTACTCAGCACAATTGTGATTCTATGGGAGTGCTTTTGTTTTTATTTATTACTTTTGATTAGATTATTTAGAATAGCAATTTTAAATATTACCCGCTAGCACAAAAATTGTATTGCTAGAGAATACCAGATAACATAAACACTGTAATTGTAGGTAGTAAATAAACAACCATGCACACACATGCAAACATACACATATATTCCCTTTTCAGTTTAAACCATATTTTAAAAGTTATAACATCAAATTAACGTCCTGCATCAAACATTAACATAAAGAACATAAAGTGATATAATGTTAACTCTATCTTCTATACATACATAAGGGTATTTATCTGTTCATTTTAGTTCTTGTGTTTGACTGTGTCAAAGAACTTAGTTGTTCACATGATTCCTTGATTTTTTAGCAGAATACATTCACTTTATAGCACTCCTTATAAAATTTGATCTGATTTAAATCGTATTTATTTTTGCTAAATCAGACACATGTGATTTTTATTAGCTTGGGCATTCGCACAGTATTACATTGCTATTATAAAGTTATTAAAATAATTTAATAGTCTGTTTTAGTAACTGTTATTGCTTTAGTCTAAATGCGTTTTTGTCAACATACTTTGCATTTATATTCCAACTGACTTTGCAAAGCCTGGTATTGTCTGAGAGGAAGGCTGACAATTACTCTCCAATGAGCACTTTGTCATATTTATGCTCTGTTCAGTTCACCGGGAAATAACATTGTACTTGTTTTTAACGTGATCATCATTTGTCTTTGCGTGTTCGTTTGTGTGTGTGCAGCAGCAATTGCGGCAGCTCAATTTTGAGCTCGTACGTTGACAGAGATCATTCAAAACCAAACTATTTTTGGTCTACTTGGGGGACGGCGAAAATGCTGACTTAACTATCCAAAGGAGGCTAACAAAATGTAGGTATAATAAATGTAGGTCAGGTTTAGGAATAAAAAAAACATGTGCACCTGAGTATACAAGTTCTAATTTTAATATTTTTCTATCCCATGACCTTGAGAAAGTCACAAGCTCTTGAATTTTCTGTTTCTGATCCAGAAATCATGTTAATCATAACCAGCTTCCCAATCTTACACTTTTTTGGTATAATTAAACAGCAGTTAGAAAATTATTAAACAAAATGATGTAATACAGTTAAAACGTGGTACAAGGTAAATTGAGTCAAGAGCTGGCAGTTATTATTGGGAGCAACAGGGTCAGAGGAGGTGCCGGTGATTTAAATGGTTTTAATAAAATGAAGCCTCCCCTAAGTTTCAGATGCCTGGATGGTGAGGGCTACCCTGGAAACCTCCATAGCGCAAAAAGGGCTACTTTCTCTATGTCTGTGACAAAAAGAGAGACAACTGACATGGAAATTCATTAAAAATTTGGTAGCTTAAAACCCACTTCTAAGTTGCAAATTTAATGTATAAGCTTTATATGTATATAATATAAAGCACATGCATTAATGGAATAAAGGGATTCATTTGCCTACACACATCATAGCCTACTAAGACATGAACAGGATTTTGCAACAAAGAAAGGAAGAGTTTATTTTTAGGAAGAGGCCCAGTCAAGAGACACAGGTGAGCTAATGCTCAAAGACCTGTCTCCCTGGTGGTTCCCAGGGGGTGGGTTAGATGGGAAAAAATCACCAATCATGGTGACTAAGGGAGTTATGGTTGAGGTCAGGGTAGTGGTCAATGCTAGGATAAGGGCTCATTAGCCATGGCCTCTGGTCCTGATGTCAGCCATGGCATTCCTTTGTCTGGTCTCACTGCATAGCTGGGTCTGGAGCTGAAACACAACTGAGACCCTGATGTTATCTCTAGTGTAACCAAAACTCTGCCTCTGGAGTCAACAGATGGGAAGCCTTGTTCACAGGATTATCTGATACTGATCAGAATTACATTGTCCTGAAGGCTTAATGACCGAAGAAGCGGACACACAGGGAGAAGGAGGCGAGATGGGTCAGGGTACCGGATGAGGCCAGTTTGACTACAAAAGGGAAAAAATTGTTTTTAAGAAATAAAGTTTTTGTGTGGTTGCACACAGACACACACACAGGTGCACATTTAGTGATTTTAGAGGAGGAAGGCTTTTCAAGTCGTGGGAACACCACTGAAAAGGAACAAAGATATATGTGAAGAAGGTGTGCGCAGAGAATCTTCTCTCTGAAGCAGAGAGACAGGTTCAGGAGGTAAAAGGATTTTTAGACAATATGAGAGGAAATAGGCAATCTTTATATGTCTCTGAGCAAGTAATTTCAATAACACAAAGAACGTGTTAGTCAAATTTGTCTGGTGGAAGTTTTAAGACTGGACTGGGAGAACAAGGATGACAAATATAACATGGACAGAGTTATAAGGTGAGAAGGAGTTTCGGGAATGAAGACGGGAGAGGACACATCTGAGGGATGTTTCTGAGGAAATGCCTGGATTGGACGGCTGACTGGATTAAGATCATGGAGAAGGAAGGATTGTAAGTTTTTAGTTTTCTAGTTTAAGCATATGGGATATGGACACACTTATTTAAATTATTCTGGCGCAGGTGTTTCTTTTTAAATCAATTTCATTGAGGTCTAATTTATATCTGTAAAAGTAATCATTTTTCCTTGAGTTCGTAGGCAAAAAGAGAGCAACATTGTAAAATGCTATTTGGGAACTGAGAAAGATGAAAGCTGAGAATAGACATTTGCATTGAAAGAATTTGGTTTCATATTATCCTAATGATATTGTGAGAAGCCACTTTTGTAATTTTTTATTGTATAATTAAGAGCTATAAAAACAATGACAAATTTTCAGAAAGGATGAAATTTTTATTCATCTTCTTTCAAGAACACATTCTGCTGTGTTTAATGCTCTCAAATCTCATATAAAGTCAATTACTCTATATTCATAAAAGAATTATGAATGTAGATTTTACCATGTCTTATTATGCATAGGAATTTTTAATAGATGAGGGAATAATATTTATAGAAGTTGATTTGTGGAACCATAAAGCAGATGTAAATTAATGTAAAAGCTAAGGTCACGAAGGAAATACCTTTTTTAAAATGCTGTTTTTTCTTATCAGTTGAAAGGTTTTGGCAATGCTACTATAAACATCTATTCTCAATTATTTTGAAATGACTAAATTCAAGTTTTAAATAATAAATCTCTGACACTTGTCATTTAATTAATATCAGAACACTGTCATAACAAAAATGTTAAAGAAAACACATTTTATCAGACTTCAGTAGAAGGAAAATATATCAATTAAACAGTGACAGAAACACAAAAGTGGAAAAGTCCTAATTATTTTTGAAGAAGAAAAAAAATATTTTGCATGTGATAAACTCTCTATATACATCAAATGGGTTTTTAGGAGGGGGAGGATTCATTACTTTTTTGTGTGGCTGTTTTCTCAAAGGAATATCTTTTTCATAATAGAAAATAAGATACATCACTTAGAAAATGGTTAGTTTACATATCTTAGTCTTTTCTTTCCAAAAGGGATTTAAGTCATTTGATGGCACAGATCATGTCTCCTGGATTTCCTGCAGCACCTAGAATAATAATGCTGGGCACCTAACAGAGGGCCAAGCATTTGCCTAACAACTGACTTGGTTAGCACTTACTATGTGGATTCAGTTCAGCAGCTGCTCGTTTTGCACAAAAGAGGATCTTCAAAAACTTCTTGCGCTCTCTATGTCTTACTCTCTACCCCTTCCTAGGTTCTCTGGGGAACATTCACATATAATGAGCTGACCACCTGTGAAGTTCAGGTGTTGAGATGCACAGCCCTGTATCTCCATCCCCTGTTCTTACATATCTCTGGTTTGGGATGTACTGGAGAGCAGAGAAGAGAAGGGAATGTGGTGCATGTAATTTGTAGTGGCCCATTTTAAATTTAGGTAGTACTTTTCAAGTCAAAATAATTGGGGTAGCAGAAAAGTAGAAAAATTGACAGGGGATAGGTCTCTTTGACCCTGTAGGGAGTAAGACTTTTAAGTGAGGAGCTAAGAACAACTGCTCATTTATCCTTCTAATCAGTTATTTAATTTTCAACAAGCAGCAGCTACTTACCTTTATTATGATCTTAGTTATCAGATAATCACAGATCAGAGTATATGCTAGATATATACTGTGTGTGCCTGTATATCTATGTGAATACATATGTGTGTATATATTATTATTATTTTGTAACCAATGCAAACTTTCCTCGTAACACCTGTCTGATGTGTCTTTCTGAACTTATCAGTCCTTGGGGTAAGGATAAAAGATGGATTTACCAGGTCTCTGTCCAATTCCTTTTCTAAGAACGTATAAGCTTAGAATAGAATATGACAAAGACCAAAAAGAAAATTCTTTTTAAAAACCACAGTACCATTGTGAGTAAAAGACAAGTTTCCTCCAAGGATAAAAGTTTCAAACCTAAACTTATACAAAAAAGAATTTCATATGTACATAAGTTAAAATATGCTAAACCGTTTGGAGCTTAGGAGCTAGAGGGAAAAGAAATTGGAGCTTAGACCCAATTTAGAGCTTAGTTCAGTGTAGCAGCTGGAGAGACCCCTGAGAAGAGGCTCAAGGGACCTTCAGGATGACCAGTTTGGGGGTGAGGAGCTTGACCTGTGGTCGTGAGAGGATCTCATCCCATCTGTGAAGGTTACAGGACTGTTGCCTGCTGTATCCCCCAAAGACCACAAAGACGACCAGATAAATCACTGACCGAGCAAAACTAACCTTTATTGCAGTAAGGTCGAATACACCTAAACAGTGTCTCAAAAAGTGAATGTTAAAGAAGGGTGGGTGTAGAATCAAAATGCCCAGACTGAGCTATTTTAAGCTGGGCCGTTCAAATCAGGGACCCGGGTGGGATTGACAGAATTTATGACTTCGTAACTTGGATTGGTGGGTGCAGGTAAATTAAATCATGATGAGCATGCTGCTAGCAGTATTAAGTA
The DNA here is from genome assembly GCA_004024845.1 of Tonatia bakeri. Taxonomy (NCBI): domain Eukaryota; kingdom Metazoa; phylum Chordata; class Mammalia; order Chiroptera; family Phyllostomidae; genus Tonatia; species Tonatia bakeri. The sequence continues at coordinate 209,959 of PVIA01000625.1, forward strand.
AATTGTTACAGTTAGTCACTCTTATCTTCCAATAACTTCTTTTTACTTTAGAAGTGCTGTTTATTATTCAGAGACATAAAGGGAAGAACATTATCTTAACAGTTATTTGCTGCAGTGTGATTTTTTCCCATATTATCAAGATTCTCTAAAACAAAGTGAAGGTCATTTATGCCAGCTCTTGCCTTTTCTCTGTTTTATTCTGGATCCAGTTTATGTAACGGTGTGCATTATTTTATTAGCAGTGATGTTCTCTGATAGTGATACATTATATATATCACTATATATCATTATATATATCACTATATAAATACACACACACACACACACACATCACTATACTTCGTCTTCGAACATGTGCGTATGTATGTACAGGGGTGGCAAAGGCATGTTTATAGTTGTTTGAATGGAAAAAATAATACAATAATTAATAGATAATAATACAAGCATAAACTGTGTTTCATGTACTCACAACTATAATCCTACCTTTGCTCTCTCTGTATGTATATTTGTATGCATGCATATATGTGTGCATGCATGTATGTATCTAATTATGTGGAGTAAATAGTAATTTTTTAATAAGTAATGCTTTTTTTCCCTTGAATACTTCCTCCTTCATTTATTTTGCTGGTAAAACTTACTTATTTTGGGGGATCTAGATCAAATGTCATCTGCTCAAGCTCTAAAGGCTTCCATCACTCTTTTGTCAGTTCCTGTAGTCCACCTACCTCTGTCATAGAGCTAGGGCATTACAATGAACAGTTAGGTGGGGTAAATGATTAGAAGAGCCTTCATAGAGTTTAGGGAGTTTGACTTGCCAGGGGCTGGGAAACTGCTTCCAAGGTTTTTAAACACAGCCGTGGTGTGATTGAATATGTGCTTTATCTAAATTATTATTTATTTATTTATTTATTTTTAGAGAGGGAAGGGAGGGGGAGAGAGAGAGAGAGAAACATCAGTGTGCGGTTGCTGGGGGACATGGCCTGCAACCTAGGCATGTGCCCTGACTGGGAATCGAACCTGCGATGCTTGGTTCACAGCCCACACTCAATCCACTGAGCTACACCAGCCAGGGCACTTTATCTAAATTATTGTGGCAGGAGCATCCCTCGTACGCTGGGAAAGGAGAGACTGGTTGGGGTCAGAGAAGTTAGATCTGGGCTCTGATGCTGATCTTACCATTGATGCTTTAATGCACTTTCCTTTGAGGTGGAAACCTAAATACCTACCTCTCGGGTTGTTGGGAGGAGTGAATGACAAAGTGCATGTGAAGTACTGAGTACTTTGTCTGGAAAGCAATAATTATTCTGTTGATATTAGCCAGCAGCATTGTAATGAAATACTGGGATGTAATCTAAATTAGGGCATTATCTTTTGAGGAAAGGAATGGTGGCTCACATCATTCAATAGAAACTATATCTATGGATCAAAAAAGACCCATAGTCTTTAAAAATTTGTAAATAATGCTTATTTATAATAATATCAAGACATTTCTTAGGAACTCGGGTAGGCAATGTTGTATCTATTTTTTCAAGCCAGAGTCTTTGAAACTCTATGTAATAGTATGTGTTTAGAATATTTCCAATTTTAAAATACAAACTTCAAGATATTGTAACAAAGAATTCTCTTGTTTGTTTCTTTTTTTGGTTGGAATTGATTATTTTATTAACCATATATCTAATTTTAATTTAAGAAAACTGTAACTAAGTACAAGTGTGTGATTAATTTTAAATATGGGAAATCTCTTAACAAGTGCTGTTTATTTTACATACAATTTTTCCAAATATTGAATTCATGGGGAGAATTTTACAAGAAAAAAGGAAGATTCACTGTGAAAAAGAAATGGAAAACCATTTACATAGCCAGGGTAACACTGGGGCCTGGTGCGCTTATATTCTTGGCAGCCTATTTGCTTTTGGAACCTTACAAAATCTTTGGAAAAAATAACTTTAAAATGTTACCACAAAGAAACAAACAACCCAACTGGAAATGGATAAGAGATCTGAACAAACACCTTATCAGAGTTAGTCACGGCCTTGTCTACATTCGTCTGTGGCAGTTTGGTTAGGAAAGAAACCTCTGGAAAACTCCTGAACATTGCTGGAATGAAGAATTTATCAGGTTTTTAGTGAAAGACAGCAAAACAATTAGGTGAAGGTTCAAGGTATGACACGTACTTAAAAAATGTTTGTCTGACCTGTTGCCAGACTGTGCTCGGTTTTCTCTGACGACGTCCGTGCTTCTTTGCAGCGGACTTCAGCTTCCCCAGTGTGCTGACGCTGTGGCTGTAATCATACTGCTACCTTCTCAATCACATCGTGTCTCCAAGGACGATTTAGAGCTACAGTGGACACTTCGAGGAACTTCCCAGATGCATGAAATTATTCACTTGAGAAGGGCCGTAGATCCCCAAACGGCATATAATTCCAGATACACAATGCTCAGTATTTTTTGGATTGCTAGATAAAAGTTTCCGAAGGAAATTCAGATTCTTCTATTGATTCTGGAAAAGGGTTTGTATCCAAGTCAAATGAAACATGTGAAACATATAAAACAATCTTTCTGTCTCCCTGAAGCACAACCTGAACCAACCAGACTTCATTCCCGTGCTCCTTTTCCCTCCGTGATAATCCGCAGTAAGCTCTGCTCTGACCCCTGCTTCTGATTTATTTCCTTTCCCTTTGCTCAACAAAAATCCCTCATATCTCAATTGCCTTTTAAGTTAAACATTCTTCAGATTAGAACAAGCTTCTTATAGCTGATTTTAAGCCCTTTCTCATTCTTCTAAAGAGCTTTCCAAACCTAGACATGAAAGAATTGCATTCATAGAAGAATTTAGAATAGTTCTAGTAATGTATAGAGCTCCACACTGTATATTAAGTTTTTCTTAAGGTAATAGAAACCTCAAATGCCAGCATGGAAATTGCATGGAAAAGCAGACTGGGGAGTCTCTGGGGTTATTATGAGAGAATCTTCCTCCTCACTCCAGTCACCTACTACACTGAAAGTCAGAGGAGTTTACAAAAGTTGTTTGTGTTCATTAAAATAATTTGGAGGCTTTCTCCAATGCCTTCAGTATGAAAAAAGATTGGACTGCAATTTATTCCTATAGTCAAAGAAGGAATGAGTTTTTAGAAATCTTGGAAATAGGCTTTTTCTCACCTTCAGAAAGCATTAATAGTGAATCCTGAATGATGTGAACCCAACTCTTCCTTTTGTGTGTGTGAATGGCCATAAAACAGAGATAGAGACTGTAATATGAAGCAAATGTTGCAATGAGAATTAGCCCTCTTCATCAGACCTTCAAAGTCCCGTGGATGTTTCGAAAGAGGCTTGGGCCAAAAGCATATAGAAAGACCAGAATATGCATTGCTGGACTTATCATAAAACAATTAAATGTTCCTATATCTGTTATTAATCTTTAGGGTGTAGGAGACTTTTGATAAAACAGGTGTAGATATGATAACAGATGAAGGAAAAAACAGTTCTGTCTCACTAGCTGAGACACACAAAAAGAAAGGGTTGCTGATCAATGACTGTGCTTGGGAAGGAACCTCATGACTAAATTACTATTTTACACTTAAATGCACAATGATGCATTTCATGTAAATATTTGAAGAGACAACTTGAAAATGTGATTGATTTGGGTGCCACAATATTGACCTTATATCCTTTAACCAATCACAACTCCTTCCTCAGAGTCGAAAACCTAACCAAGTGGCAGGTGTCTCTGATGATGCTCAGATTGCCCCTACCTCTCACTACAACTGTAATTTTCAGACGAACTGAGGGACGATGTTTCGTCCTTCGTAGCATCACATCTACCAACTTAAGAGGAAAAGATCTCTTTGGCAAACAGAATTTTCAGGTCAAATGTTTTCGTGGTGTACTCTCTTAATTTTTTTGAACACTCTAAGTGCACCTACATCCATAATCAGGCCGCGGGTACTGTGGGCATTGATTTAACAGCATCCATGTGTGCAGAGTAGAGCCAAATTGAAGATTTCCATGAAGTGATGAATTCTTTATGAGCCTAATTTTTGCAAACATTTGCATAACCGTTGAGTCTGAACCCACAAAGGGGCACATAGTTACACAACCTTACACGAGCTTGCACAATGCCTTCTAGCACTAAAAATTAGAGACTAGAAATAATATTTGAAAGACGTGTAGAGTGGGAGCTCATCATGCCTGGTGCCCGTTTATGTAACCACCCCATCTTCCCAGTCAGGACACCCATCTGGAGAGGACACTGATGTATTCAGCACCTTTAATTTTTTACGATTCCTTATGCATATCTTAAGGTGGTTTCTTTAGGGTTACCATTTATACTTTAACTTATCAGAATCAGTTTCAGATTTATGCTAACTTAACTCTAGTGAGGCACAAAATGATTACTTTGGCATAACTTATTATGAACTGAATTATTTGTGCCCCCTTCAAAATTCATGTGTTGAAATATTAACTGCATATGTGATAGTATTAGGAGATGGAAATTTGCAGAGATAATTAGGTTTAAATGATGTCATTAGGGGGTGGGGCTCATGATGGAATTAGCATCTCTGTAAGAGGAAGAAAGACCAGAAGAGCTTGCTCTGCTCATTACCAGGTGAGGACATAGAGAGAAGGTAACAAGACAGGAAAAAGGTTCTTATCAGAAACCAGCATACTGACATCTTAATTATGGACTTCCAGCCTCCAAACTGTGAAAAATAAATGCTATTTATACCGCATATCCTGAGGTATTTTGTTATAGCAGCCTCAGCTGACTAAAGCATGACTAATATCTTTGTCCTCTTTTTGTGGTATTGCTGATACACACACACACACATGTATTGATACATATGTGTATACATATATACATGTATATGTACACACATACATATGTGTATATATGTATATATGGATATATAAAACTGTCATTGTTTTAATTATTACTTCACCATCTGCAGTCACTAGTCACTTTGTCAATACACTTCTGCTCTAAGCTACCTCGTTTATGTTGTAATAAAAAATATCATAAATAGGTTACATTTCTATGTTATAGGCCCCAAGCTACATTAGATACATATTCTAGTATACAATTATTTTATAAATCAGTTGAAAGAAAGGAGGAAATAACATTTATATTGTCTTATATACTTATGTAATTATATTTTACAAGAGTTCATTTTTTGTCCATGTGAATTTAAATTACTATTTGGGGTCACTTTTTTTCAGCCTGAGGAACTTTCTTTAGTGTTTTTTATAAGATGGGTCTACTAGCAATAAATTCAATTTTTGTTTTTCCAGAAATGTCTTTAGTTAACCTTCTTTTTGAAAAATAGCTTTGCTTGATATAGAATTCTTGGTTGTCATTTTTTTACTTCATCCAAGCATTTTGAATATGCTATTCTATTGTTTCAGTCTACATTATTTCTGCTGAGAAATCAGCTATTAACCTTACTGAGATCTGCTTCTAAGGTAGGAGTTGTTTTTCTCTTGCTGTCTTCAAGGTTTTCTTCTTGTCTTCGACTTTCAGCATTTTTACTATGCTGTGTCTTTGGATCGCTTTGCATTTTTCTATTAGGAATTCATTGAACTTTTGGGCTGTGTTTTATAATAAGATTGGGGAATTTTCAGCCATTATTCCTTTGAATATATACATATTTATGCTTTCCTTTTCTCCTCTCCTCTGGTCCTTTCATTATATGTATTCTGTACACTCAATGAACCATACTATGAAATTGTACATTATTTTGCATATTTGTGTAAACTGCCTTTAGAATAGTGAAACTGGAAGCAGATAAAGTATGTTGTAATTGTTTAACTACAAAGAACTTTAAAGTGTGAAAATAAGAGCTTCAGGGAAACATTAAGAAAAACACAGACTTTAAGATTGTTTTTTTCCTCCTCTGGAATGTCTATGGTCTGTGGAAAATATATATGGTTTGTCACTTTATTTTGCTTTATTTATATTGTCTTTATATTCAATGCATTTCAATAATAAAGTAATGGAAGTAAAGTATATTTTTCTTTTTTTTGCCATTGTAAGGGAAAATAAATTAAATAGCTATGGATTTTTTCAAAGGGTTTTTTACTAATTACTTAAATTAATATTTGTTGAATTCTGTATTATTATTGAGGATTGTGTCAATGTGAGTTTATAGAATAAAAATCCTTAGACTTATAGAGCAGGAAGAGATCTGGATATCAGTAACTCATAGTTCTCAACTCTGGATGTAGGTGGGAATCACCTGTAAGTTACTTTTTGGCTTCTTCACAGAAGATCTAATGTACTGTAGCAGGGTTGGTATAATTCATCTGCTGTATACTATATTTTTTTGGGAAAAGAGATCCCAGAAGTTATGTTTTCACTCTAGGCTGTCAAAATAGTAAGTGGTAGTTTTGAAATTATAACCCATGATTTCTGATGCCAAGAATCTGGAATAAGTAATTCACAAAACCACAGCTGATACTATAATTCATGCCTTGAGCCATTTTATGTAACTAGTTAATCTTAGAATCATGGTCGCAGCACTTAGGTTAACTTATTAACCTTAAATAATTCTGATTCCTTTATATCAGAGGTCAGGGAACTGTCACCTATGGACCAAATTGCACCTGCTACATATTTTGGTATGGCTCACGAGCTATGAATTATTTTTGCATTTTTAAATTGTTGAAAAAAATTTTTAAGAAGAATATGTGTAACATATGAAAATTATATGTAATTAAAATTCTGTGTACATAAATAAAGTTTTGTTAAAACACATTTATGCTTATTCATTTATGTCTCTTCTGTGGTTATTTTTATGTCACCATGGCAAAGTTGAATAGTGGCAGAGACCATATAGTCTCGGTGCAAAGCAGAACATAGCTAATATCTGCCCTGTTAACAAAAAGATTTGCCAATTCCTGTTTCCCAACAAAGTGTTAAAAGTTCTGGATTCGTGCAAATTAGTGGGTGCATGTAATTATGTAGCATATGGAGTGGCTGAATGCATCCTTGGGTGTGCTTCTCTGTATTCCTTTAATGCCACTCATTATTCTATTTGACTTTAATTGTGTTCTTTGCTTGATAGGTTAAAGATTAATGATGTACTTCTCCTGTATCAGGAGTCACAGAGATGTGAAGATACAGCACAGAGTAGAAGACACAGTAAAGATTTTGCTGTTTTCCTCTGGAGAAATCCTGAAGATTTTATGGGTAAGGAATTTAAGTAGTTATAGCAAATCTCCCAGAGGATGCCCAGCTCTGTTGTATTCTTTCCATAAAATTTACAGTACACCTATGCTATGCTATTTGGAAAAATATGACACAATGATGTGCAGTGCCAGTCATTTGGGGTTTTATTGAGCAATGAGTGTACATAATATTTGCATACATTTCTAGCAGATAAAATAACTCCAAAACTCTGTGCTTAATGAGATTTTAGTGATTGTCACAAAACAGTGTGAGTCTGTGTTCCCCAAAACAGGATAGTTACTTGGCAATAGATATAAAATATTGATGGGTTTCCAGTACAAATGTAGCTACTAAGTAGTCAACATTCGCAGTGTTTAACATGCTATCTGATGGTGAGAACATGTCCCTGTTGATTATACGGACAAGAGTCAACTTGTTACCAAAAATGGCAACAATAACAGTAATAACAATGGGGTGGGAGCAGCAGCAAACCTGTGTTAAACTCTTCCCATGTAACCAGAGCTGTTTAGTTTTAACTCACTTAAATCCTCACATGAACCTTACAAGACAAATATTGTCCTACGTGCACTGCACATCATACCGCACAGATGAGGAAAATAAAGCACCAGGTCATGCAAGTAAGAGTTGGAAGAATTTGATTTAAAACCAGGCAATTTGGCTGAAGTCTTTGCTCTTAAATAATATCTTTTAAAGTTTATGAAACTATAGTTTAGGTAGCATTTAGTATAAACAACAGAATCATGTGTTAGAAAACTATTGAGTTTTAAGATCTATAGTTAGATATAGATCTATGCCTATAGATCTATCTGTTTACATCAAATAGATATATTTATTTTGGATTTCTTAACCAAAAACCAGGAATGCTACAGGGTCTGGCACAAATAACACCCCATTTTCATTACAAAATCTTTTATTACAAAATCATAACCAAGTAGCTCTGTGACATTACACTATCACACTCAAGCACACCAGATGACAGTTTAGGTGAAATGTTCAAATTAAAACTATAAATTATTACACCTGTGTTATTACCCCGCCAACCACACGCAAGCAGGCCTTACTTCTGCTGGACCCTGTGTTACGGATACCATAGAACAATGGGACTGTGCCGTGTTCTTTTCTGACCTCCTGATCGCGAGCAGCACGTCAGTACTGTGCACAGTTGGTGTGCCCTAAGAGTGCTGAATGAATGGACTGAGTGTGGAAAAGACTGCATGGTTTCCGTCTGTTCTGCCTTATGAGCAGGAGCTGGACATTAGGAAGTGATTTTTTCCCCTGATTGTTTACTGTCATTAGGATTGCTCCCAGTAGGTCTGGTATTTTTAGAAGACTTTTTCTAGACAGGATCTGAAGACCATGATAAAGTAGTTTCACCCTAAGCTTTCTAGTTAGATGTGCCTACTTCCCCTGCCCCTGCTGGCCTAAAGCTAAGGGGATTTTTCTCTGATCTTAACTGTGATAAATAGGGCTACTGGAGATAAAACTCCGAAAAGTGTGGGGACCCTCTGGACTGGGCCCCAGTGGTTATTAAACTCTAGTTAATGCTAAGTCTCCAATGATTTGTTAATTACTGTTTAAATCTTAATCATTTAACCAGCCCAGTGGCTTCTGCTGGCAGTCAGCTGTAATTCTCTGTGGTTGCCTGTCTCTCCAGTTTTCCAGGGTGACAGTGTGTCCATCACCCCAGTACTCTGATGGGTCCAATAAGGACAGTAGGGTTTTACTTTTCTCAGTTTTTTTTTCTTATGCTGAGGGCAGAAGTGAATACCCAAGTTTGGTGCATGTGGCAGCAAAAACCAGTTTCCTTCACTTTAATCAGCTGTGGTAGCCTTGTGCCTAAATTCACGTGGCAGTTCCGATAAGTGTTTTTGATTCATACTTACAAGTTTTTATTTTTAAACATGAGTACAAATTAGTAAACTATTGCAATATATTTCTAATAATGCCATTTTTTCCCCTAGTTTTAACTTTCAGAAAAATTTCTACTAGCTGTCTCAACTAACACTCAAAATCAAATGTGCATTCATTTGTGAAACGTGTAAGTTTCTATACCTGGCTATCATTAGAAGAGTGTTTTTTTTTCCCTCAAAATATCTTCCACTTTTATTTAATTGCTACATAATTTAAAAATAGCTTTCCCAATTTATCTCAAAACTACTAATTAGATATATTCATTTATGTTTATATTTTTGGATTCTTCATTACTCTTTCCTTATTTGCTCTCTGTCCTATTCAGTCCAGATATAACAAAGTAATACCACCAGTAATTACTCCTAATAAAGTATTCTAACTAATGAAGTCAACAAGACTTAGTTGCAAATGCTCATTATTACTCATTTTTAGCTATCTGAGCTTCAAATTAACCTCTTTGACCTTAGGTTTCCTCATTTGTAATACAAGATTCTGATACTACTTGGCTGAGTTATTGTGAGAATTAGAAATACTGTATGCAAAGCCACTTTCTACAGTCCTGTTATGTTTCTGAAAATAAATAACAGTGCAGTCCTCATACATCATTGTACAAGTATATTTTATTGGTATATCATCAAAGCAGTATCCTTCAAGTCTATTAATTGTGAGAAATAAAGGTTCAAGTGAAAAAGCTTCCATTAAAATGAAATGCATTTATTTTCATCTTAAAGGACTCGCCATGTCTTATGCACAATCTTTCTCCGTCAAGTTTAATGCAGTGTAAATAACACTGACCTCAGGGTAATGATGGATATTGTTCTACTACCAGAAGGGTTTTTCTTCCTTGACAATATAGAGGGTATGAGGCCTGCACCTTATAGTGAATACGCAAATGTTTCTCTCTTGGACTACTTGCAAAACCACAGAAATATCTGAAATAATAGATGAAAGGGAGCTGAACCTGATTTGAAATATGTTTATGGAAGAAACAAATTAACGTTCATTTTATTTTTCTGAGTGTTGTACATCTTAAGCATATAACTCATATTTCATTTTTGTGTATTTGAAAAAAAGCATAGCGCAAAAAATCTTTCCAAACTGGGAATGCTGCCATTAGAGTGGATAGAGATGGGCTAATGGCCTGGAAGATTTGTAAGGTGCTGCATCCAAATTGTTTTCTCTTAGATGGGCTGAAAGTCCGAAGTTGCACTTTTTTTCAGATAAATTCGCAGAGCTATTGTAGCAAGAGGATTTGGCAGAATAACTCCTGCAGGTCTCCGCTGTTTCAGGTTGCACCATTGAGCCCAAATTATTTCATTTTCTCAAGCTCTTTCACTGAGTCAGTAAGATTTTTGAGTAATATTTTTTTATACTTCAAAGTGTTAGAAAAATGAAGACTCATATAAAATGGTTTCTTTCGTATCTCTCAGAACAAATGTCTATATTCTAAACGATATCTGTCTCACGGAGTAGTGCAGAAAGGGGCCCAGGGGCAGTGTTCCTCCTGCATTATCTTGTCCCCACTTTTGCTCCCAGAGTCCAGACAGCCATCACCTTCTGTCTTTGTTCAATCTTTATCTCGGATTTCATAGAATCAAGTCTTCTGTTCTTCTTTTTAAAAATTTATCTTTAGTTATAGTTAACATAAAATGTATGAGGTCTGTCTGAAAAAAGTCCAGCCATTGTTAATATAATGAGAATGGCTTGTGCGACATCGATGTAACCTGGCAGCCAAGGAGGGTGGACTGGAATGCTCATGTGTGAACAATGATGACTTCACTGTCCTAGTCAGTGGGGGCGGTAGATACCATTGAGTGAGCACGTGTATGGTGTGGCCGTCACATTCAAAATGACTGAGCATGTACAGCAATGAATCTGAATCAGGTTTTGTACTAAGCTTGAACATTCCTCTGCAGAAACTATTCTGATGATTCAGAAGGCTTCCAGGGACGATGCGATGAGCGCAGCACAAAGAAAAGAGTGGCACAAATGCTTCAAAGATGGTGGAGAAGAAGGCTTTGCAAAGTTGCAACAAGATCAGGACCGCGTTAATTGTGTTTTTTTTGGGGTTGGGAAGGTCCTGTCTATCATGAGCATACCCCTCCAGGCAAAACAACAAGGAGCACTGCCTCAGTGTCCTGCATCAGTTGAGAGATGCAATATGATGAGAATGGCCACAGTTATGGGCAACTGGTGATTGGCAGCTTCATCATGACAATGCACTTGCTCACGTATCACGTCTGAAGCACAATTTTTTTGCCAAACCTCAAATCACCCAGGTGACTCAGCTCCCCTACAGCCCAGATCTGGTGCCCTGCAATTCTGGCTTTTCCCAAAACTAAAATCACCTTTGAAAGGGAAGAGATTTCAGACCATCAATGAGATTCAGGAAAATATGACAGGGTAGCTGATGGTAATTGGTAGAAGTGTGTAAGGTCCCAAGGTGCTTTCTTTGAAGGAGGCTGTGGCATTCTATGTACAATGCTTCTTGTATCTTATATCTTCTTCAATAAATGTCTTTATTTTTTTCATATTATGTGGCTGGATACCTTCTGGACAGACCTCATATATTAGTTTTAAGTGTATGACATAGTGAGTAAACATTGATATAGCTTACAAAGTGATCACCCCAATAACTTTAGTAACCATCTCTCACCTTATGCAGTTATTATAATATTATTGACTCCATTTCTTATACTGTGCATGACACCCCATAACTTATTTTATAACTGAAATTTCTACTTCTTAATCCCCTTCCCCTCTGACAACTATCACTTTGTTCTCTGTATTTATGAATTTGTTCCTATTTCATTTTGTTATGCTTTTTAGATTCTACATGTAAATGAAATAGTCACAGTGTTTGTCTTTCTCTCTTTGACTTACTGAACTTAACATTTATCCATGTTAGAATAAAATAGCAAGCCTCAAATTCAAGGGGAAAGACATTCTTTATTTTAATACTGTAGTTTTTAGTGCCTTAATATCTTTTTATCTTGTTTATGAATCATGAAAGTTTTTCTTTATTAAAGGAAACAAAACTCACATTCAACCTCTCATCTAATCTGTGGGTCTTCACATTTTTCCTGTCAATTGTTCATACACTCATTTCAGGAACATTATGCTTGTGATCAGAACAGCTACTTATCCAAAAAGAGACAAATTGCAATATTTTATGTTAAGAGCCTAATCTGCCACACTCCAGTTATTCCCCATGACTTTGTTTGACCCATTGGACTGAAGCAGAGCATGTTGTTCATTTATTCTTCCTTCATGTGACAGGTATCTATTGAGCCCTATGTTTTGATGGTGGGCAGTGAACAAAACAAACAAACTATATATATATATAGTTTGATGGTGGGCAGTGAACAAAACAAACAAACAAACAAACTATATATATATAATCTCCTTGCTTCCGTGAGCTTCGAATGTTAGCAGGTTTGAGGTAGTGAGAAAAATATATATCAGATCAGGTGAAAGTAAGTGCTAAGTGGGAAAATACAAGCAGAAAAAGACTAGGAAGTGTGTGTGTTTGTGTGTATCTACAGGGATTAGAAATTTAACTCTTTTTAAATGGAGTTACTGTGGAAATCCTCACTGAGAAGGTGACTCAGTGACCAAGATAAGGGAAGCCCTATCCTCTTTGGAGAAAGGTTTTCAAGCAAAGAGAATAGAATGTCATAGTCTCCAAAGCAGAGAATTTTATTTCATGTACTCCATGTCAGTCCCTCAATTATTGAGCAATCACCAGCATATCATTCAATGCTCCCATTAGTACAAAAGCCCTAGTACCTTCCTTTACTTTGGAGATAAAATTATTTAGACAGCCCTTAATGACACAATGGCCTTCCTGCTCTAAAGATTCTTTGTTTTGCATTCACTGTCTTCTCCACATTTGTGTAGTACAACAAAAACTACTCCATTGCACCTGTTCAGGAAGGACTGAATTAATGATTATTTATATTCCTAATGCTTTTTTTAAAAAAAGTATATTCTGACATGATACAAAGTATATTCTGACATGATACATGATTTGTTGGTATCCATTTCTCCTTAACATGCATTTTATCTCACTCCTCTTCTTCTTTGTCCCATTTTTGCATCCTTAAGGAACCGCTCAATTTCACATTTTCGCTAAATGTTTAATTATTCTATGTTTATCTCAGTCAGATCTGTGGAGGCAAGAAAGGAGTGCTGAGCATCTGACGAAGTCCGCTCCTTCATACAGCCTTTGTTGTTCAATATGTCTCATTTGGCACCGAGAAGCAGAATTAGCATTGTTAAATAATAACTGATAAATTCTAACAAATCTTTGTTTAGTGTCATTATTATATAATTTTTCTGTAAAAGTCAAAGAATTAAAAATAAGTGAAGCATCAGTAAATTACATTACAGACTTTGCCTCCTTTAACTGTTAAATCTCTCTCTAGGCTTTAGATGTTCATTGTAAGTCATGTCAGTCAATTGTACCTGTTATAAATGAGCATATAGTTTATCACGCAATCTGGGAATGCCTGTAAGTGACCATGGGCATGGTTAAAACTTGAACCATGGTAAAAGATATGAAGTAGAACTATGCAAAAAACAAAACATTGGACTTCATTCTACATATATATTATATATAATCAGGGTAATATCACATAGTGACTAACAAAGCCTAGTGTAGAATCCCAGAGAGCTGGATTTGCATCCCAGTGTCTTTGAAATAGCTATAGAACTTTGGGGAAATCATTTACTCTCTCTGAACTCCATTCTCTACATTTGTAGAGTATAGCTATTTATAGAATGTATCTCATACAACTGTTTAGCTTAGGGGTTATGCATATTATATATTCAAAAAATAGATACACTAGATTAGTTGTTGGGAACTGCCCTGCCTGGTTTGAGAAGCTGTAACCCCTCATGGCTAAGGCTGAGAGAGCAAACTTTGGACCGTAAGCCACTAAGGAGACAAGGCTTGTCTCCCTGGCAGGGGCACCACTTCTGCTCCTTTCTCTTCGTCCTGCCTGGCCCTCAATGATTGATCAGTTAGCCAATGACAGGTAAGAATTCTCAAGGGAGAGACAACCTAAGACAGGCACAATCATGGGGCCCCCAGGAAAGGACTTGGGGGCTACAGCAAAAGGGGGTGATGAACTCGTGCCCCTCGGCTATGACACAGCCTGAGTCCTCTTCTGTCTGCAAGAAATCTCCTAATCTCTTGGCTGCCTTACTACTCCTGCCTGATTTAAGCCTGAAACAATGCCTTAAGCCCGAAACAATGCTGGTGGTGGGTACCGCCCTGTACTGGAATGGGTGGGTTCCCTACAGCAATCAGGCCTAAGAAAGAATATGTAAAATCCTGTGAAACCTCCTTTGCTTAGAATGCTCTCAATTAAATAAGGTCCAAGCAAGAAATGAGTTTGTTCCTCAAAAGTTTTGTTGCTCTTTAGCTATCTGACCCTGAATCAAAATAGGCCCTCAGGGTTCTTTGTATGTTATCTGTTGTTTCATCCTTACTGCCTGGCAATGATTAATGAGCTTTACCTGTATTCCTGTGCAAATCAACCCAATAAAAGCTCATTGAGGAAAAGGCTGTTGGCTCTTCTTCTTTGAGAGATCAGCCACTTTTCCTCCCCAAACAGATCTTGTCTTGGTAGACTTATTCTCATCCATGGCAACCAGAGGGGGCTCTGTGAGCAGAATCCCGCCCCCCACCCCCCACAATTAGTGAGCCTATTTTTTGCATGGATATGAAGCAAGTAGAAAGATAAAATGTTACAGCCACTTTTGGAACAGTTTATTAGTTCGTTTTAAGATTAAACATTCACTTACTGTATGACCCAGCAATTTCATCCCTAAATACTTACCCAGGAAAAATAAAAGCCTATATCCATACAGTCTTGCACTTGAATGTTCATAGCAGCTTTATTCATAGCAGCCAAATAGGAAAGAACCCAAATGTTCTTCGGCTGATGAATAGATAATTTGTAGTGTATCCATCCAGTAGAATACTACTCAGAAATAAAAGGAAGCGAATGACTGTTATAAACATCAATGTGGATGAATTTCAAAAGCATTATACTGCATGGAAGAAACCAAGTGTAGAAGGCTGCATACTATGTGATTTTGTTTATGTAAAAATATTTTTTTAAAAGACAAAACTATGATTTTAGGAAGAACATCAGAATTGGCCAGATTTAGGGATGCAGGGAGAGAAGACTGACAAGAGGAAAGAATAGAAACATTTTTGTATAGGAGTCTGTGCAGGTGCAGTACATAGGAGTGGGAAAGTATCTCCTGACACAAATATGAAGAATTTTTTTTTACCATTTACCATTTTACCATTTTTTACCATTTTCAGACTATGGGAACCACAACCTTTTAAATTACATGCCAAGAAAAGAGCATAAGTAATGAGATTTTGTGGTATCCTAGGGTCTGATAAACAAAGGAGGGTGTGATGAAGGTTTCCCCAGACTTTCTTATGGGACAGATCTCCAAAGTTCTAGTTTTTTAAATCATTGATGACCATATTTTAAATGCAGCACAACAACATAGAAGCCAGAATTTACTTAATGTTATTCTTGTTTACCAGTTTGTACTGTTTTTATGAGTACTTTGATTTTTCACCTTCATCTACACACAAACACACAAGCTTTCATTAACATTAAAAAGGAAATGGAGGAACACAAATTCATTGACAAATTTGAGTGTTGAAATCAATGTTATTTTTTAAAATGTAAATAAACACAGTGTGAAGCAAAAGTAGGTTTATATTTGTAAGTACACAAAACACAGAGTTTATACTTGTGTTATTATTTAATAATTATTGTATTATTTTCCATATGAACAACTGAGAACCCACTTTTGCACCACTGTGTATTTATTATAAACTCTGATTACAGTATTATACATGTAAATGTTCAATTCTATTTATGAGTGTTAATTAGATACAGATTATGCTAACATAGATACAGTGCTCTTTTATTTTTTTATTTTTTAAATATTTTATTTATTTATTTTTAGAGAGTGAAGGGAGGGAGAAAGAGAGAGAGAGAGAGAAACATCAATGTGCAGTTGCTGGGAGACATGGCCTGCAACCTAGGCATGTGCCCTGAGTGGGAATTGAACCTGCGATGCCTGGTTCGCAGCCTGTGCTCAATCTGCTGAGCTACACCAGCCAGGGCGATACAGTGCTCTTTTATAATATTAACTTGATGTCTTTTTTTTTTACAAAATAAAATCAGGATAGATATAAGGCATGCCTAGTGTATCCTGAAAGGGAAAATTCACTAAGGAATCTACTAGAGATTACATTCTCCTACTCCTTATAGAACTGGCTGGAGCCCTTGATGAATTCTTTACACTGATGGGATTAGGGTTGGACGTTAGTATTTCTACTTGGGAGGGATTATGATCTCTAGTAAAATTTAAATTAAGGCTGTTGCATCATAATTATTTTCACTGTAAGTAGTAAACTCAGCTCAAATTTCATAAGAATAAAGAAAGATCCTATTGCTTGATCCATAACTGAGAAATTCAACCAAAGGGAACATTTTTAACATGGATCCAGGGGTTCAAATAATTTCCCCACATCTATGAATGTGCTTGTCTTTTCAATTTCTCTCACCCACCATAAAGACTCAGGCTAGTTTGGATCATGAGTTTTACTGATGGATCAAGCGCTGTGTTCAAGCATGTGGGGTACCATGATTGGCAGGCATGATAGGATGGCTTTACCAGAATCATCCTAAATGAATGTGGGAATTGTTCTGCTTCAACAAAGAAAGAGACTGAGCAAACAAAAATAATAGACAATACATCTTCTAGTCTGTATGAAACATGTCCTTTTTTTTTCGTACCTTGACATCTCACTGGCACTGGAAGGACTACTCCTCCTAGGGTTGGCTAATTCCTAAAGATACAAAATAACTCTTGAGGGACCATACCTCTCATGCACAAACCAACCAACCCAGGACCCACCCATCCACCTGGGCTCTTACACTCCAGGCCACTATCCCCTGTCCTAATCACCACAGGGTGGGGCACCAGTCAAGTCCAGACAGCCCCTAACACCCAGAGCCCACTGAAATTATTCAAGAAAGCTAATTCTCAGCCTTCTGGACCTACCTGCCCTGTCCTTCTTTGAAAACTACAATGAAGTTTCTTGTCCACATTTTCTGCTTGCCTCCTTGTCCACCTGCCTCCTTACTGACTCTGGCGCTTCCACATGTCGCCCTGCTCGGTGTGACATGTCTCCTGTTTCCAGGCATCTTTCAGTATACATTTCTTCCCTTATGACAACCATGTCTGTAGGTCGTACTACACCTGACTAATACAAGTCCTGAGTACATTTAAAAATATAATCTGATATGCTTTTAGAAGTCAAATTAATTTATCAATTTATTCATTTGTTCTGTATAAAGTTAATAAACAGAAACATTTAAAACAATCTGGGAGTATTCATTAAAGTGAATACAGAGTATTATGTAGAGTGCAGATGGACAGCGAAAAACAAATACTGTATGATTTCTCATACAGGGAATCTGAAAATCAACACTGGCCTTGGCTAGCTAGCTCAGTTAGTTCAATGTTGTTCTGATATACCAGGCTTGCAGGTTTGATCCTCAGTCAGGGCACATATAGGAAATAACCAATGAATACATAAGTAAATGGAACAACAAAGTGATATTTCTCTCTGTCTCTCTCAAATCAATCAAATAAAAATCAAAACAAATGAGCAAATAAAAGAGAAACAAATTTATATATGCAGAGAATAAAGAGATAGTTGCTCTAGGAATGAGGAACAGGGTAGGGAAGAGGAGATTAAGAAGTACAGACTTCCAGTTATAAAGTAAGTCATGGGGATGTAGCGTATAGCGTAAGGAATAGTGTCAACAATATTGTAATTACAATGTGTGTGTACAGTGACAGATGGTTATGAGACTTACTGCAGTAATCACTTTGAAATGTGTATAAATGTTGCATCTCTATGTTGTACACCTGAAACTGTGTGTCAATTATAATTAAAAACAAGTTGATGAAAAAATAAATCAGGAGGGTCTTTAAGGGGAGATTTTAGACCCTACATCTGCCTCGAAGCGCCACAGTGAGAACCCTTTGTTTGTCAGAGCCTCCAAACTTCCTCTTCCCCTCTGGGGGTTTCCTTCCCTTCATTGTATCAGAGCTCACACACCACCTGCCGTGGTGGCCTGTTTCAGATTGCGGTTCTTCATTGTTTTTTAATAAACCCATTAGCTGGAGAAACATCTGGCTGACTTCTTGTTCAAGGTCAACAGTTCATTATCTAATTACACATTTGATACTTATTAAGAACTTAGTTTGCTCAAGATGCAAACATTATTTCTGTAACTTAGGTACTGAAAACCATACCTTGGTTTAGTTTCTTCAAATAGCACTTTCCTTCATCATCTCTGTTATGTACGGTGCTCCAGCGGAAAAGAGCCAGTAGGATTATATAATGTATATGTGAGGTTTCTTATGAGGGATTGGCTGACATGGTTTTATGAAGGTTAAGAACTCTCACAAATCTGCCGTTTGCCAGCTGGAGGCCCAAGGAAACTGGTTGCAGTTTCAGTCTAAACCCAAAGGGCTGAGAACCAGAGGACATGATGGCGTAGATCCCAGTGAGAGTCCAACATCCTCAGAACTGAGGCCTGATGGTGTAAGTCCAAGTCTGAATCTGAAATCCCAAGAACCAGGCTTGCCCAAGTCCAAGGGCAAGAGAAGATAAATATCCCGGCTCAACGGAAGAGCACATTCATCTATTTTTCCTTTCTTTGCTCTATTCTGGACCCCAGCGGATTGGCTGGTGCCTGCCCACATTGCTGAGGGCTATCTTATTTACTTATGTATCAATTTAAATGCTAATCTCGTCCAGAAAGGCCCTCACAGACACACCCAGAAATACTGTTTTACTAGTTAAAGAGATCTGGGCATCCCTCAGACCAGTAAAGTTGCCACAGAAAGTTAATGATCACAGTCCTTAAGTACCTTTTTTTTTTACATTTTGGTATTTAGGATAGTTTCAACTCAGAAATAAAGAGCTGTGGACCACCTGAGTTTTTTTCATTAAATAAATTTGAAGAATTTAATCAGGTTTTTCATTTGGTATTATTTGAAAAAGTGTTTTTTTACCTACCATTTTACTTTTTTATGATTTGTGAAAAAAAGTTTTAAAATGCACAGTACACATAATCTGATCAAGAAAAAAATAAAATCCTTATACAACTTAAAATTAGCTTATGGTAAAGAAACTAACACAAAAAGAAAGAATATTCTTCAAAAGCTCCAGTGAAATTAATTTTGGAAGTATTTTATTGAAACTAAGTTTTGAATTCGATTTGAATGACCAAGAAAAAAAGCTAATAAACAGCTTAAGAAGGTAAGTTAATTTGGAGCTAGATAGAAAGTTATGCGTTCTCCCTGCCTTCCAACTTTAACTCAAATCCCTTTGCTCATGATTAAGAAAGCGTGAGACAGTGCCAGTGAATGAAATAACAGTTCTGTAGATGTAAATTTGGAGTGTTTTAGTTTATATTTGAAATAATCACAACCACAAAGACAAGGCATATATTAATAATAAAAAGAGTTTGGGACATGTCACAACTGATTCTACAGCATCTTGGAAGATCATATTTAGAGAGAGCACAAATAAGAGTAAGACTTGCAGAAATTCCGCAGTGGGATGCGGGTCTGGCACGAAGAGCATGCGCAGTGACAATGCTCGCGATACTGTGAGAGTGAAGTCCCTTTGTGACTTTCCAAAGAGCAGAGACCTTGGAGCTGTAATGTAAATTAAAGCCACATCAAACCATTTTCCTTGAAACAAGGGAATGTCTAACGTGAGATAAAAATATTTGTGGACCCATGCATAAAGTATATCAGATAGAATTAACCTTTGCTTCGCAAAGTCATCTAACACTGTAATCTAACTTCCATTGTGAAAATTTTGATGGCATTTGTCCGGCAACTTCTAAATGCATATCTACATATAGAGAACATAGCCATATCAATAAAATTCCAATGAACGATTGGAAGCAAAGAGTTAAAGGGAGGATCCTCATCATCCATTTAAATGAATCAGTCCTCTGGATCAAAATTGGGTTTTTTGTAAGTGGACCTTAAAACTCAGTTGCATGCACTATAACAAGGTATAGACACCAAGGAGAGGCATTTTGGAGGGCACTTGGCATCACTGTGGCAGGGCATATGTGTGCATTTGGGCTACTGCCAGGGCAGTTATTCAGTGAGCCAGCGTGTAATAAAAGGAATAGAGGCAGCCTTGGCAGCATCACACAGCAGAGGCTCTGCCAAGTCTGGAAGCGGAGGCGTAGGCTGCAACAATAGTTACGCAGTAGCACAGCGTTGCCATCCGTCCCTGACAAAGGCAGTTTGGAGGGAAATCACTCTTTTAGGAGTCCTAATTGAAGGATTGTTGTCTTTGCCCACCCACTCTATTCATCTGATCTCACAACCGTGACTTTCACAACTGGTTGGTGAACACTCTTGGACACGTTGCCCCTCCCCCTCGCCCCTTCTGCTGGAGTAAAGTACCCATAGAGAGACGTTGTCAGAGACTTTGTTCATCTACGGTGCGTGTGGAAAATGTAAACAATAGCTTTAGAGAACGTGTCATAAAATTAGTTTGCTTCTGCAAGGATTTCAATTCTTCTATTTTTTTTAAAGATTTTATTTATTTTATTTTTAGAGAGGAAAGGGAGGGAGAAAGAGAGAGAGAGAGAGACATCAATGTGGGTTGCTGGGGGCTGTGGCCTGCAACCCAGGCATGTGCCCTGACTGGGAATTGAACCTGCGATGCTTTGGTTCGCAGCCTGCACTCAATCCACTGAGCTATGCCAGCCAGGGCTAAGTTCTTCCATTTTTATATGGTCCTTTTCTGCTCGGTTCATGTTGCAAAAACCTGTTGTTTATTTAGGGTACCGTGTAGCCTCTGTTTCATTCTGAATAAGGCATGCTTTCTTTCTGATCATGACTGTCCAGGACATTCATTGAAATTAAAATAAGGAGAGTTTTCCTGTTCCTTCTTGTCTTCTTCGAGATTCCACCGAGGATACATTGGATGATCCAGGTTGTGAGGCAACAATAAGGTTTGGCGGATTTGTGTCTTCTGCACACAAAAGCAGGTAGGGAAAGGAGGGACGAGAATGCGTGCCTTCAGAAGGTTCAGATGTGAGTTGCGGCAAGCAAATACCTTCCTGCTCTGGCCCCACTTGGTGTGTAGATGGTAAGACAGGAGTCTATCAATGTGCTGGTAATTGGTCTATGCAGATTCTATAATTTGATGCAGAAGACTTCAGTTTTGTTACAGTCTACACTGATAAATTGTTATGTAATTGTACTGAATCAGTTTCTCCCTTCTTTAGCTTTTCCACCTAACGTGTGCGTAGAAAAAACAGAACAGGACAAATATATAAAGAAAACATATTCCTTTACTGCAAACAATCTGGCAACTAAATTTTCCACGATGAAGGAATGGCTATATCAAAGATAGTATTAGAATAATTCATCGATTTACTCACTAATGAACATTTGCTCATTCAACAAATACTATCTGAGCTTCTAGTGTGTGCTGCACACAGTTTTGGGGTTCTTGAGATACTACACTTAAGAACAAAGTAATCACCTTGCTTTTATGAATTTTACATTCTAATATAAGTTAAAGGAAGGGAAAAACAGAGCCAAACAAATAAGGACACATTTATAATATGTCAGGGAGTGATACAAGTGAATAGAAAAATAAGGTTGGGCAAAAGGACAGAGTCCCATAAAGAGATGTAATGTAATGTTATGTAGAAAACAGTCCAATGTTTGCCCAGAGCATAAAGGTTCCAAAGCATTCATATAGACAAGCCTCTTGAGATGATTATATTAATTTCCCAGTCTCTGTGATGGTTAATTTTACATATTAACTTGACTTTAATACGTGGTTCACAAATAGATGTTAAAAACTATTCCTGGACGAGTCTGGGAGGGTGTTTCTGGAAGAGATCAGCATCTGCACAGGTGGACAGTGAGGAAAACGCCCCTTGCCAATGTGGGTGGACGTCATCCAGTCCACTGAGGGCCTAAATCAAACAAAAAGTCAGAGGAAGGGTGAGTTTGCTTTCTGTTGGAGCTGAAACATTCCTTTTCTCCTGACTTCAAACATGGGCATTTCTGGTTCCCAGGCCTTTGGGACTTGGGTGATTTTTTATACCCACAGCTTTCCTAGTTCTGCAGCTCAGAGGAGGCAGACCATGGGCCTTCTCAGCTTCCTAGTTGTGTGAGCCAATTCCTCATGGCAAACCTCTTTCCATATCTCTATCTTGGTCTCTGTTCTCTAGATCTATCTGTGCTATGGTTCCTTCCCTCTGGAGAACTCTGACTAATACACTCCCAAATTCCAACCACTCAGGTAATGAAAATATGCCACAGTTAGTAATAAAGATACAGAATCACTAAGGAAGGAAACTGTAAGGAAGGCATCTTCTGTTTGCCCATGTTGTTGCCTCTCTCTTTTACAGATGAAGTTGTAATAAATTTAAAGTGTACAACATGATGGTCCAATATGCATACACATTGTGAAAGGATCCTCACCATTGAGGTAATTAACTCACACATCACCTCACACATTTACTCCATTTTTTTAAATCTCAAAGTGAATGCTCTCGATGAAGTATTAAGAGCCAATCTTTCCAGACTGAATCAGTTATAACTATGATAATTTTTAAAAAATACATGTTTTACCACTTTCAATAGTAATTTAATTATACTAAATTATCAACATTCACTTAAATCGCATTTTTTTCTATAACTCTATTTCCCCATACTGTTTCTCAAACAAAAATTCTGATATACTGCATAAAAGAAATACACCCACGCTGATCTTGGAAGACTTACACTAAAATAACTTTAGCAAATAGCCCACTAACATGTTGTGAGTATTTTATAAGAAGGGGTTCAAGTCAGAAGTATTTTTGAAATAAATTGTTTTCATTAAATCTACATAATGTTTCATAGGCATTGAACAAATGCTCTGTGCTTTGATTTCTCACTTGTACAAGAGAAATTATTGATAATGCACAGAACTTCTATGCCTTATTTTTCTCACATACATTGTATATTAGAAATAAATTGATAATAGATTTGATTTAGTGACTTAATAACTTTGGTGGATATGTCACCAATATAAACCAACTTGGTGCTTCAGTTTGAAGGAGTAACAAAATCAATGAACAAATAAAGACATATCCATGGAAGATTTTATTTTCATGAATGGGAATAAAGTTAGTTTCTGGCATTCATAAGGATATCCATAAGGATACTTTTTTGGGGCTTTTACTTTCTTGCTATGACTCATGCATTTGGAAATACTTGGGGAATTTTAAATTGTTGAGATATTTCAAAGAGAAGATAAATTGGCTTTTATAGCAAAAATACATATAGCTTTTTCCCTTTTCTAAGTCTGCATAGAAAAAAAATGTCTTTTTCATGACACTTAATAGAAAGCAAGAGACTTGTGAGTTCTGGCACCATTTGTACAGAAGTATCTTATGGGAAAAAATTCAAAAGCGAGCTACAGAGGCTGATAATGCTTCTCAAGGAACTGCTGCCTGTGGGAGCCTAAGATGCTCATTATTATGTTGCTCCTGCTGGCAGTTCTCCTCCCACATCGAAAAAGACTTCTCCATTAACCTTGACTCTCAGTGCGGAAGTCCTGACAACCTGCAAGATACCAGACAAGTCTGATGAACAGAAGGCAGAGATGATCTGTATTATCCCTGTTATGCTCTTGAGTTACTTAGTGATTAGCAAATTGATCTTCAGTTAACACAATAAAAGGAAAGATTGGGTTCTAATTAGTGTGTAATAACTTTTGAGATGATAAGATATGAAAGCTCAAAAGGAAATTTCCTTGCATTGTAAGTCATTCATCAATATCCATGCAACTGTGGAGATTATTGAGTTAGAGAGATTAATCTTTAATGTACTAAGCTAAATTAGTCAACACATGTTACTATAGACTTTAATAAAATGGTAATATAGACTGTTATAAAAAGTCTGTTACCATAGATTTTATTTTAAGAAACCACACACAAGTAAATGATACACACTGAATTCAGATTAATAGGAGTATGCCTAGGAAAATGGGCCTATTTTTATAATCAATTTTTAGACAATTTCCACAGACTATTGTTACAGGTGACTGGGCTATTGTCCCAACTGTCCTTAGTCACCTGGTGGAGAGCAATCTAATGGAAATGCAGCGACTCCCCTTATCTTTATGATTACCTAATGAATGTTAGGTAAAAAAAGTTTCAGCCTAGTATTCAATATAAAATAGTGAGTTATATTTACTGCCTGTTTGACCCAAACTTGTTACAGAGTGCAGAAACTGATGTACCTTTGCTTACCAACTCAGATTCACGTTGCCTTTTAGATCAAGGCAAATTCATATTCACAGTACATGTGATCTTTTTTAGTAGTATAACTTTACCTCAATTCTCACTGCTTTTGAAAGCCTGTTGTATTTATATTTCTTTACTGTCTCCCAATGCCCCATATGCATTTTCTCATGTTTAGATTTTTTTGTGCTTTTGTTTGTCCTTTTGATGATGTCCTTTTTTGCTATTCCTAAGCCAACCACTCCTCCAAGTGTAGATAAATTGTATTTTATCATGAGATATTTTCAGATGGTTTTAATGATTATTATCTTTTTTATCCTAATGACTCTGCAGAGCACATATTGAATATTTTCTGAACCAGGCACTGTGAAAGGCCTTGCTTAGCTTTTGCTTTCAAATTCATTTATATTCTCTCCTCCTGCTTTATTTAGATGTAAATCTGTTTGTTGCAAGATTATTGATGCAATGCTCAAATATTAGATTTCTACTAACTCCATAATTAACAGAGATAAGAATTTACCATCTTCTTATTCTATATGCCTGATAGCATAATACTGAGCATAGGTCTGTCCAGAAAAAGTCCAGCTGTTGTTAATATAATGAAATTGGTCTGTGCACCATCGGTGTAACTTGGCCACTAAGGAGAGTGGACTGGGATGCACATTCAAGGACAACGAAGACTTCATTGTACTACTCACTGGGGGCAGTAGATGCCACTGTGTGAATATGTGTAATGCGTGGCTGTTGCATTCAAAATAACTGAGCAAGTAGAGGGAAAAGTCTGCATCAAATTTTGTGTTGTGCTTGAACATTCCTCCATAGAAACTATTTAGATGATTCAGAACTCTTAAGGGGATGATGCAATGAGTGCAGTGCAAATAAAATTGTGGCACAAATGCTTCAAAGATGGCTGAGAATCAAAGATAGTCAAAGGTGATTCATGTTCTGGAAGGACTGCAACAAGCAGAACAACTGATAATGCCAAACACATACAGGATGCAATGAACAACGATCAGTGACTGACAGTGTGAGAACTGGAAGCTGATCTGGGGATTCCAAAAACTACTGCATCCAAGATTTTGATGCAGGATCTTGGCACAAAATGAGTCAGAGCAAAATTCATTCCAGGTTCTGCTACCAGAGCAGAAGGAACATCACGCTGCAGTTGCTAATGACTTGATTCAAAGCTCTACCAATGAGCCAGATTTCCTCAAGAAGATCATAACCAGAGACAAATCTGGGGTCTATGGTTATGATCCAGAAATGAAGGCCCAGTCATTGCAAAGGAAGTTGTCTAGTTCTCCATACCTGAGGAAGTGTGGCCAAGTTGCAGCAAGATCAAGAACAAGTTATTTGATTGGGAAGGTGTTGTTCATCTTGATTATGCCCCCCAGGCCAAATAATTAATAAGAAGTATTACCTCAATGTTCTTCATCGGTTGAGAGATACAATACAATGAAAATGGCCATATCTGTGTGCATCTCATCATTGGCAGTTTCATC
The DNA here is from genome assembly GCA_004024845.1 of Tonatia bakeri. NCBI lineage: Eukaryota > Metazoa > Chordata > Mammalia > Chiroptera > Phyllostomidae > Tonatia > Tonatia bakeri. Next base: position 235,965 of record PVIA01000625.1, read on the forward strand.
ACGACAATGCTCTCGCTCATACATCGTGTCTCATGCGGAGTGTTTTGATGAAACATCAAATCACCCAGGTAACTCACCTACCCTACAGCCCAGATTTGGTATCCTGCAACTTTTGGATTTTTCCAAAACTAAAATCACCTTTAAAAAGAAAGAAATTTCAGACTCTAAATGGGATTCAGGAAAATATGATGCAGCAGCTGATGACAATTTCAGCAAAGGTTTACGGAGTGTTTTTAGCAGTAGAAGAGACGCTAGGAGATCTGTGTGAGGTCCCAAGGTGCCTACTTTGAAGAGGACTGAGGCGTCATTGTCTTATGTACAATGTTTCTTGTATCTTCTTCAATAAAAGTCTTTATTTTTTATATTACATGGATGGATAATTTCTGGACAGACCTCAAATATTACATGCTTAATAAATGATTTATTTATTTTTTTTTACTTAGTGATGTTACTTTATCAACTTTTTCTATGGCATCAGTTGATTGACTTGAGAATTCCTGAATGTTCTATTTCTTTTTGGTGAAGAGGCTGTAAAGCTATTTTACTCTCAATTTAAATATACAAATGTATTGGCGTTAAGAATGAATTTAATGATAAGATCAGTAGCAACTATATTAGTCATGTGTTATTTGTTAGAAGTTTTTAAATACTCCTCAATACCCTGCAATATAGATGACTCAATAACAAGTAGGGCTATTCACAGAGATCAAGAAACATGTTTTTCATTACATGTTGTAAGTAACAGAGCTAAAATTTGAATCCAGAATAATGCTTGCCACAGATTATTTGGTTGAAATATTATATCCATTCCCTCAGATCCTTGCTATGCATGTTATGAATCCCAAAATGGTTTAGTAACACAGGCACACATATGAATATGGAGGAATATTCTGTTAACAACACTAACATTGCTACTTTTTGATCTTCCCATTTATAAAAGAATACAGTGGGAAAATCTTATATTTAGTGGATGTGTCTTTTAGTTTCCCCCCTTAGTATCCACTGCATATTTTGGATTCAGGTTGTCTTCAATTTCCTTATTTAATGTATCATCAAAACTCCCTTTTTAGTAATGAACAATATACTTTGGAAAAAATCAGCAAATTTGGAGAAAATTTAAACTACTCATTTAATCACATGCTGCACAGAGCTTTATTCTATATGTGAGTAAATTAAATAGTATAAATTCATCTAAAAAAGAAAAAGAAAGACTGATTTTAAATCTTTTAATCCCAAGATACTTGAGATAATGGATAACACCTTTTGGCAAGTGTGGTTTCAGTAACACCCATCATATTTCCACCTATATCTCAAAATCTCGATGAACATAGCCTCCGGTTGTATTCTGAGAATTAGTTACTATTTTGTGTACAAATGGTGATGGGCTGAGACTTGAGATGGTGAACACGCAATGCGGTGTACAGAGGATATGTTATAGAGTGGTGTACCTGAAACTTGTATGATTTTGTTCATCAGTATCATCCCAATAAATGCAATAAAAATAAAAAAAGTAATTAAAGTTAACATAGGATGTTAACCAGGATAAACTGGAGTGAAAAAATCTTTTCATAGTTTTAAGCCACATACTACCATCTTGTGTCTACGATGATATATAAACAAGGAGAAAAAGATTACATTATTTTGTGATTACTGTGACAGATACAAAGGTTTTTCCATTGGTCTTGATAATCTCCTGGAAAAATTTAACACTAGGGTCTCATATTGATACATTTATTAGTCAAAAATAAATCTATAAATAATTCCATTTGTTTTAAGGAGGTTTTCATGAATGAGAATTTTATGGTATTCAGATAGTGAGTATATTAATTAACTAAGATTTAGATTCTTGGCTTTATATAAAAAAGAACACATGGTTTTATTTGCAGTAAAATCATGTCAACAATAAAATATTCTCACATTTTGTAAATTTTGCTGTCTTTTATGAAAACGATTATACCTGATGTTATAAAATTATATTTTCCTTTAATATTTTTCTAATTTTTTTCAGTAAAATGTTTTTAGTTTCAGCTTTTTTTTTTAAAAGATTTTACTTATTTATTTTTAGAGAGTGAAGGGAGGCAGAAAGAGAGAGAGAAACATCAATGTGCAGTTGCTGGGGGCTGTGGCCTGCAACCCAGGAATGTGCCCTGACTGGGAATAGAACCTGTGATGCTTTGGTTCACAGCCTGTGCTCAATCCACTGAGCTATGCCAGCCAGGGCTTAGTTTCAGTTTTAAAACTTTGGATATATCCCTGATATGCTCTGATATTTTATTATAATTTTCAACATTTTTATCCTTGACTTAAGTAAATAAATAAGATCTGAGGTAAGATTTAAAAATACAGATCATGTGAAATGTTACAAATTGAAATAAAGAGAAATAATATAAAATTTCAAATGCCTATATACATGTGTTTCTGAAGTCTTTGAAGAGTATTTTGAAAGGTCATGAAATAAGATACTTCAATGATAGAGATTTGAATAGAATGCATAAAATAATTTTCTTAGCTTTTCTATCAAAAAATAGAACAATGAAATTAAGCTCTCCTAAGCTAGAATTTATAAGATAAATGATAAATTTAGCCCCATTTTTCTCACATAATTTAAAAGAGGAAGTCAATGATGAAATATTAAAAACTAATGAATTAAAGAGTGGCATAAAATAGTAATTAGATAATAATGAGTTCATGAAGTAAGATGGCAGTGGAGAAGGCATCAAACGACAGAAACAGAACCAGTGCATTAATGAGGAATGACACTGGAGAACAGAAGTACCGAACACACAGCAGCTACGATGGCGTGCATATTGGATAGATTGATACAGATAAAAACAGTTTAAGAATTTTTCCTACCGCTGATTTAATACAGTTAGAGGAGGAAAAACTGTCCTTATAATGAAGTTACTCTAGAGATGACCTTCAAGTAAGTCTTTTCCTATTTAGAAAATGATCATTTGAACTTCCTCTTTCAAGTTTAGTCTGCTTTTGCTTTAAAATGATCATAGTTTAGGTTTGTTACATAGAAATGCCCATGGTGCATATAGACCATGTCTGAAGATCTCTACCTGCTTCTCCTTGGCTCAGAGCAAGGGAGCAATCTGCTATGTTGTCAGGCTGAGGTCAGTAAGACATGGCAAGAGTAAAATCAATAGCTGATGTGGTTCCTATATCCATCAGACAAACACAGAAACAGATGTGTGTCTGTGTATGTGTAAATAGATGTTTTCAAGGACTTGATCTTAGCTTATATGACTGTGGGCTCTGCTTAGGTAAACCTGAAATCTGCAGGGGCGGACTGGCAGGCTGGATAGTCTCTGAAAAGAACTGAGGCTGTAATCCACAGCTGAAATACCTTCTTCCTCAGGAAAAACTCAGTTTGCCTCTAAGGCCTTTCAGTTGATGTATAAAGCCCACTCAGAGTATGAAGGATAACCTTGTTTATCAGAAGTCAATGCATTGCAGATATTAATCACATCTACAAAATCCCTTCACAGCAATACCTAGATTAGCAACAATCACATTTGTGTTTGATTGAATAATTGGGTACTATTTACTAGTCAAGTAGACACACAAAAAATAATCACAGTTCTTAGCTATACCTCTGTTTCCAGAAGCATCTCTTTTTAATAGAGACAGGTTTTCAAAAGCAAACATTTTCAAAAATCATTACATAAGGCCTAGCAATTAGCCTTTCTTCTTAGAATAGTCCTTGTGCAAACATAAATATCAAAATGAGGTCCAGGAGGAAAATGAAGTTAGAGGATTGATGGTATTTCAACTTCTGACTTACTACAAATCAAGACAGTGTGATATTGACAAAAAAATACACAAATACAGAAAAGGAACAAAATAGAGGGCCTAGAAATAAATGCCATAAATATAGTCAACTGAACTTTGGCAAAGGAACAAAGGCAATAAAATGAAACAATGTCTCCTCAATAAAAAGTGATGGAACAATTAGATATCCACTTTATTTTTTTAGCCTTTTTTTCGATATCCACTTGAAAAAAAAAAAGAATGTTGATACAGATTTTACACCTGTCATAAAAATTAACTCAAAATGGATTAGTGACATAAATATAAAGTATAAAGTAATAAAATTATTACAAGATAATATATGAGAAAACCCAGATGACTGAGTATGGTGATTTTTTAAAACACAATACCAAAGACACCATCCATAAGATAAATAATTGATAAGCTGGAATTCATTAAAATTAACCCTTTTGCTCTGCAAAAGAAGAATTAGGAGACAAGTCACAGATTGGGAGAAAATGTTTGCAAAATACATGGCCATTAAAGGACTGTTATGCAAAGTAGAAAAAACCCATCCTAAACCTCAACAATAAGAAAACAACCTGATTAAAAAGTGGGCTAAAACATTAACAGACATCTCCCCAAAGAAGATACACAAATGGTGTACAAGCATATGAAAGATTCACTATATCAGATATTCTCAGAAAAATAAAAAGTAAAAGAACAGTGAGATATCTCTACATACCTACCAGAATGACCCAGATCTGGAACATTGATATTACCAAATGCTGGCGAGAATATGGAACAAAAAGAACTCTCATACATTGCTGATGGAAATGCACAATGGTATGGCTAGTTTTGAAGACAGTTTGGTGGTTTCTTACAAAACTAAGAATACTCATACCATGTAACTTAGCAATCATACACCTTGGTATTTACCCAAAGGAGTTGAAACCTGATGTCTCCACAAACGCTGAACGTGTTTATAGTAGTTTTTTTCATAATTGTCCAAACTTGGAAACAACCAAGATGTCCTTCAGTAGATGAATCAATAAACAGATCTGTAGTACACACAGACAATGGGGTATTATTCAGAGTGAAAAAGAAATACATTATTGAGTTATGGAAAAACATGAGGGAATCTTAAATTTATATTTCTAAATGAACGAAACCAATCTAAAATGGCTAAATACTGTACAGCTTCAATTAGATGATATTCTGGAAAAGAAAAAAACTATGGACACAACAAAAAATTAAGTGAATGTCAATGGAGGGTTAGGGGTTAAGGAGGGATGAATAACATGGGAGTTTCATAGGGCAGTGAAATTACTCTGTATAATATTATAATGATGCACAAGGTCTGTCCAGAAAATATACAGCCATGTCATATGAAAAATAGAGACATATATTGAAGAAAATACAAGATGCAAGAAACACTGCACATGGGACAAAGGTGCCCCAGTCCCCTTTGAAGTAGGCACCTTGGGACCTCACACAGTTCTCTCAATCACCATCAGCTACCCTGTTGTATTTTCCTGAATCTCATTGATGGTCTGAAATCTCTTCCCTTTTGAAGGTGGTTTTAGTTTTGGGAAAAGCCAGAAGTTGCAGGGTGCCAAGTATGGGCTGTAGTAGAGCTGAGTCACCTGGGTGATTTGATGTTTTGCCAAAAAACTTGGCACTAGACATGATGCATAAGAGGGCATGTTGTTATGATGAAACTGCCAACCACCAGTTGCCCATAACCACAGACTTTTGAATCACCCAAATAGTTTCTGTAGAGGAATGTTCAAGTTTAATGCCAAGTCCGGTGCAGATTCATTGCTCTACTCACTCAGTGATTTTGACTGTGAGGGCCACACAGTACACGTGCTTAATAGCATGTATCGCCCCCATTGACTAGTACAGTGAAGTCGTCATTGTTCATACATGCACATTCTGCTCCAGCCTCCTTGGCTGCCAGGATGTCATGCAAAACATTCTTTTTATATTAACGATGGTTTGTCTTGTTGTAGACAAACCTGGTGTATATATCATACATTTTTCCAGACCCATAGAATGTATTATACCAAGTGTGAACCTTAATGTGAACTACAGATTATGGGTGATTATGAGATGTACCAATCTAGTGAGTATTTTTTCAATTAAGATATAGTCGATATAAAACAGTGTAAGTTTTAGGTGTACCATGTATTAATTTGCTATAACAGGGGTTGGTAAAGGTAGCCTTACAGTCATAAGTACACCAAACACAGAGTTTATTTTTGTATTACTACTTATTAATTATATTATTTACTTATATTAGAACTGTAAAATTACTTTTGCCCACCCCAGTATTTCAGTATGATTACCATCATAGTGTTAGCTAACACCTTTATTACATCATATAATTATTTCCGTTCTTGTTGTGAAGACAATTAATATTTAGTTTCCTAGCAACTTGAAGTGTATGATACATTATTGTTGGTTAAAATTACTATGCTAAGCATGAGATCTCCAGGATATTTATCTATTAGTTGCTGGTTTATAACAACATCTTTCCACGCTCCCACAGTCAGCCCCTTGTAACTATGATTTTACATTGTGGGGTTTTTGTTTTGTTTTGTTTTTTGATTTTGGCTATTTTACATTCCACATATAAGTGATAGCATAAGAGTATTTGTCTTTCTCTGTGTGACTTATTTCACTTGATGATGCCTTCAAAGTACATGTATACATAGTTCATATGTGTGTGTGCATATGCACACACGCACATATAAACCACATATTCTTGGATGTTGTTAATAAGTGGGATGATTTGCATATGTGGAACTAGAGGGCTTTTGGGAACACTCTTGATTTTGTTGTGAACTTTGAACTGTTCTGAAATAATAAAGTCTTTGACAAAGAAAAGAAGAAATCAGGTGGATTGGATCTTTGATAAAATTATGGCAATTGTCTTGCCAGCTATTGTTCATTCTGAGTGATTGAGAAACATTTAGCCTCTCCCTCCAAGTCCTTTGTTGCCCGAACATATTCTGGAACATGTAGGGTCAACATAGTCATGTTTTAGTGCTTTCAGATCATCTTTGCTTGTTTCAAACATACACGAAGGAAAACAGAAGGTATTACGTATGATCTCATTTTAAACACAACTTCATTACATAATATGATTAAGCTTCAAATTCTGTGAATTCAAGCTCTTTAAGCTCATAGTAATGAATACTCTTACTCTGGAACATCATAAAATCACCAAATGTTATGATTTGTGGTTATATAAAATCTCCCCCCACTCCCATCCCATGCTATGGTCTGGAAATAAAAAACACTATTAAAAGAAAGACTGATTTCATTGAAGTTGAAACTGAGAGAAAAACTGGTGGGCTTACTCTTGATGTGTTTCTGTAGGAAAATTAAGTTAAATTATAAAATCAGAGCTAAGATGATGAAGTCTGGTTAGCAAAAAATAGTTGTAGAAAATGGCAAGTTGTGCCTCTTAGTTTTTAAGATAAAAACGGTGTAGTATATATTTAACTCTTGGTCACAAGCTTTTGGTTGATGATCACATAAAATTTGTTATTAATGTCTCAGAACATAAAAATATCCAGTGAGAAACGTTTGTCAGGATGATTTCAAATACAATTGGAGAAATGCCAGGATCACACTGACTGAATGGTTTAAAAATTTCCCTGCAACTCAACCAAGAGGTTATGTATCTCAAGAGCTGCTTGCTTTGTGTGGATCCTATTGCTGGATCACTACAGCTGGTGGATAACAAATGAATTTTTGGTGATGGAGAAGAAATGTTTTAAATGTTTTATGCTTTAGTATGATAATTTACAACATATAAAAATACAGCTCTGCATTTTGGTTATGTTTTAAAAAAATGATGAGTATTGACATGTAAATGGACTATAATTATTTTCAAAATAATAAGTTAATATTTTATGAAAAATAAAGCACTATTAATTAACATTAAACCATGGGCTTAAGTATATATTTACATAAATATTTTATATTTTTATGTTTATGTAAATATATATGTTAAATCTCTAATTACTTTGGGAGTTTGGACAAGTACAATAAGGTACTTAACACCTGAGGTAAAGTGTTGATACTGGTAATGTATAAACATTCTGATGAGAAAAATTAAAGTTCAAAGGAAAGAAAATAAAAGTATGATCCATGTATATTTATCTATGTATCTATAAATTCTTACAATTTTTCATGACATTGAAAACAGTAAGCTTAGTGGACATATTATGGGCATTTGATATGCTTCTTACCATTATTTTTGAGACCCATGAGTAATATTACTTAAATATGTTTTTGTATAACTGTACATAGATAGGTATTAGTCAATGCATTTACAGGTTAGTGAAACTTATACATATACTAGAGAGAAAAGCTAAAAGACTGGTGGATGGGTAAGTAAGTAAAAGCGGCCTTGGGTCTGCAGTGTGTGTTCTGTGAGGTCTCGTACCGCCTCGTCGTGTCTGCGTGCTGCCCAGGTGGCGGGGCTGGCAGGGCTCCGGGAGCGTGTGCACTCGCATATTAAAACCCATCAGTTATCGTCCCTTTCACAATGCCCACGGGTACTTCTTGGCTGAGAAAAATTGTGGAGGTAATGAGTGTTTCTTACTTCTGGAGAAACTAAATTGTTAATGGTACTTCTGTTACTTTCCACTCTGGCTGTTAGAAAATATTGTTTTCTACGCAATAGTACAGCCCAGGCTGTGGTTATTCCTCACTCTCAGACTACTTCCACGGTCTACTTCGTCAGCGGAGCACTCTCCCCTGGTAACTCTTTCAAATATTGCCCTTCCTTTGTTAAATTAAAAGCAAATAAAAATAAGGGGAAAGGAAAGGCAGAAACTTGGAGACAGTCTCCTTGTTTTACACAGATTATCTTTGTTGCTTTCCAGATAACTGTTCAAAATAGCAAAGTATTCTCTCTCCATTTCCACAGTGTCACTCTTGCCCGAGGACATGCTACGAAGAGGTTCTGTTAGGAGGAGCTGAACTTGATCGATGTGCCCCAAAGTTTCTCCAGCAAAGCTGGCATAGTGATGTTTTACGTTAATGACAGAGGAACTGTTTCACTGTAAGGTACACAGAGTGTGTATGGGGGCGGGGCTCTCAAGACAAAGAAAGTGGACTATTTCCTTCCCCTTCACCCTTTGGAGACTATGTGTAAGTATATTCAGTGTTCATTTTTTTCACCTGAAAACTCTTGAGAGAGCTTATGCTATTCAAAATGGATAAAGCATAACCATGAACAAAAACACAGTGATGATCAGCAGGATTCTTCTATAATGTTTTGATCTGAGGAATGAGCACTTGAGATTATGGGCTCACACTTTACAGTTCCATGGTAGAGTGGGTTATAATCTCTCTTGAATTCATTAGCTCTGTCACTGCCTAAGGCATCTTAAATGTCAAATCAGAAATCCCCACACATGTTTACATTTTCTGTAGAAACTATTCTTAAGTGGTCAGATGTTCTGCTTAAGCCCTTGTAAATATGAGAGCTGCAGAAAAAGAAGAGCTTTGATTTCTCTTTAAAGCCTGAAAACTGTTCATAAGTGAGCTGGAATATTCATTTGGTAGATCAGATTAGACTTGCCTAAGTAGTGTGATGAGCCCCTGTTAAGAAGCCACCTCAGTGGCCAGGCAGAGCCCAATGTACTACACAAACATTGTCACTTTCTCTGCATGCAGTGACATGAGAAAGTTGGGGAAGCCGCTTAGTGATTATATTTTCCCAAAGTACCAGAGTGTATCAACATGGTTCTTTTCACGGGACTGGGACAGAGCGAAGTCAATGTCTGGTAAATGGGTTCAGAACAAGGACTTTCAGCTGAAAACATAGCTATAATTTCACTGGAAAAGCTTAGCATGCTTTGCTGTCTAATAATGAGTTGTTAGGTGCCAAGATTCACTATCTTAGAACTATGTCTCCAAAAACTAATAAATGGCAGCTATAGCCACTAAACAATTTCCTAATACTAATTTCTCTTTTTTCTCCCTGGAAACATGACCAGCCAGTCTCTCCTCACTTGAATTTCACTCTGGTGTCAAGAAAACCCTGGTAGCAGCTGATAAACCTTCTCATTTCACCTTTTCCTGTTAACTAGTAAAATTAAACTCTATGCTATGAATTCATTCCCCCGTTACTCAAAGATGCTCTAAATGAGTTCTGTGCTGTACTGTGTAACTAGCAATGTCTCCAACAGGATGGCGTCCCTCTGTGTTTGTCAATAGGAGACTAGAATTTCTTTTCTTTCCCTCTTTCCCTCTTCTCCTCCATACACAGAGGTGGTATTTACTTCATTCTCTTTTCTAGTGGTTTTCAACCATTTTTATCTAATGGCACATGTAAACTAATTACTAAAATCCTGCAGCACACCACAGAAAAAATTAATATATTTTAAATAAATAAATATATGTTTTGCATATCTAAAAAATTAGATATAATTTTGATTGATTTTCCAAAAAGTAATAATAATGATCACCTTCCCTTTTTGCTCCAAAGTGATGTTTTAAAAAGTCAGATGTTTATACTTGTATATAAGGATTTCTGGTACCAAGAATTAACCAATCAGATGTAACCTCATTATGCAATGTGACCAGTAAGATGTAACTCTTATATGATCTATGTTTATGGTTTAAGACAGGGCATTCACACTGGACAGCTATTGCTGTGTTGGCTGTTGTCAATTTGGTAATTTGACAGTCTAAGGGAAAAGAGGCCAGTGCCCCTGACTCAGTAGTCAGGTATTGCATATTTTAAAAATTCCTACAGCACAGAACTGACTTCTTCGTTACTGAAACAGTGCAGGGACTGAGCAAGATTGCTAGTCTTCTCTTCTTTACTGAAGGAAACCAGCCTAATGACTACCATCCTAGTATGCCGGTGAGCAAGCATCTTGGGAAATGCCAGTTGCTGTGCTGTTGGAGCTGAAATTTCTGATCTGGACTACTTGTTCAGAATCACTAATGAGTGAGAATGCCCCACTGAAATGGATAGACATGGCCTAGTTATTATTACTGTAAACTTGACTAAAAGATCACAAAGATATAAGGTTAATTCATTCTTTCTCTGTGTTATCAACATGCAAATAAAAATTCAGTGTCTCAAATATTGGTGTGCTCTTATTGCATAAAAGGAGAGATCCTTAATATAGGTGACAGTTCCTGGTATGACAGTTTTTTTTAAAGATTTTATTTATTTATTTTTAGAGAAAGGGAAAAGGATGGAGAGAGGGAGAGAAAGAAGCACCAAACGTGAGTGAAACATCGATCAGTTGCCTCTCATACGCCCGTAGCTGGAGACCTGGCCCACAACCCAGGCATGTGCCCTGACTAACAATCTAACTGGTGACCCTTTGGTTCATAGGCTAGTGCTCAGCCCACTGAGCCACACTAGCCAGGGTGGCATGACAGGTGTGGCAGTGGGACAGCTGGAGTTGGAAATGTGCTTTAAAATTATCAGTATTATGTACAAAGTAGTATTTCTTCATCCTAGTTTGTTAAAATTATTTTACTATGCCAAGATTTTACTGCATTTCTGGAAAACCAAGTTTTTATAAACAAAACCTAAGCTGAACTAAAAAATTCAGTTTCTGTGAGGTAAAAGGATATCATGTATGATATGTAAATTATGAAAATCTGAAAATATTTACTTTTATTTGTAGAACCATGGTTTCTAGGTAATTTATCTAACTCTTAGATTATGGATTATGGCATCCAGACATGATTTATCTCTTGACTTTCCTCGTGGGAAAGATCCACACATCCTCAACACAAGAACCACAGTGGTCCCACCATGTGAAGTTTCTGGCTTTGCTGGAGAAACCAAGATCCTAGGTAACCTTTAGAATGTCAGTAAAAATAAGATGAGTTAATTATAAAGTCAGAGGGGATGGTGACTTTATAACAACTATTTTATACAATTGCACACATAGATTTAGTTTTAACCAGCAAAAAGAATATGTTGCCTTTTAGAAAGAATTTACATGTGCATTTGTGACAAACTGGATCTTATCCACAGTTTTCAAACCCAATTCAACTGCCCTACCCCACCCGAAGTCTCCAAAGTATACCAGCCTGAAGTTAGGTTGTTTTTATGGTCTGGCGACCTTTAAAGAAAATAAGGTATAAAAACATATACAAGGCGCTTTTAATGACACTGGGAATGGCAACATTTGTCTTGGTGAATGATTAGAAAATGTTGCATAGCTTGTAGCCATAAAGGATATCTGAGAAATGTTCTTACCTGGATACTTATCAAGCAATGCCCATTATGAATTTACATGGAATGTGAAGTCTGAAGAATAAGAGGTATGTGTGTTATCTATTGATAAATTATTAATAAACATAATGTTATCTGTTCTGGACTACCTGTTCAGAATTACTAATGAGTGAGAGTACCCCACAGCACAGTAAAGAAGGGGCTTTGAATTCCCCATATTCTGTCAAAAATAATTTTCTCTGTACTTTCCTCTTTCAGTCTTGTAAGTTTTTTCTTCTCAGGTTTAATGTTTTCCTTTGATACCAAATGCTGGATTTCCAGTGCTTAGAAACTTTAGAATTACATCCATGAAAAGTGTCTCAGAAAATAATAAGGGGATATAATATAGAAGTTTTTATACCAACATATCTTCAAGAATACTTGGTATTTTCACATTTCGACAGCATGGTCTTGTTTTAATTTACATTGTGTTGATCAGTAGTCAGGAAAACATCTCCTCACCAGAAGAAAAATGTAGAATATGAAAATAGCTGCTCTTTAAAATTATTCTAAAAACACATTCCTGAGTGAAATAATTTAATTTCCAGATAATAAAATATATCATGTATGTGTCTAATTGTATTATGTGAAATGGAGATGTTAGAGGGGTTTGTTTGACTTGTTGTTTAAGGTATGGTGTGCTGTTCTTTGAGGAAAAAATGCAAAACTTCATAGTGGCATTAAACAATTCTTGTCCAGATCTGTATTAATATAATAGTTACTTCATTATAAAATTGCTCATTGAGAGAAGTGGCCACTTATTTAAATTAGATTTAAAGCACAAGTAATTCATAGGCATGGTGAATCTGTGAACTTGCAAATTTATAGAGAACATTTCTAGAAAATTTTCAGTGATCTAGGGAGGCACAGTTTTCTAATCAATTCAGTACTGATGCCACTGAGTAAAATTCCTTTCATCTAAAAGCTGTACAATAAATTGCTATGGTTATTGAGAGTGTCTGATTAAGGCAATATTATAGCATATTTTAAAACCACACTGTGAGTAATTTCATGTGGTTTAACAAGCACTTTCATATGTCATAGTGACCCAGGGACACACAAAGATATAACACGAAAATTATGCAGGAAAGTAGATACATAAAAATAAAAGATTAGTTTGACACCAGATTTACCTAATAAATTAAATTTCTTTAACTAACTCAACTGATTTTAATTGATTTTCTAAAAATTTTAAAATAGACTGTAATATAGATGATGATTTTCCTATTTCAGAAAAAACTCTCAATTTGAGTATTGCTTGTTTTTTTTATAATGGAATAAACTATTTAGTAAAATAATATCATTTGGCAATGTAAATTCCCTGAGCCAAACTTATTTTGAATATCCATGTGGTTATATGAATGCATTTATAAATACATAGAAATAATATGACCACATATAGTACTTATGTATATATAATTTCATGAAGTTTACTACTGCAAGGCATTAAGTGTTTTAGACACGAGATATTTAATTCTTATAAATCTGTAAGTGTGATAATAATATTTTACAAATGAAGGAATGAATGCTTAGAAGAACTAATCAAATTTCTCAAAATGATACACATTATAAGTGGGAAAGAGAATTTAATTCTAATTTCACTAGATTTAAAATGTGAACTCTTAACTACTATGGTATTCTTCTTTCTAGACTCTGTCAAATCAGTTCCATTTTATGTCATTGTTTTATAATCTGTCTATTAAACACAAGAGAAGATTCGTAGTCCTTCACTTAATTTGGTATTTGTAGCAATCGTAAAGCGTTAAGGCTGACTGACGCACGTGTTAGACAGCTGTCCCTCGTGTGTATAATTATCAACTAAAGCAACAAATTATCAGATAAGTGCCTTCTAATAGAACATTGTTGCTAGAATTTCATCTAAAATTTTCCGATTTTTATGACAGGTTTGCACAGCATTTTTTTTTCATAAATTTGAGTTACATTTTATCACTGTAATGTAAAGAATAAAGAATGAGAGAGATCATCTTTTGCTTCATCGAAATTCATCCATCTCCACATTGAAAGTGGAAAAGTATTTAAAGTGAAATGATTTCACTCTGTCAAGAAATAATAAAGTTCTCTAGTGGGAACATAAATCTATGGAAATAAACTTAATTTTCTTTTTTTAATTTTAGAACAATCTTAGTTTTATTTATTCAACATTTTTTTATTGTTGTTTGAGTACAGTTTTCTGCCTTTTCCTCCCACCGCTCTGCACCTCTCCGGCCATCCCCGCCTCCCTCCCCTGTTTCCACTGCACCATGTGTCCTTTATAGTAGCTCCTGCAAACCCTTCACCCTTCCCCTATAATCCTCTCCCTCCTCCCCTCCGGTCACTGTCAGCCTGTTCTCAATTTCAGTGTCTTCGGTTATATATTTTTTTTGCTTATTCATTTTGTTGATTAGGTTCCTGTTAAAGGTGAGATCATATGGTATTTTTAAAATCACTTTCCCAATCTGAACACGTTTTCTAGCAGTGCTTTATTCAAATATAGAAACTAACCACTGTCTTTTAGCCTAGGATTCCAACAATGTACAGTAAGTGCAATGAAATTATTTTATTTTTTTACTATATACTTTGTTTTATAATGTTACCCAATACTAGCCAATATCTAGGAAGAAACCCAAAGGAAATGAGCCATATTTTAAGTTATAGGAACTTTGCTCCCTCGTTTGTTTTAGAGTGTGTACTTGTAAGATTTCCTCATCCTGCTTTTTGTTCTTTAGCCAGATGATTCTTGTGCAAGAATGAATAAAAATGTGAGAAGGAAGAAATGGTACAAAAATGGAGAAATTTTGAATCAGGAGGCTCTTTCTTTAGAGCAGAAACATTCCTGATTCACAGGTGATGCTAAATGTTTTATGGTCATCCATAATTTGAATTTTCTAAAAGTCCTATGCTTACAGGTTTTTCTTTGATAAAGTGAATCACAGGTTACTTATATAGCAGGCTGCAGACACCAGATGACATTTTTTCTTTTGGCCCAATTCTTGATATTTGATAGTCTTCTCAAGGACATAACATATCAGTATTTATGTTTCATAAGAAACTCTTAGCAGTTTGTTTGCATGTTTTAATTGCTTGGCAAGGAATCCAAGCTGAAACAATCTTTTCCTGTGTACAATAACTCCATTGCTCTATTAAGAAAAACATTGATTTTTGTCTTTTACTTAGATTAATAAGGCATAGTAAACAATTCTGAATTGTTCATATTAAATTTCACAAATCTATTTAAATGAGGCTGTGCATTGAGGTAGAGTTGCTCATAAAAGTAAAACTAGAAGAATAAAATGCATTCTAGGTAGAGACTTTGGATTCAAGCTTGCTTTTATAATGGTGATAGTTTGTGTATTTTTAGCACTTTCTTTCTAAGGCTTTCCAAGTGCTTTATCATGCTGAGGTTGAAGTAATTATATTCCAATGTACCGAATCTCAAATCACATGTCATTATCTCTACATTAGAGGTGAAGAGACTGTTTTATTTTTTATTTTATTTTATTTTTTAGATTTTATTTATTTATTTTTAGAGAGGGAAGGGAGAGGGAGAGAGAGAGAGAGAGAGAAACATCAATGTGTGGTTGCTGGGGGACATGGCCTGCAACCCAGGCATGTGCCCTGACTGGGAATCGAACCTGCGATGCCTGGTTTGCAGCCCGCGCTCAATCCACTGAGCTATGCCAGCCAGGGCGAGACTGTTTTATTTTACAGTTCTTCAATGAACAATTATAGTTTTGTGTCCAACCTCAATTTCTAAATATTTTTAAAAGCTGAATGATTTGTCCAATGACCCTCTATTGTTAACTTCGTGGTAACTTCACCAATTCAGTGAGGACTTTGTCCTTTTCTCTTTTCCAGCACCGGTCATTCATCCTCGTGAATTAAACTTCCATGGAGATTACAATCTAACACTGATCTCTCACAATCTCATCGTCACTTGCCTTTCCTTCTCCTACAGCCCAGCTACATACTGCCATGGCTGCCCTTGCGATTCACCATCTCCAGATATGGAACCACCTTTGAAATTTAATTTCAAAAAGTTTGCTTCCCAACCACAGCATACTGTATCCTCACTTGCTGAAGAAACTCACTGCCACTATCTTTCAATTTTATTGGAACTGCCAGGCCATTATCCTCACAATATTTTCATGATGATTCAGGGTATCTTCTGTCATCACTTTATTCTGTGTATAATCTAGATTCCGCATGTAACATTGTAATTGCTCTTTCAAATACCCCAGACTGCTATAAAGTATTGTCATTACTCTAAGTATCTATATTGCTGTTGTTAATTACTTCTCATAAATTTCTTGTCCACCACCTAGTCAAACCCCCATCAGCTTTCCCCAGCCTGTTACGAGCCTGCTAAAGTACTTCTCCAATTCTACTGTGACTCTTCAATATCAAAATAGCAACTAGAGTGACTCTTTAAAAATATAAATTGCATCACTTGTCTTTTATGTTTACAAAATTTTCAGTGTTTCTTTATTGTACTTGCAGTAAAATACAAACTAATATCAACATATCCAACATCATTTAATACTATCGTTTCCCCATCTAAGAATATCTGTCAAGTTCTTCACATCAGCTAAGGGCTAGCTCACTTACTGTTTTTATTAAATGTATTGGGATAACATTGGTTAATAAAATTATATAGGTTTTAAGTGTAAAATTCTCATACATCATCTATATCACCACCTAAAGTCAAATCTCCTTCCTTCACCATTTGATCCCCTTTACCCTTTACTACTTCCCCATCCCCTTTTTCCTCTGGTAATCACCATGCTGTTGTCTGTGTCTATGAGTTCCTGGTTATTTGTTGCTTCCACTTTTACAGCCCACATATGGGTGACATCAGATGGTTCTTGACTTTCTCTGCCTGACTTATTTTGCTTAGCATGATACTTGGTTTAGCATCAAATTTGTCACCTATTCTCACAGCTGACTGGTATTCCATGGTATATATGTACTGATGTTCTCCTCATAGTTTCTAAAACTCTTCTCTTTCCATTTTTAAATCTCCCGTTCAATATTACCTCCATACAGAGGCCTTTCCCAAGCACCTTCTTAAAGTAGGCACATCTATATTATTCTTTAGATCAATTCCTTGTTCATTTCATCTATCTATTTATCTATCTATTATCTGTCTATCATCTATCTATATATCATCATTTATTTACCTGATATCTATCTGTAACGGAACCCCAGGGACTTGAGTTTATGTGTATCTTGTCATCATCACTGTGCCTAGGACACAGTCACACCCAAAGCAAATATTTGTTAAAAAACACTAAAAAATCCTTGCAGATGGTTCAGAAATTCTAAAGGTGTTAGACTCAAGCTACGATCATTTAGCATTTAGGTAAAATCTTTCTTTCTTTCTTTCTTTTTCTTTCTTTCTTTCTTTCTTTCTTTCTTTCTTTCTTTCTTTCTTTCTTTCTTTCTTTCTTTCTTTTTCTTTCTTTCCTCTTTTTCCTAACTTTTTTATTCTAATTGTTGTTCAAATACAGTTTTCTGCCTTTTACTCCCATCCCAGCCCGCACTCCCAGTCCCTCCCACCTCCCTCCTGTTTCCGCCCACCCCTTGTTTTTGTCCATGTGTCCTTTATACTTGTTCCTGCAAACCCTTTTCCTTTTCCCCTGAAATTCCCTCCCCTCTCCCCTCTGGTCACTGTCAGCCTGTTCTCTATTTCAGTGTCTTTGGTTATATTTTGCTGGTTTGTTTGTTTTGTTGACTAGGTTTCTATTAAAGGTGAGATCATATGGTACTTGTCTTTTACCACCTGGCTTATGTCACTTAGCATAATGCTCTCCAGTTCCATCCATGCTGTCGCAAAAGGTAGGAGCTCCTTTTTTCTTTCTGCTGCATAGAATTCCATTGTGTAAATGTACCATAGTTTTTTGATCCATCCATTCACTGATGGCACCTAGGTTGCTTCCAACACTTGGCTTGCAGAGTGGTACAACCACTATGGAAAACGATATGGAATGTTCTCAGAAAACTAAAAATGGATCTGTCTTTTGACCCAGCAATTCCACTGTTAGGATTATATCCTAAGAACCGTGAAACACCAACCCAAAAGAACCCATGCACCCCAATGTTCATAGCAGCACAATTTACAATAGATAAAATCTTTCTTAATCCAATGGACAAGAGTATGCATACTTATAAAACAGAAACTAGTACTTTGAGTATTTATTTGGTATTGGGAAATATCCATTTTGAAAATAAATTTACTGCTTTTCTTTTTAATTCAGGCCAATAAGCTTGAAAAAAAGAAGAACATTTTTTTTTAAGGTTTTTAACTGGGTAAGTTTCTGTCCAGGAATTTGGACAATGTATACATGATTGAGTCCTCTTTGACCTTGTCATCGAGATAAGTTTGTCAAGAGAAGATGACAAGAGAAGTGTTGTCTGATCAGCTAATAATTTCAGCAATCATAAAGATCAGGTTAAGTTGTGAGAAGTACATCCATCAAGGTTTTAAAGACCTTTTGTTGATTTTTAAAGAGAAAAAAATGTTGATTTTTAAACAATATTATAGAGCATGTTCCGTCCTGGAGTCAAAGTGAAAGGAAAATGTAATATTTTTCTACTTTTTATGTACTTTGTAGAGCCAATATGAGGTTTGCCTGCATTCTGATCCATCATAATATTTTTGCCTGAAATATCAAGTAGAATACTACTTTAATTTGACTTGCCTATGTCTTCATGAAATGAATTATCAACACCTCTAGCTAGCTCAAATATATTTGCCTCTGCATGGCTGTAGGCTCTAAAGCAACATTTGTTAAGGTATGTATTCAGTGTTTATGTATGTTCAAAGCATTTCTACAGAAAAATTTTATCAATAAACTTCCAATTATAGCAAACCTCGGGTTATAGAAAAATAAATCTGTAAAGTTAAAATTTTTCAAATTTTTAATTCAATATATGATTCAGTGATTTATTTTTCTGCTTTTATGAAGTTGAGAGTAGAACATACTTCTGTGTTGTCAATAATAATTAAAAAAAATCAAAAACATGACTAGGATTTAGCACTGTTGTTAAAAGAACCAAACTGTATTATATAAATAATATGTAAGAATTTTGTGCTGCATGCTCATTTGCCTTAAAATGATAAGCAACTTATGAAATAAAAATAGTTATTATAATTGCATGCCACATCTATGATTTCTGAAGTCAGTTTATTGATAATTGTACTTTGTCAGGTTTCCATGGGAATAGATTTCAATTTTAATGTTTAAATAGGTGGTTGTTTATTCATTTATCTGTCTACTATAAGAAAACTGGTGATTGTGGCACTTCATGAATTTTAGTTTTAAAAAGACATGGCAGCATACTTGAGCTTTGGTGTTTGATATAATCCATGTCTTCATTAATGTTTATGGGATAAAAGTTGCTTCATAAAGAAAGTGAATCTCCCCTATAACTTGTTTACTTAGTTATAGGTTAGAGTTCTACAATAATTGAGGACTGAATTTTTAAAAAACATTCCGAAACTAAAAGTCAACCTTAAATATATTAGTTAAAAATAAGCTCTTCAAAAACGGTTGAAATGTAATTGCCAGTGCAATTGAACACACACAAGTATCTGAGAATTCATTTGAACATAAGGGTTCATTTGTCTTGGATTTCTTTTCATCAGACTCTTTGCATACTTTGTACATCTCTGAATGTCATATGTTAGACAGAGCAATCAGCCACTCTTCCCACAAAGTCATGACCAGGTGGGTGAATCTCCCTTCTCACTTACTCCTCCTCACGTTTGCCTTGTTTCCCTTTTATATTCTTTCTTGCTCTCCCGTGACCGCACTCCCATTAATGTGTTAGCTTGTGAGCACAGGGTACTTCGTGTTTTTGTTTTGTTTTCCTCAGAATCAGTTTTTTTTTTTTTATGGAGCCTAAGCTACCACAATCTGTAAGTGGAAACGGCATGTTTACATTATTCTAAAATATGCCAATAGAAATATTGTAGTGACATATGCTAGACTTAAGCACATGATAGACAATGAAACAGAATAGTGCTTAACATGAAAGCAACCACAGATGATTTTAGAGATTGCTAAGGAATTTAGGGTATACGCTACCAGGAGGAAAAAGTTGTTTGACTCTAGGAACTTCAGGATGTCATCTTGCGTTCCCTTAATAGGGGCTTTCATACTTTAAAGCAGGTGTCTGCAAACTCTCTCGTGCACCTGTCCTTGTCGTGATTGCTGTTGGTTCTGAATCAACTTCCTTCCCCATCCAAGTTCTGAAGCTGTTGAAATATGGAAGTAGAAGTTGGGGAAATAAAGAAAAAGACAGCAGACTATTGGACATGAAATACATTTATTCTTTCCCAGTCACAGGCAAAGTGTGAAGATCACAGTTCTCTGTAGGATTTGCATGTAAGAAGAAGAGACTGGAATAAATGCCAGCTTCACAGAGATAAAGCCTTTGAGAAGAGAGGAAAGGAATACTTTTATCATCCAATGACCAGTCAGACAAGTTTTACTCATATGTGAAATCTAAAACTGAAACAAACGAATGAACAAACAAGACAAACGAACAAAAACTCATGAACACAGACAACAGTATGGTGGTTATCAGAGAAAAGGGGTGGACGGAGGGAGAGGTAGAAAAGGGTAAAGGGGGTCAAATATACGGTGATGGAAAAAGTTATCTTTGGTAAACACAATGCTGTGTACCAGTGATGTGTTATAGAATTGTACACTTGAAACCTAAATACTTTTATTAACCAGTGTCACCCCCATCAATTTAATTAAAAATTAAAAAATGCAAAAAAAAAATAGGAAGAAAACAGTAAAAGTAAACCCTAATGGCTATCTTTATACCTTCAAAAATATCCAGAGTGATCTTCGTCTGGTATTTTAAATCACCAATGGCCATAATATTCTTGGTTCCCATGGGCTCATCTCCAGTGGCAGAAGTAAGCTTTCCGTAGCTTGTCTACTTGCTTTCTTTCTCAGTTCCACTCCTGTAGCAGGAAATGCCTGACTTCCCAGATTTTATTGCTGGTCTTGACTTTTCCAACTGCCTGAGTGTCTGGGGAGGTTGGTAAGTTGCCTTTCCCATTCTGGAACTTCTCTTCCTCAGTTTCTTTAACAAGTGTGTAAGGTGTTGATACTCAAGAGTGACGCGGCCACTGGCCTGCGGTGACCGTGGAATGCTGCGGGTGGCTCGTCAAAACACGTGAAAAACATACACAGAGACAACTGAGTCCTGTGAAGAAATAGGGACGAAATGGCCACTCTCTCTAGTGGAGAGCACCTCAAACCCCCACCTGAGTAGGCTTTTATTAAGAATACAGACATAGTTTGTGGATTCTAGTCTGTCAGGAAAGATTAAACGAGTAGGTAATTTTCAAAGGTGCTGACAGAACTCCCGCTGGGATTCTGGGCAGAGAGTTTGTGTTTTATCACTTAAAAAGACTACAGGACCTAAAAGGCTAGTCTCATTTCCTGTCCATGCCTTCATATTCTAATTCAATAGTATCCTCCAGCAAGCAGATCTCACAGGATCTTGCATATTCTATGTCCCAGGCCTGATTACCCTGGGTGTCCACCGACTCTGGTCTGGACTGCACCACCCCTGTTACTTCCACAGGCCTGAGTTGGGCAGAGGAGACAAAGGCAGCCAGGAGACTTGCATTTCTCACAACTAAGAACAGGGACTCAGGCTTTGACAAAGCTGAGGGAGCAGGGGTTGATGTCCATCACCCCTTCATTTCCACAGCCCTAAGTCTCTTCCCTGAGGCCTCCTCATGATCATGCCTGTTTTAGGCGATTCTCCCCATGGGAAATCTTACCCATCATTGGCTAACTGATCAAGCATAGGAGGCCAGGCACAGAACAGGCAGTGTTCATACCAGGGAAATAAGTTGTGGCTCCTGGTTTGGAGGTCTCTCACTCAGCCTAAGTCACGGGGGGTTACAGCTTCCTGAGACCAGGCAGAGCGGGCCCCAACACAAGAGAATTCTGTTTCCCTGAATGCATGCTAAATCATACAAACGATGGCATGTTTAGAAGAAAAATACTGTATTTGTAGCTAGATACACACAGTATCTCCTCTCATAACATTGTTTCATTCATTGTCATTTTGTTATAAGGTTCATAAGATGCTGTAGTAACAACTCTATATCAAGTAGCTTGTGGCTAAATTGGTTTTGTTATACGTTTTCATTTCACTTAAAGTTGCGGAATCTATCAACATGATTAAGTGAGGACTTACTGAACACCCATACTTCTTCTGCTGGCCTTTCATATGAGCAAGTCCAATTAGAATAAGGTTGCCAGATTTAGCAAACAAAAATGCCCATTTAAATTTGGTGCTCAGAAAAATAATAATAATTTCTAGTAAAGTATACCCCATCCAATATTTGGCATATGCTTATGCTAAAAATAGTCATTCATTTAAAATTCAATTTAACTGGACATTCTGTATTTTATGTGGCAACTCCAAAATGAAAGAAATCTGATCAGTTCCAAAATTAATAAAATCTAGAATGTCCTCTTGTCCACATGGAATGAATGCATCATTGTGACTGGATATGCCCTTTACTTTGTCCACAGCCTTTTTCCACATATATCAATTTGCTATTACCTGTTTATGAGTCAACTTTCCTCCTCTTAAGCAGACCATGGCAGTCAATTACTTTTTTTAAGAAGACTCCTGAAAGTTAATTTGATAATTTGTCTACCTAATTGATTTATAAAAGCTGTCTTGCAGAATTTGTTAAACTCCTTTGGTTTATATTAACTTTTTAAAAACTGATTTTAGAAAGAGAGAGAGAAAAATACACCAATTTGTTGTCTTATTTATGCATTCATTGGTTGATTCTTATATGTGTCCTATCTGGAGATTGAACCCACAATTTTCAATGCTCCAACCAACTGAGCTACCAAGCCCGGGCCTTAACTTTTAACTTTAAACATTTTTTATCCTCACCTAGGGACATGCCTATTGATTTTGTTTTATTATTAGTATTTTTAATTTTTTTCAGGAATCATTTATTTTTTTAATTGTTGTTCAAGTACAGTTTTCTGCCTTTTTCCTCCACCCCTCCCGACCATCTTAGCCCTCCCTGCCTCCCTCCCTCATTTCCACCCTCACCTTGTTTATCCATATGTCCTTGATGGTGATCAGAAGGGAGAGGGGAGGGGATAATGGGGGAAAAGGGTGAAGTGTTTACATGCCTACTGATTTTAGAGATAGGGGAAGGAAGGAAAAGAGAGAGGGAGAGAAATATTGATGTGAGAGAGAAACATTGATAGGTTACCTTTTGTACACTTCCCAAACAGGGACAAAACCCATGACCTAGGCATGTCTCCTGACTGGGAATCAAACCTGTGACCTTCAGTTTTTGGGACAAGTTTCCCATCCACTGATCCACACCAGCCAGGGCCTTATCTTTTTAAATGGAGAAATTATTTGATAGAACTGAGCTAACATTCTAAAAAATGTTAAGTCTTAAACTCTGGGCAAGTGATGATTTCAGTCAACACTTTTCTCATAAGCACTTGGAGAAATACAATAGGAATACAGGTCAGCAACTTAACAGTTGAGTGACCGACCTGGTTAGCTAATAGTTGGTGGCAAGTAAAAAGGCTATGCCATATATGTATGGCTAGATTTTCTCTGAAGATGGAAGTGTGTTGTAAATATTCCATAGTTAACACAGAATGTTACAACATTCTCAATTCTCTCATAGTAGCATGAGTAAATGGTTCTTAAAGTGTGGTGCCTAGAACGGCCCCATCATCATCATGTATGAACCTATTAGAAATGCAGATTCTCAGGC
This sequence comes from Tonatia bakeri, assembly GCA_004024845.1. Taxonomy (NCBI): domain Eukaryota; kingdom Metazoa; phylum Chordata; class Mammalia; order Chiroptera; family Phyllostomidae; genus Tonatia; species Tonatia bakeri. The sequence goes on from PVIA01000625.1 coordinate 259,793, forward strand.
TTCCCCCTAGAGGTGCTAAATCAGGACTTCTTGGACAGTGGACCAGCAATGTCTTTTTAAATAGGCTCTCCAGATGATTCTGATGCACAGGAAAGGCGAGGATCACTGCCCTACGTGAATACAGGATTTTACTTACTTACAATCATAATCTTTGAGATGAATACTCTTCCTATGAAGGAAGGAAAGTATTATCTGATGAATGTAGGCACTTTAACTGGATCCTTTACTTGTATATCCTCATCCAATGATTTGGAAAAAAGAGACTGAAGGTGAATTTAATCAATGTAGATAATTAACTGGGACAATTGCCTCACTTTCTGCATTATGTAGCCTGCATATAAATTGCCTTAAATCAAGTTCATATGTCAATGATCCATCAATTGGGAGAAAATAAATGAAAGAATCTCAGAGAATTTTGTGTGATTTGGGGAACAAATGATTATGGGATCATATCACTATGCAAGTACTTGGACACTGATATAGCCCAAAACAAAAAAACAAAAAAACAAAAAATTTTGGCTGATAGGGCAAGGTTTATAGTGTGGACTAAATGAGTTTATATTAAAATAAGACTAGAAAATATTCTTTAAAACTCTGCAGCTAAAATTCATGTATTTTAGTGATTTTTATATGTGACTCATCAAGAACAAAGAAAAAAGACGTTACTCAAGGTACTCATAAATGTGAAAAAGGTAAATAAGAAAACTTGGCAGATTTCAATACAACAAAAAAATGTCATCAAACAGCACATAAATTAATCACTAATAAATTTTATCTGCTTTCTGTAATACAGTGTTTCTCAAATTGAGATTCCATACATCAAATACAATATAGGAATTGTTTAAAAAAATTAGAGAATGGGGGAAAGCTTCTGTCATCAAATACATTTGGAGAGACCTGAATTAAATCAAGCTAGTTTGGTTTTACATCAGGAAATTTTAGAACTTTTATAATTAGTCTACATTTTTAATCTCTAAAAGAATGGTTATAATATGTGATACTTTCCAAACTTAATTAAAAATAAAATGAATATATTAAAAAATCATCTCAATGATCAGAATATTCTATGAAGCAAGCTATTGGATACATATTTTTGCCAGAAGAGGAATGGACACTTTTTGAAAAAAAATGCTCTTGCAAACTCTACAGAGAATTAGGATTTAACTGGAATTTGGACAAAGTATTAAGACACAGCTTAGATGAAATGTAGTGGGGATACTAGGAAACTACATTTGATAACTTCAATTACTATTATTGATAGACAGCTTAATAACCCAATTTATGAATTAGAATAAAAATCATGTAAAATTTAAAAAATAAATTTACATTAAAAAGTAGAATTTGTTTTGAATTACAGCAGAAATAAAGAACCACCAATATTTCTTTGCAAATAGTTGCACGTATAGTGTGTGAGAGAGAATGAGAACCAGGCATCTTTCAGGGAAATCGTGATCGTTAGAGGACTCTGAGGTTGGAAGATGATTATAGAAGAGGGCACTACCTGTTCAGAAGACATCCAGGCCTGTTCTTCACGTCCACTGGGAGAGAAGGGCATGTGAGGGGTGTATCCAGGCTGCACACAGCACCCAAGATGGCAGCTCTGTGGCTACTCCTACTTCACGTCTAACAGTCATGCATTTAAAAGTCACAACAAAAATACAAACCATCCTCATATTCTCCTCGCCCAGATGACTCATTTTCAGCATTTTACTATATCCACCCATCCCATATATAAAATTATTTAAAATCTTGTCTATGTCCCAATAATGCTGTTTAAAAAAATTCTGGCCATAATTCAATCTTAGATCATGTGATATACATAAATGGAGAATGCTTTGCAGTCTACAATGCATGGCCAAACTGATCAGTGTAGTCTCTTCCTTTATTGTGGTTTAATTGGTTTGTCCAGTGATTTGCAGTCTTGGCTAAGTGGCTTTGGAGAGGTTTAAGCTAATCAATTCATGTGCGAAGAAGGCTGCAGTGGTTCTGTAACCATGCTGCTATCACTTGGGTAAACATAGCCTCCCTGTTCTATCACTGGTGACTACTGTTGTACACATTCTGATTCATGCTCTGCAATAACCTAGGTGGCATTTCACTAGGCTCCCATGCCAGACCAGCATGGCCAGATACCTTCCAGAACAACTGTCATACAATGCTGTCAACCAGCAGTTACCAGCAGGTCATCTTGGCTTTGGCCCACACTGAGCTTTAACAGGAAAAAACAGAGAGAGTAAGATAATGACATCCAAATTAAAGTTCATTAACCTTGCAAAATCACTTAACACCATCAGTAGAAAAAATGCTGGCAGCTACTCAGCTTTAATCATTCACTGAGATACGCAGATTTATTTCTCCATAAATCTGTGCTGCTCGACAACTTTGGAGTTAGTGTACTGGATGTTGGTAATTAAAATATTGTTAGCAAATCTTTGTAAAGTAAACAGAGCATTGGGCTTTATTATTTTCTTAATGTTAACTGTCTATTGTCTTTTAGAAAATTATTCAAACTTCTAAGGTGTCCTCAAATTTTCTTATGGCCTTGATCTGGTCTTTAGCATGTTTTTATGTCTATGGATAAAATATTTTTGTGAGACCAAATTAAATAGATTGATACATTGTTCTGCAAAGGCAGAACTGCAGACTGATAATCTTGGTGAAAACTACAATTATTGCAGAAGACTATGCATTATTCCAAACAAATAAGGTGTAGCTGTACTGAAAGGCTGCTGAAACGCTGGCTTCTCTCTCTTCCTTCGGCCATAAGCAGAGTCCTGTATTCTTCTGAAGCTTGCCTACTAGTCGCTTCATATTCTTTTGTTCTCACACTTCTTTCCTTTGATACTTCTGTTCTACCAGTCCGACCCTTTGAAGAAGCATGTGCTCTCCAATGTCCCATCTTTTCCCTCACATAGTTTTAGCCAACATTTGTGGTCAAGGATAGGTACTCATTTCCCTCCTAGAGGCTAAATAATAATTATCGTAATATGCAATTTCTTTTTTCCTGGCTAGTGATCACTATGGAAGAAAAACTCACACTAACTTGAAGTGTCCTACTAAATGCCTAGGGTAGGGACTGGTGAAAATGACTGAATGGTAATAACTGAATTGGCTTTTTATGAACTACCAAATGCTTCAAACTCCAAAAGTGGGAGAGGGGAGAAGAGTAGGTAAATGACACATCTGTAAGCAAACGTCAACATTTTCCTGCTTCCTAGGATGATAATTATTTTGGTCATTGTGGTGTGTGGATTGTCCTGTTTTTACCAGTAGATCTCATTGTGGGCTAATGGGAGAAGGTAAAGTGATGGAGGAAGAATAGATCAATCTGCTCTAAAGAGAAGCTACCGTGTTTTCACAGTGTCTGACTTGATAAGAATTCAATAAGCAGATAAATCACTAAACACATCACTGAAGTGTTAGTTTGCAGACTCAGGAATTTCCTGGGTGAAGTTTAAAACTGACCCCCATACATGAAGGACAAGGATGGAGCAGGCCACTCTTTATTGGTAGGTGGCAGGTTTAATAAGCAAGGGAACTTACATCAGAGGCTTGTCTGGGCGTCTGCAAGGTGAGTAGGCCTGCACACCTGCCTGACGGGAATCTTAAAAATTTATATAAAGGCCTTTAAAATGTTCAGTCAAGAATACTGTCTAGATGGCCTCAAGAACTCCTTACTCTGTCAAGGCCATGTCTTTCAAAATGGCTCCCACTGTGGGACCAGTGGGCAGAGTACACATTCCAAGGATGGGAGGATGTGAGGCTCCTTCCATGGCCTGGGTCCAAGTCATGAATGAACTGGCAGTCCCATCCTCTCGATAACTTCCCCCAACAGGAAAGAAACAAATGCAAATAGATTTCAGAGAATGCCTTACACCTGTATAATATACCCATATATCTCTCCAGATAGAAAAGTGATTAACATGATTCATATCATAGCTTTACAAAAAAAGGGTGTTTTAAGATTTTATTCATTCAACTATTGATTGCTATTAAGGAGAGGTGGAAGAACAGAGAAATAATAGTAGTAGTGCAGGTAGCAGCCACTCTTTATAGAATTACCAGTAAGTGCCAGACATTGTTTCAGGTGATTTTTCTACATTATCTTATGTAACTCTTACAGAAAAGTTATTGGTTTTATTTGTTATGAAGCAGCAAAGGCTTCCAGAGAAGGATTTATTGGTTTAATTTCAAATGCATGAAAGAATAAAAATTTAAATGATAGTACTTCTGATTCTAAAGCCCTTGTTCCATGTATTTTATAAATGAATGTTTCTTATTTTCTGGAACTTTCATGTGTCTTGGGAATAAGACCCTCTGCTAGAATTCTGTCTACGTTCAAAGCAGAAGACAACATAGTTATGAGAAACGATCACCCAGGTCTTGAAGAATGACCAGGATTTTTACTGGCAAATATGGTCATCAAATGTGCATGAGGATGGGAAGGAGGGAGAGTATATTTTAGGGCAATCAACAACTTTTACCAAGGTCCCGATTCATTAAGGGGGAGCAATGACATGTTTTGTGTAGCTACATCATAGTGTGCACAGCAGGGGGTTTCAGGACCTGAATTTGGAGGTTGAAGCAGATAGACTGGTTATGTTTCAGAGATTAAAAAAATAATCAAAAAGCCAAAGATGTACGATCTTCACATAAAAAAGTGATAGCAAATCATCTCAGATATTGCAATGGGACTGAGCTGGGTGAGAAATTAAAGAGTATGTTATACTCAGTAGATAGAAGATTGTCATTTATCTTTGACATGTGATTTGATTGCAGTGGGAGAGAGATTGTGCGCAGGGAGGAGTGACTGGTGAAAAGAGAGGACAGAATAAAACGTCTCCAAAATATTAGTGGACTTTAAGTCACTGCTTCTTTTGCAGTGCTCTCAAATAATTTGGTCTCTGACCTTTATAAAATTTCAAAGATAAGAGTTCTCAGTAGATTAATATTTCTAAAATAAATTTTCCTAATGGAGGAATGTCTCATTATTTGACCTTTTAATATTTGATGAAATAGCCTCTACTTCTTTCGGATTATGTTCTTCAAATCCTAACAGATATTACACTTACATCACTTCAAACTAACAGGTGAAATTGTGATATCCATATTTTCTCCAACAAAATCTGCACTCTCCACGTATACAGATACTTTGGAAACAATGACTCCTACACAATGAGAATAGCAGAAAGAGAAGCGAGACTCAGAAATCACTGATGGAGGCCAAGGCCAAAGAATGGATTGGATCAATGAGTTTCATACAACCCAAGGGTTAAAGGATCATTTATCCAACATTTTAATTACCTCTACCTTCACTACCAAGTGATCATCTAGCTTCTACTTGAATTTCTCTGTGGGAATTGTTTGAAATTTGTGTGTGTAAAGGTGAGCCACTATATTTGTTAATGATTAGCCCAGTAGAGATTCTGTCAGTTAAGAGAGGGTTTGGATATGTGTAGACTAATTTTCTTTTACAGATTATTTGCTACATGGGGTGCATTTATACAGTAGACTCTCTCTGTAGACTCTCGTTTAATATGGTCAGCAAATGGTCACATAGCCTATATTTAAGGAGGATTCTGGGGAAAAACTGGGAAAGTCACAATGCAAAGAGTTATCATTGTCACCCTCAGGTCTGAATTAGCATCCTGCATGTTGCAATTCATCTCAGTTCAGTACTGCCCTACAGAATGGGTGTGCTTTTATTTTTTCAAGTGTAAGACTTCCATATGGGAGACTTTAAAAAGTGCAAAGTAAGATGGGAGATGAGTATGCACATATTTTATACTATTGCACATACAGATTCACTGTCTTATGGCAAAAATGTGTAAAGTTGTCAAACTGTTAAAAGTTAAACAATTTTTATAATATGTTATAAAAAGGAAATACTGAAGAGTTCACATTGGGTGGCCAGCCCAACATGAGTGAGAAAGTGGCTGGGTGAGGTACAGATCACCATACTAGTGACTCTTTGGAGGTTTTATTTTTTGGGGAGGGGTCCATGATCTTATGTGGCATAAAGGGCTCTCTCTGGCATTAAATTAATGAAAGAAATAAAACTTATCTATGTGCTATACCATTACTACATAAAAATATTTCTGAAGTATGGGGACAGACTGGCTCTGCACAACCACAGAATGCTTTTAGCGAAGTGGTAGTTGCTCCTCTTCATCCTGGTTAAGTTAGCTCTGTGACCCTGAGTCCTTGTGTAAGATCTTAGGTCCTCAACGAAAAGTTTACAGCAAGTACTCTGGAGACCATGCAGCTGGATCTCGGAGGGCTGTAGTGCCCTCCGAATGCAGTAGGGGGGCCGGGGGGCTCTGAGTTTCTCCGTGCTGAAACTCGGCAGTGGCTGACTGATGGGGATTGTAGGCGCTAAAAATATCAGGACTTTTCCTCCCACCTCCTCAGTTCTTCTGGCTGAGCTAATAACCAAATTGACAGAGACAGATGAACAGGGGAAAACCAAAGTTTAATATATGTGCATGGGGAATTCATACAGATATAATAAATCCATGAAAATTCCACAGATAGGGAGGCAACGTTGGATATGTAAGACATTTTTGGACAAAGAAGAAAGGGGGTGGGGATTAGAGTTTAGAAGTGAGAATGGTGAGTTACAGGTAGTTGAGGAAGAGAAGAACATAATAGCAGGGACAAAGGGCAGAGAGGGTAAACCCCCTCTTGTTCACATGCTTAATTCAAGTTAGGCTAAAGCAACATCCTATAATCTTCTTCCTGAAGCAGGTTTCTCTGTTGAATCTCTTAGGCAGGAAATGGGGAGGGTCCAAGGTGCTAAGTCCTTTATTTCTTAATAAAGAGCTTAAAATTGATATCCCAAAGAGCAATTTCAGGTGGGAGATTGTGGCCCCTTCAGGATGTAATTGGAGCACTGGAAGTTCAGGTGTTGTGAGTGAAAGACAACCCATTACCAAGCTCCACAGACACTGCTCCTGGAGAGGAGGGGAAACGTAAACTCGTTCCACACTACCCATCCTTCCGTTTCTTACAGGACATGCAGCCACTGTTGTCTTACAGGATCACCGTTGTACATTCAGTTGATGTTGGTGAGACCCCTGTTATGGGGCGCATGGCTGTAAGTTGTGGAAATGTGACTATGTGACAAGGCAAGGGTCTGGGCTAGGGCAGTCAATCAGGGAGAGATGACAAGGAAGATAAGAAGTACTTTACCAAGATTTGTTTGTACAGGTTCTTTTGGCCCCGATTCCCCACCCCTGGTGATAAGAATGTTCCTTTTCACTTGGTATAGGAAGGACATCTTCGATATTGGGAAAGAAAAGGGGAAGTGAGAGTGACCTTCTTGCACCTGTTGTTTTTCAAGTGCCTTAAGCTCAAATAATTGATGTGTCAGGTTAGCATGTTTTAGGATGGTGTGTACTGAATTCCTTCATGAGTTTTATAATATATGTAAAAATTGCTTGTACATTTTAAATCAACTAATGTTACTGACGGCTATTCAAATTTCAGGAAGACGTGTAAGGCCTTTCTATATTTCTAGTGATTTCACTTATATTTAGTTGTCTTTCTATGTCAGAGATCACACATTTATTTGGAAGATTCAGACGGTAACATTCTAGCCTTTGTGTGGCACTCAGTCTCTCCTTCAGGGGTCCAACGTTGTGGGTGAAGTGCAAAGAGAGCCACGGGCAGTGTATAAATGAATTCATGTAGGTGGGTCCCAACGAAACTTTATTTATAAGTCCAGGTGATGGGTTGTTTTGTTAGACAGTTATCCACAGATCTTTCACATTTCTGTACCATCAGGTGAGCAAAAGCCACCGCAGCTAATTTTCTTCATAATAAAGTTTCAATGACGTTGGTACAACTTGGGAATCTTTGATGTTGTTAAAGGTAATGTCTCCCTCTGGAGAAGATTTGCTAACCTTCCAGGGTAATAATGTTTCTGCCCCTCTCCACAGAGATTGAACGTGCTTGTTAGCAGCCCGTTTTATAACATCACCACTAATGCCAGTGCTCTTTGCTCAGAACAAGAGGGCTGGCAGCACCTGTCCCTTTTCATGTTGAAATTGGGGCTCAGTGAGCCCACGTGATGATGTTACTTTAGATACTGCTACGGTCGTGAGTAATAAACTCTCATGTGTCCTGCCCATGTCTAGAAAACTGTGGCAGGTTAATTTGTGAGCATGGTGGCAGGAGAAACTCGCAGAGTCTTCATGATTCTTGACAGGCCCAATTTGTTCTGAGGGTAAGGGTTGTCTGACCCATGCTTTTAGTAATTCTCTTGGTGTCTTTTGCTTCAGGTTCTAAGAGCTGACTTTGCATTCTTCCAGAATGGACTGCTTGTGATTTTTTTTTTCTGGGTGGTTCTAATACTTCACTCTATTTTTTGCAGGTTTTTCTTTTTTACTAAATTTATTGGGGTGACATTGGTTATTAAAATGATATAGGTTTCAGCGGTATAACTCTCTATCATACAACACATCATCTGTATATTGTATTGTGTGTCCACCACGCCAAGCCAACTCTCTGTCCTCACTCTAAACAATTAGGTTAGGATAGCAATTAGATTATGCTGGTGCACTTCTGAACCTGCATAATGGACATGGAGGATTTGCCAGGCAGAGTACAAGAATACTCTGATTGTGGAAAAACGTTTACATATGGATCTGCTGCTGTAATGTCAATGATCACTTTCTTTATCATACCCATAATTTAATATTATCTGCTTTTTTAAACTGTCATTAATGAAGACCTAATGCCTTTACATTTATTCCTGCCAGTTCAGACAGTATTTGGATATGTTCGCCCCAAACAAGTGGAGAATGGAATTACTGATTGCCCAGCAATTTGAATTTTTACACAACATAATCAGAATTGGGCTCTAACTTTCACATTAATTCCCAGTAGCCGACATAAGTTCATGTATTTTTGTATTTCTCTTTTTGTAACATTAAGTCACGTGTATATTCTTAGCACAAATCCCCATCACTTTGTACACACACAGAGACACAAGGGGGAACCCAAAAACCAGGATTTATTTATAAAAAATGGTGCATTTATCCTTGCATGTTTAAACTTTAGTCACGTTCTTCATTTAATACAATAAATTTATTGAGACATTTATTCCACTACTCAAAACAGTTTTTGAACTCGTTGATTTTGATGCCTTTCTAGTGCTTCTGTGGTTTTTTGTTTCACCTTTCCACTTTGGCAAAATGTTTCCTTTTGAGGACTTTTTTTATTCTGGGGGAAAAAGTTGCTTGGGGCAAATCTGGTGAATAGAGAGTGTGAGGCCCAGGGATCGTGCTATTTTTTGGTCCAAAACAGCTGAACATTCAGCATGGGGTGGGTAGGTGTGCTCATAAATCACCCATCATGAAATGGGCAAACACATTAAAAGAGTTTTCAAAAAAAAGTTTGCTGAAGCTGAACACAGCCTCTCACAGCAGTGCCAGCTGGTGCACTGATACAGATGGGTTTCTAGAACACTCACCTAGCAGGGGAAGACTGCACTACAAGGAGCCTTCCCTCCAGAAGATAATTCCATTTTTGGGATATCCCCTCGTATATTTATAAAATGAACGTTTGTGTCCATCATTCAGCCTGAATTATTAGCAACTCACCTTTTTACAAATGTCCCCCCAAGAACTTTCCTTTTCTCATTTTATTTACATTTTTATTTTTTATTAAGGTAAAAGTTTTATTGGGTAATATTTACCTTTTTAAGTGTACAGATCTCTCCTGTAGTGAGGCATCAGAGCATTGTGGATAAAAGCACACACTTGATCATTGTTGTTGGTAGAAATCAGGCATTTCCACAGGATCATGAACAAAGCATTTCAAGGACTCTCACATGGGTGACTATGGTGTGGCAAAATGTACAAGGCTGCCCCTATTTCCCCTCTCTTTTTGTCCCATCATGGAAAAAGTCTAACCATATCTTCAGCAATGTCTAAACAAAAGCCAGCGTCCATAGTTACTGCTTCACATTAAAGATCAGTTCAGCCCAGCCCTTGGCTAGTGCAGCTTGTGTTTCCTGCTGCAATCTGTTGCTGTGCAGAGGTATGTGGGCTCCCACCTGGAGCCTGTGTGTGGAGTCCTTGAAGTCATCAGCCATGAGTTCTCTAAGGCCATGTGGCTATGGAGGGAGGACACACAAATGCATGGTGAGGGAGAAAGAGCTTCTTTGTTCTCCTGGGATTATATTAGCTTGGGTTTGGGATAGACCAGGTGCTTTTTCAAAAGAACCAATCTACTTCACAGGTTTTCATGGGCTTTGGATAGGTCCACACCTGCTAGTTAGGCTGACAGCTGTTTATGGTCTAGCACCTCCCTCTCCTTCTCCCCCAAATCAAATGTGGGAGCAGGTAAGGGAGGAGTGTTAATCTTCTTGGAAAAATGCTGTAATCCCCTGGGGTGTGAAGCTGTAGCTTCCCTGTGAAGCAAACAAGTTTATGCTCCCCCGTGTATTAAACTCAATGTTTAATTTCCTTTGCTCTCTTTCCTTAATTATTAAGTGCCTAACTACATATGGTAACATCATGACTCTACTTCTCTATCATTCACTAGTTTTATAATTGTGAGTCCAATACTTAAAATCTCTGTGAGATAGTTAAAAGAGTTGCATAGAGTAAGTATGACAAGATACATAAAGGATTTATAGTAAGCTCATTGTCAAAAGTTGGGTCTCCACGAAGCAAGCTCGGAGATGGTGTTCTGTGTACCGAATATTAAGTATGGAGTACTTTGGAAAGTAACAGGTGTGGAAAAGGGTTGAGGAGGTGATCTCCCCAGCTTGGTTTAGTGGGAACTTAATACAAGCTATAGGTCTACTGGCAAAAGGGAAGGTGGGTTCCTGAAAAGGGAACATATTGTCTTGTCAGGGAAAAGCCTTTGCATTGCCTTCAGTAAGTAATGGTTTTGATGGAAGGGAAGCACTCCATGCCAGCGCTGAATGCAAGGCCGACATGAACAAAGCTTGAGCTACAGATGATCGGAGTCTTGGCAGCATGTGTGTTGATCACCCTGGAACACAAGAGTATGTACGACTGATGAGAAGATGCTCCAAGGCCATTTTCTCACTTGGCTTCCTTGTCTACCAGGTAGGCTGTCATGGGAAAGATTTTCTTTGCCTCCCAATTTCTAATGAAGTATGAAAATTTCTTACTTTTGCCCCATAGGGTACAAAGCTACTTGGTTGCAGTCTAGACTGGACACTTCAGCAACATTGCATTCTATCGCCTTGTTGGATTTATCTCTCCCTTTATCTTTTTCTCAGCATTGTCTGCACAAGAACCACAGCAAGCCAGTCCTTTAAATGCTCTTTCTTTCACTGTCCACGTAAGTCATACACTGATTGGATCTTAAAAAGACTGACTTCTTTATTGGTATATCTATCAGAATTTGACCTTGTCTTGTGTGCTTGAAAAGGAAGTGTTATCTCTTAATAAAAATGTACTTCTTCTGTAGATTCAGAGGATTGGGTAGAATCTAAGGATCCAACATTTTCAGGAGCATCAATCCCCACTCCCAAACTAGATTCACATATTGTAATATAACTGCCTTGACTGAGAGTTTAGTGTTTTTGTCTACATTGACATTAAATTCTGGATATGTCATCTGCTTTTTCTGTTCTCTGATCACAGGAGGCAATAGACTCACTTTAGATTACTTCTAGTTTGCACACTTGGTGTTCAATTGACTTAACTGTGTTCTAAAGCAGTGGCTCAGTTTAACTTGGTGGGCCTCTCTCAAACACAGATGATAGGCACTCGCTTTTATAGTTTTGCTTATAGTAGATCATGGACGAAGATTGATTATGGGCATTTACAACAAAGCTTTGCTTCACATGCTGAGAATCACTATTCTAGGGCAGTTACTAAAGGTGAGCAATAGCCATCCATTTCATCATTTTTATAATTACTGGCTTTTCTCCATCCAGATCTCTGAAAGACCTGATATTTCTGCCACTGGTACATTGTCTTCCCTACAGAACCAACTCAAATCAACAAGAGAACAATTGGAAATCCCTCGTTTGCCCTGGACTATTTGTGTCCTTCCTGATGGAGTCCTTATTGCTATCCAGGCAGACAGTGCTCCAACTCTAATAATTACTCCATCTTATTGCCTGATTTCCTAGACCATTCTTGACACTTAATGCTGTAGGTTGGATTCTCTAAGAAGAATACACTGCGATGGTGATTAGTGTTCAGGGCATTTATTAAGTACTATCTATGGGAGTTAAGTAAGTGGAGGTGGGGAGAGGAAGGCTAGGGCAGGAGGAGAAATCAAACTCTCATGCAGACCCCATACTAGCTTTGACATAGTACACTGGGAACTCCAGAGTTAAAATTGTTCGTGATAGTTGTCCCATATTGGTCCAAATTTGTTGAGACTGCCACTACCAGTAATTGGATGTGGGCCACCCTAAAAAGGGTATGACTTTTGAGAAATTGTTTCAGTGCAGTTGAGGTAGCTGACAGCTGAAGGTGCTTACAACGGGAGCAAAGGTTTTTTTCTGAGTGACATGCTATCATATCTTGCTCACCCAAAATAATTGGAAACTATTAGTATGTCTTTCAAAAGAATATTTGCCTATCTAAAACATATATTCCTAGATATTTACTGACTACAATGCCATTACATATTAAATAATAGAATTAACTTTTTGTAATAGGCTATTTCTGATGGATAGCAAGGCGATTTTCTTTTGTAATACTTTATTTGGTAATCTTACTAAAACTCTCTATTAGTTCTACTTTTTAATAATTTCAAGCTTGTAAATAGTACTGTCTCAAAATAATGAGGATTTGTTTTTCTCTTTCAATATGCATGTTTGTATCTTACAGCCTTTATTCATTGTGTTGATTAGGACCCAGTGAAAGATAAATATTTGAGATAATGGGCTCTGATGCTTGTCTCTGTCCTTAATAGGAATGTTTAGCATCTCTCAGAACTATGAAGCTTAACATAAGATTTTAATAATATATCTTTCCAAGCATATGTAGATAAAAACTTTCTCCTATTCCTAATTCTTAAGTAATTTTATCATAAATATGCATCCAATTTCATTTATTTTTTTGCCTCTATTGGACCATGTAGCTTTTCTCCTTGAGTCTATTAATATTTTGAGTTAGTTTATAAATTTTCTCTTATGGAACCACCATTTTACTTGTTTGATAAACCTTAATGACATATTATTCTTTGATATAAAATGCTAAATTAAATTTACAAGTATTCTATTTAGGAAATGATATCCCGCATTTTTATTTTAGTGCTGGCCTTTTTTGATTTTCATGTTTGAATTTTATTAGCCTTTTTAGATATATTCTGGGGCTCTACATATTTTAATATAGACATGTTTTCAAAAAGCACTATATTGCAATTAGATGTTTAAAACAGAGCTGTTCCAGTTTCAGTTTTGCTTGAGTACCCAAGGTATTAGATAATGCATTCCGAAAGGTAGATCTTGTAAGAGCAGATATTAACCAACTACAGCCTATAAAATAGGGGAAAATAATCCTTGGAAGGCCATAGTTTCTTAGATAACATTTTATACAATTGCATACAATGTATTTTGCATGTAGTAAACCAAGGAATATTTATAAAAGCATTAAAATATTCAGGGTTAAAACTTATCTGTTTTAAAACATAAGGGTCATATATAAAATTATAAGAAATCATGAACTGTACACTTTCTAGTTCAAAAAATAGTTCTATATTAACTAGTGTTATTAAAACAGAATCCTCATAGATTTGATTAGAATACAATTTCATTTGTTTCAAACTAGACACATATTTCTAGTCATTAGTTTCTAGTAACTTAATGACTAGACACCAGATATCAAAGTATGTGTCTTTTTTTTCAAATTGAATTTGCAATTGTTCATAGTACCAACACTCATATCCTACTTCTCGGGAAGTATTGTTGTTTGTATTACAGAATGCTTTGCCTTTGACTAAAGACAAAGAAAAATAGAGTACCTCACAATTAACATTCCCTTCTGATGCACTTTAAAACAGTTGCACCTTAAAACAACATTAGATTATTTAAAAATTCTAATGCAAATGTTAAGGACATGGACTTTTTATAAAAAAAAATTGTTGCACTACAGAAGCTTTTGTACAGTTTGGAGTAACGGGGAGACATTCCCAGAGGCAGCTCCACTTGTGCTTTGAGCTGGCATTAATGTTTCTGTTTATTTCAGAGGATAACATTATTTCAGGAGATAATGTTATCTTGTGATAATAGGATCCCCTGAAATAATATTATCCTCTGTAAGTGGACTGTTACTTAATCATTTGACCTTTTTCCTAGAAATACACACACACAGAGTTAGATCAGGTTGTTTGTGGGAGATTGAAGACCAAGATGCACATAAAATTTGTGATATTTATGGAGGACCCAGGAGAGTCACCGTAGCATATCTGAGGATGGAAAACTCACTTGTCTTTGACAGTATGACTTCTCATTTCTATTTTTTGGCCATTACAATAATATATATGGTGGCATTTTACGGTATCTAAATGGTACAGGTAATTCTAAACATTGGGTGATATGTTCCTTATTTACCTATATATTTTTAATTCTTCTCACTTCTAGGTACATTTTTACATCAACTTTGAATGTTTTGTGTAGATTTGTAGCATTTTTCCTTGGAATTTATTGTAAAATATATGAGTGTTTTAGGGGGAAATGTTGATACTTTTTATTTTTGTGTGTATATTGATCTATCATTTCATTTTGTCTCTTGCAGAATCTGATGTCTCTTAAAGAGGGTATATATGAAAAGGTGTTCGACCTTCGGGTGGTCAAACTCAATGTTTCATTGTATGGTATCAAAATTAACAGATTCTAGAACAGAGATTTAGATAGAAAGACTGTTAGTGAGCTTTTTAATGAGTTCACTTAAAAATTAAGCTGCATTTTATAGATCATTTTTTGTCCAAAATTTTTAATTTTATTTCATGTTGATTTAGATAGTGACATAATGTAAATTTTACCATATATTTTCTAATTGCATAAACTAGATATAAAAATTAATCTAATCTATAGAGAGAGCACTATCAGAACATTAGTTTTTTTTGGTTTCAAAACACTTTCTCTCTTTTAACTTAGAGCCATGTTTTTTCACCAAGGAAACACAATACATTTTAGATTTATTATTAAAGTCTTGTTCTTTATTGTTGTTCTAGTAGTATCTCTCCAAAAAGCATTATTTGTTTCCTTCATGCAAGTCTAGTACATGTCAGCTTAAAGATTCCTTTATTAATGTGATGCCAGCTCCCACCAAGCTAAGCCCTATGCTAGCAGAGTCCCTTGTATTCAGAGTGCCTCATTCTTTTAGAGAGCAAAGTGGCTCCACAGTTCCTACTGTGCCATAGTGAGGTTTAACAGAGATGATCCATTTAAACCCTTACATATGTGGTCATTTATTAGATGCTAGTTATCACAATTCTTGAAAAGCTGATAATACTTCAATATTTAATCCTTAAAATATTAATCAGAAAAGTAAACATATAATTATACAAATTATAAAGGTTAAGAAAAACATAGTCTTATGGTTCTCTCTTGCCCATGGAATTATGGATGATTCCCTGAGAAGATGGTTATTTTTGAGTGAAGAAAAGAAAGTCAAGGAATTGGATAGGGACATGGAGAAGATATAAAAAATAGGCCTAGGGGGCTACCTGTGCAGAAACTCTGAGGACAGGAAGAGACAGCATTGTGCAGAATTGTGACAGCTACACATTTGAACTATGAGTATAGATCATGTATAACACATATGGTTGTATTTTCAATGAGAGGAAGGTCTTGTTAGTTTTATGCCTATAAGAGTAGTAATTGACCATATCTAGCAACCACCACAGATTTTAACAGAAGCTTTTCTCTACATAAATAGTACTTAAAATATAATTTTATGCACATATGA
Source organism: Tonatia bakeri (assembly GCA_004024845.1). NCBI lineage: Eukaryota > Metazoa > Chordata > Mammalia > Chiroptera > Phyllostomidae > Tonatia > Tonatia bakeri. Next base: position 275,707 of record PVIA01000625.1, read on the forward strand.
ACACATACACACAAAATGCTTATTACTTAAGATAGGATTGCATAAACACATAGAAAGAACCCTGGGCCTTTGGGTGCTTGTTTATGATGATCTGCTGTTGGGGTCTTGTGGTGCAGGGAAGTGACACTAAGACAGGGCGGGGACATTGGCCGAGCAAAGATGACTGAGGTAAAAGGAAATTTCTCAGACTATACAAAGACCATGACAGCAAGTAGTGTGCATTTCCACTGCCATTAATATTGAATACAAATTTACATATTCTATTTTACAGATTGCTCACATATATAAACAGATTCTCAGATTGGTCAAAAGCAAGTTTATTCAAAATACGGGTGCTGAAGATGAGTAAACGAATCAATCTCTGAAACCAATTACTATATGGAGTTGGATGATTTTTAGCTGTGTTTTGCACATTATAATTCAACTTTTTTAAGGGAAAATTTAAGTCTCTTAAATTTTAAGGGAAATACAATCTTTCTGTGTTATTGTTCTTAACTTCTGTTTTCCCCTCAGTTGTGGCTAAGCCAATTATTGCTATTTAGTATTGTTGAATAAAATATAAAATTACTCTTGATAAAGAAAAACTCAGAGATGGGAAATGGCAGAAGACTTGTCTCCCACTTTATTTTATTGAATATTGGTTTACACTCCTGACCTTAAATGTTTGGCATGGGCAAACTTTTGTTAAATTGTAGTAGTTGAAGATTCATCTAAGTGACAGTGAGTGCTTTTTATGAAATGAGTTTAAGAATTGTTCATTTGAATGCCATTATATAGAAATCATCTGCTTTTAGATAATCAAAGTTACATATATATGATATTTTTACTAGATTGTTACTCATAAAAATAAAGGGGATATAAGTGTGTACTTAGGAATTCCATGAATATTTATATATAGACTTACAGAGAATTTTAGTACTTTTGATGGAAGCAAAAGACTGTTATGTTTCTAGTCTTCCCTTGATATGTTTTGTGTGAGACTATTTCAGAAAAAGTAATATTTTCTTTACCATATGCCAGGATATAGAAAAAGATAGAACTGATTACGATGAATAAATTTGGAAAGCAGAATGATAAGCCTAACCATGTTGAAAAAGTTCTGAGAATCTCTACTAGTACTGAAGCAAACCAAATACCACCCAATATTTTTTCTGTGATTTCAATGAATAATAAGTAATGAAGATATATTTTAGGAAGTTCAAATTCTTTTGTAAAGTTAGTTAAAATTTTATTTTTAAATAAATGTTAAAATAATAAATATATAATGTATAGAATATATGTTAAACAATATGTTTTTGTTCTTTCTGATTGATAAAATTAAAATTAAAAATGCAGTTGATTTCTCAAAAGAAAGTTTTACAGGCAAGAAGGGGCTGGAAAGAAGTATTTGAAGTCATGAAAAGCTCGGACCTACTGCCAAGATTGCTCTCTTCAGCAAACATATCACTTTGAGTGGAAGGGCAGATAACATGCTTCCCAGATAAGGTAAAGTTAAAGGACTTCATCATTATCAAGTCTCATTGTATGAAATGTTAAAGGGGTTTATCGAAGAAAAATAAGAAGATCAAAAATATGAACAGTAAAATAACAACAAACACAACTATCAACTGAACTTAAAAAACAAAAACAAATTTAAAAACTAAGCAAACAACTAGAGCAGGAACAGAACCAGAGAAATGGAGATCACATGGAGGGTTTTCAGTGGGGATGGGGAGGGGAACACTGGAGGATGGGAAGGTCAGGGAATAAGAAGCATAACTAGTGGGCATAAAATAGAGGAGGAGAGGTTAGGAATAGTATAGGAAACAGAGAAGTCAAAGAAGTTATATGTACAACCCATGGACAAGAAAAAGGCGGGGATACTGGACGGTTGGGGGTGCAGGGCAGAGGGAGGATACAGGGGAGAAAAAAATGGGAAAAGTATAGTAACATAATCAATAAAATATATTTAAAAATGCAAAAGCTGGTGCAATGAAATGCAAAAATGTGTAATGAAGCATAAAGTGTACTAAACAAATTGTGCATACATTTTAAGATACATCATTTTGAGTTACTGAAAGACATTTAAACACTAATTTTATTTGCTTGTATCTTCCAAAAACACTCAGTATACAATTATACTGCATTGGTATATTTAAAGTAATAAAAATATACTGTATTTGCATGGTACTTAATAGATTCTAGGATGCTTTCTTATACACTTAATGCATTGATTATTTACCGTCTTTATCAGTCTGCTAGGAAAGTATCGGTTGCCTCAGTATAAATGTCAAAGGAGCTCAAGGCCACATAGCAAATATACACTTAAACTAACACTTGAAATTTTGTTTTCTGATAGCCCTATTGCCTCCAAAAGTCTCCTTGTTGTACAATATGTTCATGAATAAATTACTTCTTTATTAGTCCATTTGGTAATATGTTCCAAAATGGGAGATTACCTGATATAGTGGATAAAAGAGTGCACTTTGGGGTCCAACAGATGTGTTGGATTTCAGCTCATTACTTTCAGCTACAAGATCCAGCACAAGTTTCATAATTGAGGATAATAATGAGCTGCATGTACAGTTATTTTTATATCATTAGTTTTATCATTTGTCCATCTCAGGTGACAAAGACATAAAATAGAATGATTGGAATAATTGTGGTTATCCTGAGACTCATTGGCTTAAACAACAGAAATGTACATTCTCACAGTTCCGGAAGTTGGCCTCCAAGATCAAGGTGGCAGCAGGGTTGAGGCGAGGCGTTTCCTTTTGGCCCGCAGGCAGTACCTCCTCATTGTGTCCTCACTCGGGTTCTCCTCTGTGCGTGCAGGGAGAGACGGAGATTTCTGTGTCTCTCTTTTTGTTAGGACACCCGTTCTATTGAATTAGGGCCCCACCTTTAAGACTTCACTTAACATGAACTCCTTTCTTAAAGACCTTTTCTCTAAATACAGACAGATTGAAAACTGAGGCTTCAACATAGGATTTTGGAGATGGGGGCATATCACTCAGTACATACATTCATAAAAAAGAGGTTGAGAGACCAAACACGTAACAACATGGACCCAAAAAATACAGTGAAGAGATTAGGAGAAATCATACAAGTATATGGATTTTAATCTACATTTTTAAAAATTCATTTAAAAGTAAATATTCTGTGATGCATTTGCTATGTGCAGGTCCCTTTTCTAGTTGCTGGAAATGACACAAGATTCAATGTTTCTTCTTCTAGGTATGTTGGGGGGGGGGTGAAGTCCATTTCAAGAAAAAAAGGGAAAACAGTTTAGGTACTTTTAATTATTATTTTTTTTTATTTTGAACATTATGATGAATATTTCTAGGGAAAGAAGCAAGTATAAGCCAAATATTATCCTAATATGAAAGCACTTGGGGTTTTCACAGTCAGGTCTTACAGTGTCCTTAGGACATTAGATGGTGTAGCTACCAAATGTTTACCCCTTGATTTCTGCTGTGGGTAAAGGGGTAAGGAGTATCATTTTCATAGGGAAAATTACGATATTTAATCATTGTCAGACCTAACTACAAAGATAGTGACTGTGAGACTGTTACTCTATATTTAATAAAAAACATAAAGAGAAGTTAAAAAAAATTAGTTATAATAACCACATTCCAAACTGTGGTTCTTGTTGTTATTAACTTTTTATCTTGATGATTTAAAAGGCTTTGAGGTTTAAATATAAAAATGATATTTTTTAAAAATCTTGAGCTTTCACTAATAAGATATCACTTTTTAGATAATACTAAAATTCATTAATTTTTAAATAATAATACCAAGTAAGTGAGAATATGTTTTGTCTACCTCCCTTTATAGTATGAAAAAGAACACTTAGAGGTATTGTACAATTTTAGAGTAGATTAGAAAATGGGTTACTGGTTTGTACTCAATTCTGAAAAGTGGCTTCAGCTCCTCAAATATTAATTTAATCAACATATATTTCTTGATTTTCTACTAGGAATTGGACATGATTACATGTATGATTACTATAGTGGTGAAGAGGAAAGACAGGGACCCTGATTTCATGGAACTTGTACTCTGGTGGTGGTAGAGGGCAGAAAAAGAATAAATGCAGATAAATAAGAGAATACTGAGAAGCATGATGGATGGATGCCATTACTAAAGTTAAACAAGGTGATATAATAGGGCAATAAAAAGAGTGTCTCTGATTCTATGTTTAGATAAAGCTTGGATTAGGAAGGATCCTAATAATATGATCTAAATGACTGGAAGTCACTTGCCTTGTACAGGTCTTGGGAAGGGCTTTTCTGGGATATAAATGCCTTAATGTAGTCACAAGCTTGTTATGATGAGGATAGGAAAAATGCAAATGTATAATAAAAAAAAAGCTAGAAATCAAGTAAGACCTTGTGGAACAAAGCGATGGATCTAGTGTTTATCTCCACTGCAATGGGCAGCCATTGAAGTATTTTGGCAGAGAATGAAAACAATGTCAATTGTGTGTGTGTGTGTGCGTGTGTGTGCGTGTGTGTGTCTCAAGTGTCCTTAGACACTCAGTGGAGAGTTGACAGTAGAGGGGCAAGAGATAAAGTAGGAGTGACCAATCGAGATGACATTAGAGTGTTCAAAGGAGGGACAATCGTGTCTTGGGCCAGCATTTTTGCTGTGTAGGTGGTAAGAAGCCACACAAGTGTGAGTCTGGACAACTGTTGTCACTGGTCTAAGTGTGTGGGGAAATTATGTCTTTTAATAACTGACTTGGGGGTTACTATTTTATTTGATAACAAAAGTTGGGTGAGAAACATACATGGGCTGGGAATTGGAAATACAAGTTAGAAGTTTAGACATCAGCTTGTGCTGGAGATAGAATTCTAGATGTCATCAAAGTTCGAAATAGAGATTTTTTTTTAAAACTAAATCACTGGATGGTATCACTTAGAAAGCGAAAACAGACAAAGATGAGACCAAGTACCCAGTCTGGGGCCATAACTATTGACAGTTTCATTTTTTTAATGAATTTAACTTTCAAATTCAATCCTACATTATTTGAATCAGATCCAGTCATTCCAACTTTAGTACAGAAGATAGAAAGTCCAAAGGTCAATCACATTATCCTGCAACATTTTTATATCCATGAAACCTATACAGACCTACATGTACACCTAGAGTCTCATTTATTGCATGAAACAGCTATTCTCTCCATTGACCCTGCACAGTTTTTGGTAGCTGAGCTTCTCAAATGGGATTCAAAGCTATAAAATAGAAAAAAGTCTATAATAAAGGTGGAAGCTACATCATCTACCTTAACCTAACCTCAAAAATCATTGCTATGGACTGATGTGGCCCTCTTCCTCCCCTGCCTACATTCACATACTGAAGCCTTAACACACAATGTGACTGAATTTGGAGACACAGACATAAAAGAGGTGCTTATGGTTAAATGAGGTCCTCAGCGTGGGACCCTACTCCAATAGGATGGGTGTCCTTTTAAGAAGAGAAAACACCACCAAGGATACCTGTGCACAGAGGAAACACCTTGTGAGGAAACAGGGAAAAGCAGCTGATTGTAAGCTAAGGAGAGAGGCTTCAAGATAAATGAACCCTGCCAGCACCTTGATCTTGGCCTTTCCAGACCCACAACTGTGGGAAAATGAATTTATGTGGTTAAAGCATCTGTTTGTCATACTGTGGTACGATAGCCCTAGAAAACCAATATAGCAATGTGGCATAACTTCTGTTACACTAGTCAGCTGGTCGAAAGAGTTAGTAGCCCACTCACATTTTAGGAAAGGGCACTCTTTAGAAGACTGACATGTAATTGGCATTCATGTTTTAAAATTACCAGGTACTATTGGTTTGTTGTTGGCATTAAATCTCTTTACTCTCTTTCTTATATTTATCTATGAGAATGCTGCCTATAATTACTTGTGATCTTTTGTGAATGTGACCCATTTTAAATGGAGATGTAATTGACATGTAACTGTGCAAATTCAAAGTATACAACTGTTATTTGTGTTGATTTACACATTTATATACTGTAGTATGATTACCAAGTTAGAATTAGCTAACACCTCTATAATGTCACATAATTATCATTTCTTTTCTGTGGCGAGAACATTTAAGATTTATTTCTTAGGAACTTTGCCTTAATCATGCAATTTGTCCTTATATTTGTTGTTGCAATGGAACTGAAGTATACTCTGACCCTCCCAGGACCAGCAGTTAACCACATAAAAAGAAAAGAAACTAGTTGAAGATTTTAGTAAAATTAAGTTAGTGTTATTTGAAATCTCTATCAATCCCTTTATACCTCAACTCAATCCTTTCTGTATATCAGTTTTTCTTTCTTTTTAAAGCAACTTGGATACAAGAAGAAATTGATTCTCAAATTATTTTATAAAGCATTTAGATTTAGGGCAATGCTTCAGTACTATCAATAATCATTTAATATTTTAGAAAAAAATTCTCCTGTGTGCCATTAAACTAATGATAGGCAAATTTAAAAGATTAGACTTCAATAGAAATGAGGGAGATTCCTCTCTTTGTCTTCAAAATCTTTTTGTGTGTTTCAGTTTACTTCTTTTGTGGGGAGATATTTTATTTTTCTCTTAATCTTTAAGTTACCACTGGCCTGTTTTTCTGCATATATTTTCCTATTAATGCTATCATTAATGGCCTGGTAAGAAAAAAGAGTCAGTTAGCAGAGCACTTTAAAATGAAGTTTATTGAACACTAGCGCTATGAAATTCCTTACGTGTTAGGTGCCAGTCTAGAGAACAGCACTTCTAATATCTGGGAGATTTACTTGGGAAATAGCATCCGAGTGATGGATCTCTAACACATGGTAGAGTCGATGCTAAGAGCCTGGTGCTCGTTCATTTCTGGAATTCATTGCAGACATGTCCAAACAAGCTGATGATGAACAGCAATTTGTTCCTTATAACTGTCCCTCACATTAAACTAAGTGGGGTTTCTATAAATTAAATTAAGTTTCTCTACTTATAAAAATCACTGGACTTTTTCTTTCTTTTTTTCTTGGATTGGCTATGAGCAAATTAAATGTATTGGAATGAGGAGTATTTTCCCCAATGAAACAAACATCGTTCCCATAAACTGATATAATAAAGCATTAGAGAATGAACAATATTCATTGAAAATGAAGCACCCTGTGAATTAAATGAAAGAAAAAGCATATTATAATTTGAGCAGGAGGAAAATAGCACCGTTTTTCTACATCAAACAGACCCTCAGTCAAAATGCTATTGCATATCTAGCTGGGTTTGGGGCTGTTACCTAAATGGAAAAAACATATTTTTAAAGATGCTTTATATATGAAAACCTACATTTACGTATTCTGTAGATTGCATTCACTACTTAGGTTCCATGGAAACAGATGCTATACAAATACATAATTCAGTAATTGTTCATGGAATAGGTAAATTTAGAGTTTTTATATCCATGATTGGAGCTTAAAATATAAAAATAACATCTTCTGTTTTTTTCTTTCAGAATGTTACACATCATCCTATGTAGTTTGCCCCTTAGATATTATTCCAGCAAGTACTTACATATTTTCATTGAACATTGGTCTAATCCAGGCGAGCTATCCTCACAAAAGGCACATAATGTGAAACTGACTGAGTCAAGTAAGTGTGTTCTCTTTATTAACGTGGTGTACTCGGGCTGTGGCACTTTGTTTCTGATTCTGAAATTTGATGATTCCACCTTGAGGGAGAGCTAGAGGAAATAACTTTTACCTGTGGGAGAAGTAAGAGGTGGAAATAAAAGACCCTGTTCGTACCCTTCTGGTGGGAATGACAAGACAAGCTGATGCATTAAACATGGGCTGAAATGTAGTGATGGAGGACAGAGAAAATACCATGAGCAACACCTACATCAGCTAAGGGTCAAAGCTAGAAAAACACACACAAAATAGTCTCAATCCTGGAATGGACATAGAAGCCAGAATAAAGGAGGCCATAGGTATCATAGCGCATAGGAATTAGGAACAGGGGCAGGGTTTATAAAATAATAAGAATAGAGATAAGCTTTAAAGGCTCCATAGAGTCACTTTTCTTTGTTCTTTGGGATTTCTTTTATTGCAATGAATGGTTCTCTTTACTTCTCAGGTCTATGCTTCTTCTGGATGTATTCCTGCTCTTCCAGTCTCTCTCTGAGGTCCCAGCTCTGCCACGGTGACTGACTCCTGACACTTGCTGGTTCTCTGTGCTCCATCTCTACTCACAGGTGCCTTAACTGCTTGATCCCTCTGTCATATTTACTGCTTTTTTTTGAGTGACTCCCTAGCTCATGGTGCCTGATCTTTCAGCAGATTTGAGTCCATGCCTTTCCTACAACTTGTACCCACAGTCAACATGGTCAGCATGGGAAATGGGCTAAGTCATTGCTTTCACCAGACATACCAATGCGTCAACACTCACCCATAGTTCACTGAAATCATTCCCTGTGTAGTCCACTCTGTTTCTGCTGTGTCTTCCCTTCAGTATTTAGTTTCTAAGGTAAAAATTTCCCCTCATACTCGGATATGTGCATATTACTTCAGTGTTCTTTGGAGTCAAGCGAGATCTTGGTACTAATCCCCAGTCGTCGTTTTTCTCAAAGCACTGCAGGTTGGAGTAGGTTAATGCAGTGGTAGAGGGTGGCCTGCAGCCAGTGAGCAAGGTGCATTCCTTTTCTGTTTTCAGTGCTTCCATCAAATAGACTTCTGATGTGTCTACTGAGCTCTACATCAAACTGTGACATCATTACCAACAGGGTCTTTCAGGTTTAGTGTTCCTTGATTCAGCAGTGACACCCCACATCGCTTTCTGGCTTGGGGTCAGGGAGTGTGCTTCCTCTCAGTTTAACTCACATAGCTGTGACCTTTTTCTAGGAGCCTACCTTAATCCAGGTCATCTGTTGCCCTATTACCAAGATAATCATCTCTTGAAATATTTTCTACATAAGATATAGGGCAGTTTCCTAGTATAAATTCAAGAACATGCTTAGATTGGTCTGTTACACATTCTCCAGTGGGTCAGCATCGCTGGCATTATAAACCCAACCCTATGCTATAAGAACCTGAATACTAGTCAATATCTCATTTACAATTTTCCCATTGGAATTTGCTCTATAAGAGAAATATCCCCAAAGAGATCAAAAGCGCCTTTTGGCAGCACAAGAATTAAAAAAAAAAAAAAACAAAGGAAAAACCACTACAGTGTCAGTCCCTAATAAACCTAAGGAATGTAGGAGGTTCTGAGACCTAAGATGTCTCAGCTGTTGCTATTTTTTCTTTATAAACATTACATACCTTGCCCCACCTTTCCCAAGAAAACCAGCACAAGACTGATTGTTTGCCTGGTTTCTGCCCACACAGTCTTAAATTTCCTTCATGTACAGCATAGGCCTGCAGCTCTATGACTGCATATGAGAAGCATCCAGATTGCTGCCTGCACTGGGCAGATCTTACTGTTAGTTGTCACAATGCAGTGGACCAGAGGGTTACTCCAAGTTGGCGAGTAGGACTTCCTCCTCTGGGGAGAGTGAGCCATTCCAGGATGCTGCCTTTGATTCTGGGCCATGGCACTTGGCACACAACCTCCTGTCCAATTTCTTTTAAGTTGCAGGAAACAAAGACAAAAGCTATTTATATTCCTGTTGAGCCTATGAATTTGTCATTTTCACCATATTTTACATAGTTTTCCCTCAAATCCTTTCAACAATTTGCAGGGTATTCATCTTTCTTCTTCCAAAAGGCCACATGTCTGTCAGTATCACATGTTCATTGCCAAAATAGTCAAAAGCCGTGAAGGGTCTATCATTATATCCAACTTGCAAACTAATTTATGGATGCCGTGAATTGAATATGTTATTTTCTTTACTGGTTTACATACGTATAATTTTCATGGGTAAACAGACTTGTGTAATTTTTTGGAAGATATCATGTGACACTGACACTAGCCCACAGTGTCCTCGGTGTTATGGATGAGACAGAATAAATTCACATGGACTACGGAGTCCTGTGGAGGGAAAGGGACTGCACAGTTTCTCTCTCAAGGGGAGAGCAAGTCCTGGAGCACCTTGGCCACCCTCTCAAGAGGAGAGCCTTGAGAAGCTTTTATTGGATTCAATTTGCATAGGAATACAGGGTGTATACATAAAGCTCATTAATCATTATCACACAGTAAAGATCAAATAATAGATAACATACAAAGAACTCTGAGGGCCTCTTTTGAGTCAGGATCAGATAGCTAAAGAGCCATAAAACTTTGGGGAACAAACTCACTTCCTGCTTAAATCCCTATCATTTAATTGAGAGCATTGTAAACAAAGCAGGTTTCACAGGATTTTACATATTCTTTCTTAGGCCTGATCGCCCTAGGGAACTTGCCCTTTCCAGTGCAGGGCTACACCCACCACCCGAATTGTTTCAGGCTTAAGTCAGGCAGGGGAGGTAACGAAGCCAAAAGATTAGGAGACTTCTTACAGACAGAATGAAGACTCAGGCTATGTCAAAGCCAAGGGACAAGGGTCCATTATCCCTTTTCTGTAGCCCCCCAGTCCTTCCCTGGGGGCCCCGTGATTGTGCCTGTCTTAGGTCATCCCTCCCTTGAGGAATCTTACCCGTTATTGGCTAACCGATCAAGCATTGGGGACCAGGCAGGGTGAAGTAAAAGAGGCAGAGGCGGCGCCCCTGCCAGGGAGATAAGCTTTGCCTCCCTAGTGGCTGATGGTCCTAAGGTCACTCACTCAGCCTTAGCCATGGGGGTGTTACAGCTCCTGAAACCACACAGGGTGGTTCCCAATAATCATGCAGATGTCTTCAGTGTATAGATGGGAGTGATGGCATGGAGATTACTAATTAGGTTATTTGATAGGGTTTGTCTTTCAGAAAAAAGACAGAACTATTCAGAAAAAGTAGGCTACATCTTAGTGTTACAGTTTATAGAATACATGAATTGGAATAAAAATGCACAGATCTCTGGCATGCGAAACAATTATGTTAGCTAAATCAAATTTCCAATGAAATTGCTTTGATATTGCATTTATTTATAGAAAAAGAGTACGGGCCCTTTAAAGAAAATAACACAAAATTCACTTTTTTGATATATAACTGATATTATTTGTCCCATAGGTTTTTAAGTAAAATAATCATAACTGTTATTTCCCCAATAATATAACTACTTAAAATTGGTGTCTTCTAGCTAACAAATGATTCCGGGTTTTTAAATTGAAAAGTGGAAGCTGGTTTTTAGAAATGCACAACTATGCAAGAAATTCTTTAGTGAGCAATTAATACAAGAGAAACCACTTTATTTGATGGGCTATTTGTAATAGGCTTGTGGAAGGAGAACGGTTAAATTGGAGACATTAATAAGACATGTTACCCCCTGGTACCCAAAGGTAAAAATACATTATGCCTGCCTTCACAGAAACATTTCAGAAATTATCTGGTGAGTGAGTCAATTATTCACTTGAAGATATCTTACCTAATTAAATCCTACATACGAATTTTCCAGGGTATTACTTTTGGGAAATAAAAATGCTTCTTTAGTGAATTGGTCTTTGTTTTTTAAATGAAGGAAGTTAGATTCAAAGGACACTTTCGTAATGAATCTGGAAGATGAATGCAGGGTGCGGACTTGAATTTGCACTGTTATTTACATTCTTACCGGAGTGAGTTTGCTGCGATAAGCATGTTTGTGCCTTAGAGAATAAAGCGTATGAGGCCACTAAATCTTTTAACTGTACATGTAGAAGATGAGTTAGCATTTCAAGATCATTGTTAATGTATAAGTTACATTATTAACGTAGACATTTCTTTATTCTATTATTGGGAAATGCAGAGATTTCAGTATCGGAATAATTGATGCTTGGAGCTATCACTAGAGAGGTGGTTAACTTCCTAGAACGTCTGATTCCATTTTGGTATTCTTTGGCAAGTCTTGCTTCAGATTCTGCACATGGCATATGAGAGTGGTAATCAATCATTTTGTAGAGGGGATTAGCCAGAGAAAGAGAAATAACACTGAAATGAGTTAAAGAACAAAAATGTGTTCATTGAAGTGATACCAATATGTTATTTATATATACAGATCTCTCTTTTTATTTAGCTGACTTTACATAGCATCTGTGATCCATCTGTTCTGGAAAATATGTTTTGGAATATAATTTTATGAGATTTTAGGGGAGACACTGCTACTGATCATATCAATTACTTGTGAAGTCACATTATAATCATATAGCAACCACCCCTTGAGCTTAGTCAAGAATGTGGCTCTGTTTTATATGTAAACATGGTCTCTAGATAATTATTACTATTTTAAAATTATGATAGATGTTGTCTTCTCTCTTCTCCAACATAAATCTAAGTTTGTTCTCCTAATGCACAGAACACCGACAGAACATTCTGGCTAAGCGTGTTCATGATTACATCTATAGTATGTAGCATACTAAGTGGGCACTGATCAGGTGTTCTTGGGGAGAGGTGTTTTTGAAAAGGAGGAAACAATTCTTTTGAATGACCGGCTGCCTTGGAAGAGGCTGCCAGGGAAACTATTGTACTCTAAGGGAGAGGGCTTTCTACCCTGTGGGATATCACCAGTTCTTCAACTCCGAATGCGGGCTTAGGAAAACTGGAAAACTGAATTGTTTATGTTATAAAGTTGCATTCCACAGAATGTCTATGTTTCTTTAGTGTTCTACAGGAAAGAAGTCTTTGTCTATTGGATGCTTATATTGTACTGGGCAAAAATGTTCTTGGATGAGAAGGGTTTAGAGAAAGAAATTCGTATTTAATGGATATAACGCTTATTTTAATAGATAAACAATTTCATACTCAATAAAGGCAATGGGGATGCATTTTGCACTGTCTTTAGACTGAGAACATGCAGTGCCATTGGAGGTTCTGGGATCGTAACAATCATGCTGAAATAAAAGCGCTGAAATGTACAGCTCAGTGGCCATTACTTTATAATTACCTCGTGTTTTTTTTCATTAGCAGTTTACAAGCATTTTACTAGTGTATTATATTTACAAGTGGATTACATGGAATATTTTCTATTATTATTTTGTTCATTAGCATTAAGAGCTGTTAATATATATTGAACTCCCAGATAACGTAAGTATTTCAGTTCAATGAATTCAATTTCTGCAGCTATATTTTAGGAGAATGCGTCATGCATGAAAGAGAAACTTGATATTGGACTGCAGTTTAAAATTAAGACTTAACCTTTAATGTGGATCACGGCCTACATACTGAATTAACATGAATGTTATCTAGTTGTCAAAAGGTAACCAATAAAAAACCCAATGCAATGCTAATTTATTTACTACATATTTACTGAGGACTCATTACATGTCAGAAACCATCCCAGATGCTGGCTGTGTAGCAGGAACCAAAACAGATAAAAGTTTATTTTTTTCACAAGAGTTAATAAAAGGTTTACTGAAAGAAGAGAGTTTAGCCAAGACCTGCAGGAGGTGAACTTGTGAGTCACATTGCTACATGGGAGAAAATTTGTCGTGTATAAGGAAAAACAAGTGCAAATCCATGAAGCTGAGCAGAGCTGATATACATGTCCGTGACTGTATGAAGAAAGCAGAGAATGTAGAAATGATGGACTTAGAGAGGGGACTATTTGAATAGGCAGAATATATGGCCGTACACACAATCCTGTTTCCTGAGTATGGGAGTTTGTACCTGTCAGGCTGTATGTAATCTTACATTCTTTGTTGGCCATTTATCTCTTATTTCAAACTTAGGTAATATGAACATTTATAAGAAGTTCTTTCTTCTGCCAAATATCTGTTTTCTATATTTGTTTTAAATGAGGACCAAGTCACTAGCCTGCTGCAGATGGCCTGGTGTCTCTTTCCAATACTGACCTAAAGCTTTAAATTAATGACAGGCAGTTCCCAATTGGATTAAGATTTCCCTGCATTTTCACTGAGTTACTTCCAATTTCTATGCACTTGATTTCTGTTAAAATCCTTTATCTTGATGGAGGGTCATTTATTAATATAAATTATATTTTCTTACACCTTGGTATTTGAACTATATTTATCACTTCCCTATATTTTCTTCATCCATTTTCAACATTTGAGACCCAGTTTATTGCTTTCATTTATCCTGTTTCCAAAATTATAAGGAACTATTTCCAGTATATTGCCCTAGATATAATATATTTCATAATGTTCATGCCTTAAAAGTCAAATTTTTTTTATCCTCTGCTAATGTCTGGTCAAGTCAAGGCTGATTAATGTGGTAGACCACTGCCTTTCCATCCTTCAATCCCCAAATTTAGATAAAGTAGAAAAAAGGAAGCAATTGTGCCCCCAAATAAGGTGTGCATCCCTGTGGACCTGTGCTGCCATGGAAAATCATTTGTGCTCAGACCTGGAGCAATAGGACTGTCGGCTCAGGGACAAAAACTAGGGAGACACGATTGAGATGTCAAATTATTTGGATTGAAGCCCCATGAATCTCTCTAGATTTCCCTAGAGGTACAGTGGATGTTGAAAAAGTTAAAGTAGAGGCTCTGTTAAACTAGAGCCTCATGACCCCGGAGAGGCTGGTGCATCCACTGAGCTGCTCACTGGAATGCCAGATAGAGAAGGGATCTGGGGCCGCTGGGCGGTGGTCAGACACCTGCCAACGGGAGTTCCAGATCAGCGGAGCTCCCCGTGGTAGTAGACCCGAGGGAGCAGCTGAAGATCTGGTGCTTCAGTAACAGAGAAAGAGGGTTATAGAAGATGAGAAACGTGCAAACACAATGCCCACAAATACATGCACAGCTGCTATTCATGTTAGCACTGTAATAATCCATTTTATGTATTTATGATTATATTCGTGTTTGATTTTTGTATTACATTGCATAAAAGGAAGCAATGTCATAAAGGATGAAACTTTCTAATGATATTGGAAACACCTAGGAACATAAAATAGGGTGTTAGAGGGAATAATGCTTACACAAATTAATTCTTATTCAGAAAATATTTAAATATTGTTCTTCATTTGTTTTTTGATATCTCATCTGTTTATAAGTGAACACAGCTTTTTGCTGTACTAAGCTTTTATTTGCTAGGATTTTTTAATTAAATTTCTTATTATTGCTACACACTAGCAGAAAATCATTAATATGGCTTCATTTTATGCTGATGAAATCTTAATCTTCAGAGAAATAATTCTTTGACAAACAATTTCTCTTATACCAAAGAGAAAATATTTTTCATCTGGTTTTTATTCACTTTCACTGTATCAACCATTGTAGATAATATATTAATATCTTGTGAAAATAGAAAACAACCTTAAAACTTAGGATTGGCTTGCAAATGTTAGCTAGAACTATGCATATGATAATAACACTTATTCACTGCATATTGATTTACTTTGATAGCACCAAGTTTTATTTGCTTCTGTCCAAATGACAAGACTTATTGTCAACAATGTCCCTTTATCAGTAAATATTTTACCACATTTATTTAGTACTACTGCACTTTTACTCTATCATTTTCTTTTTAATAAATCTATTTTTTCCAAACTAAACACCAAAATACACTCAGGGTAGCACAGCAAACTCACAGGGTTGTTTCAAATTTTAAAGGGTTATTAGTAAATGATGAGGCTTTTAAAATTACTGAGGAAACCACAGTGGCATATACTAGAAACTTTAAAAACTAGTTCAAATTAGTTCATGGTTTATATAGAAGATCACTAAATTCCTTTCCTGGCTGCCTTAATGTGAATCTGGGTTTAAGTGATGAGTAACACAAAAGGCAAGTATTGTGAAAAATAATGTAAAAAAGAGACAATGACAGGATCCAACCTCCTGTGGAAGTTTGAGATGTTCTGTACCAATAAGTGTTAAGTGGTTACAAAATAAATATTAAGTTGCAAACTTAATGGCTATAAATGCAACTCATAGGTGTTTCTTCTGCCTTAAGCAATTGAAAAAGATTATTAAGATAATTAAAGATACCATAAAAAGAGAAATTTGGAGAGCCTGTGAGATATACAATATGTTATTCAGAAATTAAATGTATACTTAATGTTTTCAATTGATCCAATATAAAAACATTTTTCAAAAAATTTATTTATTTTTAAAGAGAGGGGAGGGGAGGGAGAGGGGGTGGGAAACATCTATGTGGGAGAGAAACATCGATTGGTTGCTCTCATAAGCTCCCTGACCTGGGATGAACTGACAACCCAGGCATGTGCCCTGACCGGGAATCGAACCAGGGACCTTTCGCTTTGCTGGAAGACACTAAATCAACTAAAACGCACTGGTCATGGCAAAACAATTTCTTAATGTCAATTTAGTGGATACTCTCCTATGTTTAAATCTGATGAGTGTCCCTTTTAAAAGAAATTGTCAGCCTGTATACACAAAATTTCGATAAGATTTCTATAGAAAGATGCTATGTGGTGCTTTGTACATACTGTAGTCACACACACACAGTGATTCTGATATCAACTGTAGCCTGTTAGATTCCTAGACTGTGGAGAAAATAGGGTATGAGCAAGAAAACACCAAACTGCATACAAAACTATGTAGATAATCATAAGCTCAGAAATGTATTTCTTTGGTCCTGCTCCTACCTGCTTTATGGGGATTACAGCCTCCACCAAATGTATCTCACATACATCCAGAACATTTTAGTAGTGTTTCATGTTGTCAGACTTCAGTCTCTGTGGGAATTTTGTGCATGTATCGATTTTTTTCCATCTATTCTGTCTGTGTTTTCTGTGCCTGGAGCGACTGCGAAGGCACCGATACCTGGTAAAGGTGTGGCTCCATGCTGGGGCCGGCCTCACTGCCAGCCGTGCCAATATTCCCGGTACCTCAAACTGGTACCGATGTGTGTGCCGAGGGCACCATCTCTGAAAGCCCCAAAGAACTTTGCATTTTAGCACACACCCCCTGAGTCCCATGAAGATGCTAATAAAATCCAACTTTGTTTGTTTCTCATTCATTAAATGCAAACTCATTTCCCTAAGGCTGAGATCTGAGTACACTTGGTGTGCTAAGAAGAAACAAATAATGAGCACACTATGTGGCATTACTCCCCAGCTCCAGTTGTTTCTTTATCTTTGAAGCGTATTTTGTATCCCACTGCTTTTCCCTTGAGTCAAACTGTTTTCTGGAATGACCTCTCTCTCTCCATGTATACATATATGTCTCTGTTTATATACATATGTATGTACACACACACCTGTTTTCTCCCTCTCTGCATACACACACTATACACAGCCCTTTTGAACAAGTACAAAATACCCACATAACATGTCTGTGTTTCAAAATACATTTATCTCAGTCTCGCATTTAGGCAAATAGGTGTGCAAGTGTATTACATATACACAGTTAGTATACATTTTTTTTTTAAAATTTAGAAACAAATTACTCTCAGCTTTTAACAGAGTGTGAGTGTGCAGCTGTTTGCGGTGGGTGGGCTCCGCCTGGCCTTGTTACTAGGCACTCACAGGCTGCCGCTGGGCCTGGAGCAGCGCCTCTGCCCCCCGGACCCTCACAATACTGCGTGTCTTCTGAGCACCCATTTGATTCAGTGAGGCTGCAGCCATGAAGAGGAAGCACTGCTTGTTAATATAAAAAGTAGAATGTTATTCATAAAAATAAAAATTTAGAAACCAACCATTTTAAAGGAAAATAATACAAATGTATTTTCTATCTGACAATAACATTTGGCAGATGTTTAAATTCAAATAGCGATTATAAGCCTGTAGTGGTGTTTAAGAGACTTCTATAAAAGCCAGTGTCGCAATGTCACTCAGATATGACTGTACAGTGTCTCAGGTGCACATATGGGCTGGAGAGGAGGTAGGAAGTCCCTCATTACATTTAGCAATGATCTATGCATATGACAATTGGACGATATTAATCCGTGAGGCCTACACAAAGTACAGTGATGGCAGGGTTAAAGTATATGTACAAATACGTATATACACATACACATAAATACACATATATACATACACATGGCTACAGATTATAAGGCTTTGTTTGAGATAAAATAAGAAATTTACCATTGTTTTAGTATTGTGGCCATCATTATACTATTGTAGATTGATTTCAATAAAACTAACATTAAAGAGATAGAACATATCATAACCGAGACATGAAAATTGTGACTTTATAGAGGGTTTGTCCTTAGCATCCATGAAATTAGGAAAACGTAAAAATAAGTCCTTTTCCCTTCTAATCAGAAAACTGTTCAATGAAATCTTAGGTCACCTTTTACTGTCAGGTTGGTATATTTTTATGTTTTACTTTACTTAACATTTTTGCTATATATACAAAGAATAAATTTAATTATAAAAATAAAATCAATTACCACTGTTGCCTGATGATAACCATATCGGACTAGCTGGATTTATGTAATTTACCTCTGCACCCCTTGCTGAATAATTAATAGCACTGATGTGTCACACATCCACCTGGTCCTTGTGGAAATTAATTGTTTTTACGAGGCAGCTGATATTGGAGAGCAAAGCTGTCATAAAGGTTCTAGGCTGCAAGGCCAGCCATTAGGCTCTCTTTGGCGATTCTGAAACTTGACGCAGGTCACTGCTCTTGAACTCGGCTCTGCCCCTGATTGGCTGTGATGAGGTTTCAGACTGGCGGGCTGGGGCGTCTTCCTGATGATGAGTTGAGTAATTACCCCAGGGACAGTTTTAACGAACTAGTCACCATGTTCATCTTAATTCTGTGTCAAGTAACCATATGAATCTGTTCGTGGCTCTGATCATCAATCTCTCCATAGCCAAGATGAAGATATGAGACAAAAAGACCAGTTCACTCTCGAGCCTGCTGGTTTCCCTCTTCGCAATTTTTTTCTCTAGGGTATTTAAACGAAAACCATCTTTTTATATTTCAGAATCAGAGAAATAATTTCTATGCTTATATACCCTTAATACTTTTATATTTTTCCTTTAAGATCAATTCTTTCGTTTACATTGTTTAGTTTTGTGTGGACCATAACATTAGAATACAAATTGAGGTGGTTTTCAGGAGTTGTTAAGACTGACCCTGAGCCAGGAAGTGGAAAGTGCTTTGTCCTGTGCATGTCCCAGGACCTCTATGCACGGGAACCTCGCACTTTCACTCACGTTGTTCTTTGTTAAATTAGCTTGCAACCTCAAGATTTAACTTTACGGCAAATGTCAGCACACAGGAGCCCATTAACTTCCTATTCTGGTTGGAAGCTATGCGTGCGGTTTCTGTCTTGCTCCTGGATTTGGAGACGAGACAGTTGGTGGTCTCTTTCATTAGGCTGGGCAGCCCACTTCTTCTCTGGCATAAAATAACCATAGTTGTGATCTTCAGACTCTAACAAGATGCCATTTTTTTTGGGGGGGGGGCTAAAATGCTATGTTGTGAAGATTTGTTTTACATTCCCACATTTTGTAAGTCTCAGAGCATTTTTTTAAGTTTTTAAAGATGGTTGGTCAACCTTGGAACTCACTGAGACATCTTCAGTGATCTCGGTAAGAACTACATAGCTGATAATATGCCTTCTCGATGTTTTTTCTGTACAATGCCTTCATTCCCAGGCTCGTTAAGGGGATTCACTTTACTGTCAACTCAAATTTGCCTGATTCCATGGGGGCAGTCTTACCTTACCAGTATGAGCAAATGAGTTGTGGTCTGTTGAAAGTTTAGGCTGGGGAGGCTCTCTCCCATAATATACATTTGGAATATGTAAAACAAGAGACTCTAGCTTCAGCATTAGGTAATGTAAGAAGTTTGATACATTATGTAACTTCTCAGCTCATTTTAAAATTGAAAGATGGACTGCTTACAAAAAAATCAAGTTATGCGTATTTGTTCAAGCATACTAAAACCCCAAAACAGAGCTGTCTGAAAAATGTCCTTTTGGCACAGGTCTCTGATATATGATATTGTCAATGATATTTTAATATTATTGTGCCAGATGGTCACTGGAAATATCATAGGGACTGCTTTGTAAAGTATATGATTGTTGAATCACTATGCTATACACTTCAAACTAATACAAAATAATATTGAATGTAAGCTGGAATTGAAAAAAATTTGGAAAGAGAATTTTGCATTATATTGCCTCCTACTTTGAAATTTTAGAATTTCAACTCTAGCATGTCAAGGAGAAAGAGAGTAAAAGAAAGGGCTGGAGAAAGCAACAGACTGCCAGGCTGGCCATAAGGTTGTTCACCCACCAGCCTCATGATGGGGGGCTTCTGCTTCGACTGCCCAGGCAAAGAGGGACCAAGGAGGGTACTAAGGTCGATGAGGGCCAAGCTAAGGGCAACCACAGAGAAACTGTTTAGTCACATGAGAAAGTGTGAGCTCTCCCAGTAGTCACGGGGCTGCAGGATGGGGTGCAAACTAGAAGACAGTTCCTGTATTAAAGAAATTGGGGTTATGAAGGGTATTCCTAAAGGTGTTATTTATATATATGGATTATAAGAGTTATACTATGATTAATATCACAGTACAAGCTTGTCATTGAATGTCAGTTATGATCCAGCTTTGTTTATCAGCAATATGGAATCTATAAGCCTATCTCGTGCCTCTTATGGGTTTATTGAAATAACCAGATAAAGAATAGATATCAGATGACAAGTGTTTCTCCCTGTTTTGGAACCATGAAGAACTATTGACCATGATAAAGTTTACAGTGTTTCCTATCTTAACTAAACCTCAGACAGAGAGTCTAAATTTTTCTCAAATCTCATTAAAGTGTGAGACTAGTGATGATAATCCCATCCATGGTTTTTGTGATTCATACACTAAAATGGGCTGTTTTGCCATAAGGTGTTCCCACATTCTCTTTATTCTTTAAAGAACATAAGATAAGTAAGAGGCCTTTCTTCATTAAAAAAGCTACAAAATACTCTTAAGCTTTGGCATATTGTCCCATCTTTATTCATTTAGCTATTCATTTGTCAACTATTTAATGCGAGCTTTCTTCATCACGAAACACTTAATGTCTAATATAAATTAAATATTTGCTATAAAACCTCATGTAATGGCATTTGAAGTACACTAATTGTTATGCAGTAATCTTCAGGATTTAGGCTTACATAAATTATTTGGAGATACTTCTAAAATATTTACAATTTTAAGCCTGTTCTTTAATATTATATAGATAACTAAGTAGTATAGCCAGAGTTTAAGCCTTGGGATAGGTCTCTTAAATCAATGAACTTTTCAAACTTTGTGCCAATTGATTTTCTTAAATGCATATTGGGAAGGCAGGAGCACATTTTCTTTCTGATGTTTTGAGTTCATATTCAGAGTCCCAGAGTCAAGGGCTGTTCTTTATAAGTGGTGGCAGTGCAATCCCTCACGACAGCATTGCAGCTCTCCAGGGGTATCTACTCTCTGTTCACAGTGGGCAATGAGTGACGTATTTAGAGATGATAAAGCATAGGCTATTGAGATTTAAATTTTTTAGTTATGTACCTGTTGACTAGGGATTCAAGAATATTAATGTATGGCTTATTGCAGTATTAAAAATAGCTACTTATTGTTGATGATATTCATTATAATAATGTGGAGACTGTCCATCCTACAAAAGTTTTATTAAAAACTAAAACAGCTTCTAGAATAATTAAAGTTGCTGTGTCAAACTTAGAGGTTTATAAAGCCACACACAGTACTACTAAATCATGCTCATTCTACTCAATATCCAAAATCAGGTTAGGTACACATGTGAACATTTCCTGATATTACCCTTCAAGCATTTGATTTGCATCCTTATTTTAACTTTTACTTCATTCTTTCATTGCTATGTAGTGGGACTCTCAGCATAAGTCATGTTCTATTTTTTTCTGGTCTAGGAAGGAAGGTTCTAGATGACTTCTTCAATCACTGTTAGTTCAGAAGGAAACCAGCCTTTTGGTGATAACAATGGTTTTCGTCCATGAATAATTGGAGGTGTATCAATATCATATTAGTCATACTAATGAAAGAGTTTAGACATTTCAGACGCTCTGAAGATGATGTTTATTTAATCAAACAATTGGTATTGTTAACATTGAAAAACAATGTTTTCTGACACCTGGAGTTCAGCTCCACAACAGTTTAAGTAGGGCTTTCTCATCCTCGGCGTGATTGACATGTTGGGCCATAATACTTCTTTGTTTCTGGGGGCTGCACTGGGTGTTGATGTTTATCAGCATGCCTGATCTCTATATATTAGGTGTCAGTGGCAACCCCTCACCCCAGTTGTAATGACCAAAAAGTCAAATTGCTGAATATCTTTGGGTGGGGGGATCATCTCTGGTTAAGAACCACTAGTTTAAACCAAACTTGGTACAAGGTACCGGGTAGTGATCCGTGATTTGGAACATGGCTTCACAGATCACAGAACTCTCGGGGCATCAGAAATTTTGTCCCCAGGGAAATCTCCACCAGTGTAAGTGGTCAGAGAATAACATCACTCTCCCTCAAATATTCACAGCGACCAGCACAAGGAAAGCCGCCGGCGCTACACCAGTTGTCGGAACTTGCATTATGTAGCAAATAGGAAGCAATGGTAACACTGATCAAATTTCAGAACATATACAGTGAGGGCCTGGAGGTCAGCTGAGTCTTCACCCTATGGAGGTTCCCTTTTAGAGATCATGAGAAATGATGCAGAGAAACTTGTTTTCAATTTTAAAAAGTACGCAATTTGACATTTTGAATCAATGGATCTAATGTATTCCAGTTATACTTTGATATTCCCCATCTCAACAATGAATCTTTATGTAAACATGTTAACAGTCATTGTCTCAAAGCTCTTTAGACTGTGACTACAACCTTGGAGGATGATATTCACAAATAATTACACCGAATAACTAAATTCTGGGATGCTCTCTCCTCATTAGCTTACAAAAGAAACAGCTAAATTGAGCCATACAACAACATCAAAGAAGTAATCAAGGTGTAAAATTCGAGGCTCATTTAAGTCTCAATGCATTTAAAATCATTTTCTATGCAATAAAAAGGACGATAGTAGTACTATGATAATGTTCTGATCACAAAACTTCATAACAGAAGTGAGATCAGGTCTTTCACATAAAATCCCACTCAGCCTTAAGAAGGCATTTTCTGACAAATAAACTGCTCTTTTACTTATTTGTGTGCATCCTTAGTCAAGTTTTGTAACCTCTCTGTTCCTCCATTTTCCACCCAGCAAGATTGTAGTTGTAATGTTATTATCACCAACATTAGAAGACTGATATGATGACATAATTCAATATGTATAAAAATTTTGAACAGTGCCTGACACATAATAAGTACTCAATAAATATTAGCTGTTGTGTTAGGGATGAAATTTAATATTATGATTAGAAAAGAAAAACTTAAATCTTATATGTACTCTAATAATGTTCTTAAAATGAGTAATGTGGACACTTTTCCAATTATAAATGAATTTATAGGTATGGATCAATAGTCATCAGTTGCTTGAAACTTTATTCTAAGTAAAAAGACACTGCAGAATGTCTTTCCAAATTGACCTCAGGATAGGTGTGGATTTGATCATCTTTAACTCTGATCAGTAGAATTGAAAAAATATATAAAAATACATTTTATTTCTCCCTATGGAATTGTTTCTCAACAATATTTCTCAAATGTATTTGTATACTGGGAAAATTTAGTATGTTGATGAGGATATTTCTAGAACAAGGAAAAACATTATACCTTGCCTCCAGGTTTTTTATTTGAATGGTGGGAAACTTGTAGTTCTAAAAGCTTAAAATATACCAACTAGTAAAAAAATGACTAATTTCACACCAATATATTGCATTATTCTCCTATGGCTGTTGTAACAAATTACTACAAACTGGGAAGCTTAAAACAACAGATTTTTTTTTCCTGACAGTTCCAGCTTCCACAGTCTGAAATGAGACTTCTGGACTAAACTCAAGCTGTCGGCAAGGGAAGGCTGTGTTCCCTCCGGAGGCTCTAGTGGGAAATCTACTCCTTATGTTTTCAGCCATGGAGCTGCATTTCTCGGCTCCTAGCTCCTTCCTCCATCTTCAAACTGAGCCATGTTGCATCTTCTCCCTGACTCTGCTTCCTTCTGCTTTCATTTCGTGCCTCCTTTTCTTCTATTTGTCGTTCGATTTTCCTCTGCCTCCTTTTTATGACAATAACTGTGTTGACATTTAGGACCTGCCTGAAGATAACTTCTTCATCTCAATATTTTTAACTTAATGACATGTGACAGCCCCCTATCCCTATAATATAAAACTCATAGATTCCAGAATGGGGTCCTAAATTATTATTTTTTAATAGAGGGACATTATTTATCTTACCATGAATATGAAAGTATTATTGGGAAAAATGTTAATCTTTTCAACCTCAAAGTAAAATTGTTAATTTGACTGGTGTAAGACCAAGATTTTGAATGAAAGCCTTTTGCTGTTTAAATTGATAGCAAATGAAAACAAAAACAAAAAAACTTTAATCTTTTAAAGATATCAAAACAGTCAATCAACATACATTGGTGTAATCATGTGCCTTCTCCCTTCTTGTTTAATTTTATTTTAAAGTTTATTCATTTATTTTATTTTATTTTTTTAAAGATTTTATTTATTTATTTTTAGAGAGGGAAGGGAGGGAGAAAGAGAGAGAGAGAGAGAAACATCAATGTGTGGTTGCTGGGGGACATGGCCTGCAACCTAGGCATGTGCCCTGACTGGGAATCGAACCTGCGATGCTTGGTTCGCAGCCCGCGCTCAATCCACTGAGCTACACCAGCCAGGGCTAAAGTTTATTTATTTTTATAATTTTCTTCTATTTCAATATGTGTAAGGACAACCACAGCAAGAATTTTGTTTTTCAAATTTGTTATTATATCACTAGTACATGGCTAAACTCTTAAAAAATGAGAATTTACTAGTATACTCGCAAACATTTACCCTGTTTGACCATCCTTTGGGGTACCTGAATTGTTTATACAGGTGAAATAGATTCCAGATAATCAAGAATTAGAGCATCAAGCAATCAGGAACAAAAGATTGTGAATTAGTCTTGAATTAGATGTTTATAAGTGAATGCTGTAGTAGTCAGCTCTGGCTGCTATAATAGAGTTACATGGACCAGGTGGCTTAAATAACAAACATTTGTTTCTTACAGTTCTGGGGGCCGGAAGTCTGAGACCTGGGGGCCAACATGGGCAGATTCTTGGCGAGGGCCTTCTTCCTGGTTTGCAGATGACTGTCTTGCTGTACTCCCTTGTGCGGAGGGAGCGAGCTCTGGCCCCTTCAAGTTCCTATCAAGGCACTAACCTCACAGAAGGGTCTCTATGCTAATCACCTCACCAGGCCCTGTCGCTGCGTATCACCGCATTGGGGATTCAGGCTTCAACATGGGAATTTTGGCAGCACCCAGGTATTCAATCCCTAGTAAGTGGCAAGAAATTACCCTCTAAATGTAATTGATTACAGAAAGTATATTTTACCACAAATTACTTAGGATATGTTGCTAACATGAAAATATTTGAGATCAAATTTCTAATTTTTTGATGTTAACATTAAATTTGTATCATTTCTTGAATAAGAAGAGTAGACTGATTTTTTTGATTTTTTGTAAGAAACTAATGAGTCAAAAATTAATGGCAGAATTAATAACTACATTCTTAATGTCATGGTAATTAAATATTAAAATTTGTTTTCCCATCATAGGGGAGAATACATTTAATAGTTTTTAAATTAAGAAATTGAGATGGTACACTATAGTTCATCACAAAAATGTAATGTTACGCAAGTGATAAAAGCTTAGTAAATGTATCTGAGTGTATTATTTAAAAATTTGTAAAAATTGCTCTTCTCTCCATAATAAGAAAGCTTTGATTTAGTTAGTACTTACTGGTAGTTTTTCTAATGTTATAATATTTGTCAAGTAAAGTAATTGTAGAATATAACTGAGCAAGTAATTATTATATTATGATTTCCAACTGAATCTTAATTTAACAAAGGGGTAAATATGTAGTTCTTAACAATTACTTTAAAATAGATAATAACAATGGAGCTCTTCATAATACTGTATAAATACCCAGCCAGCCCTTGTCAATTAATTTAATTAGCACAGTGGAATTTAGATGACCTTCAAAAATATCTTGCAGATTTATGTAGTTGTGTTGTAAATAAGAAGCTTAATCAACTTGTAATATAAAGGAAAATGACTTTCCTTTCATAGAATATTACTTGGTTAAAAAAGGTAAATAGTATTAAATGTGCCGAGAAGCATTAGGACTCCTTATTTATGTAGGCCATTTATTCTGTTTTAATTCATTTTGGGGACAAAGCCTACAAATAAATGCATATGTAAATGAACCAGAGAATTTATTTTCATGTCAGGTGATTCTGACATCTGGTTGTCTAGTAGAAGTGGCATTCATGTACACGTATATGTGCATGTGCAGGGTCTGGCAGAGGTAACACCCCCTAGAGTGTGGTCGGTAGGGTAATTATACAGGTGTAATAATGTACCGTTTTCATTTGAACACTTCACCTAAATGTCATATGGTGTGCTTGAGTATGACATTGTTACATTACAGAATTGCATGGTTGTGACTTTGTAATAAAAGAGTTTGTAATAAGAAGGGGTGTTATTTGTGCTGGACTCTGTGTTTGTATACGTACACACACACAATGTATACAGGTAATGTTAATGTTACATGCATATAATCTTCAAAATTTAAATAAACTCACCACTTGTTGATTTACACATTTTTCATGAAGAAATTTTGCAAGACAAGTTTAAAGGCAGGAAGCCTAGACATCACAGTACGGAACCTCTGTGACGTGTTTGTCTCTAAAATGCAAACTGTGTTCAGCTATCGAGGATAGAGACCTTCATCAAGAATAGAGAAGTTTAATAAAGTTAACTTTCCAGGTGCTTTAGGATTAACAATATGATGAGTAACTTAGCATGATATTCACACATGAAGGTTGAAAAATATCTGGTTGAATTATTACAGTCACAGCAATGACTTTGTCATCTTATTCCAAAAAATAACCCAAGATCTTGCACATCAGAGAGTCCTAAAGAGCTGGTACATAAAATCGATTGAGGCTCTGCATTCGTTCATGGAGTACTATTACTTCAAGTTAACCTTTTCACTGAGACTAACTAAAGGGTTTGGTTTGACAAAAGAAACAAGGAATTTTATAAGAGCAGAAATACTAAAAAAAAATTCTGTTCTTCTCTGTTGATTCCGTTAAGTGGACAGACATATTATGACCTAAAAAGAAAGAGTAAAGAAAGATCGGTTGTATTTTCGATGTCCTTTTGGGGCCATGGAGACTCATGTCCCAGACGAGGGTGCAGAAAAAGAAAAAGTTATGACTAACAATTGACTTAAGTTTTTTTATTTGAGAAGACTGTATGCTAGGATAAAGATAAACCAGAAGTTAAATAGCTCAGAAGTACAGACTCGTTGCCCTGTGTAGCACCATCCAAGGGATTCGGAAATCTTCAGCTGTTAAATTGGAATAATGCAGCTCTAGAGTGATAGATACCCCAGAAAACTCTGGGGGAAGAAAAATTCTCCTCCTAAGTAGGGAAAATATGTTATTCTATCATTAAGTAGAGAAAGGTAGATTGGAAACTGCAATAAATTGAATTGTTTCTCTAACATTATTTCCAATGTCTGGAAGTTTGAAGGGACAAGCAGGTGAAGCCATGTACAGATGTGGTGGACTTATATTTTGGGTATCTGTGAGTCAAGGTATTCTTTGGATAAGGAATTTTTGTTGTGTTACTGCCTAGACTAGACACAAACAATTGTTAATGACCCCAAATTCTGTAAAATTATTTAAATTAGCTTAATTGTTGGCCAGTGCACCCAGACCTAAAATAACTGCCTAGAGTTTGGACGAATGTGTTGACCCTTGCATCCTGTCCTTATCAGGGATGCCCTGGTGACATCCTCTGACACTGGGGCAGAGGGGACCTGAGGAGAGGAGAGGCACCTGTGTCCTGCATATGGGGCAGGCCAGAAGGTCCAGATTTGGACCCATCCTCTGTCAAAGTTTCTTCATGGCTGTGATGAAATTGTGAGATGCTGTTTCCATGAGTGAAGTTGTAAGTATTTGTGCATGTAGAGTCACTGGTCCAGAGCCTGCGAGAACCTCTTCTTCCAGGGGAGCCCAGTTTGTGAGAAACAATTGCTGTTCTAACCGCACATGGCATGGAGACAAGGGGGGCACTCTCTTGCAGCTCAAGTCTATGGACAAAGAGCAGTTATCACAGTGATTGAGACATTCCATATGACATGAGAGGGGACAGTTAAAGCTTCTACCCCGAAGGGTTCTTGGTGGATACTAATGGCAGTGTCTGTTGTACTGCAATTCGAACCGAACACACTCTGGAGACATGTTGGAAGGGACCCATTGCCTTAAGTAAAATTTTTAAACAAAGAATCTATGTTGCATCCAGAGACCCAAAAAACCTGACAATATATTGAAGTAATTTTAAAATTGTGGTACTGAGAAGATCAATAGCTATTACTTGACAGTATCGGATACAAAGCAGCTCTTGGTTTTCTAAATAATTTTCAGGAGTTTAACTGATGTGGCAAGCCCTTGAATTATGTGAGCAGATAACTGTTCTCCTCTTTTTGTGAGGTCCTTTGTATTTATATGCCCTGGATGATTGTGCCAAGTGAATATCCTTGCCAATGCAATGTTGGAGGAGGTTGGATGCTATTACGATATTGTTGGCAAATACTGTGTGTGCTTTCAAGACACTTAAGGTACTCAAGTGGTGAGGTAACTTTATACTGTGTTTTATGGAGGTGAAGGCAAATTACAGCTGAGAGTCTTGAAATAGGCACCAGATAGAATACATTAGTCAAATCTACAATAGGAAACTGATTGCTTTATTCTGATTGGATCGTGTTAATAATTTTAACATTGACTATGGAGCCCAGATGAATGAAGCAACAGGATTAAGGTCATGGTGATTTATTAGGAAGTGATGTTCATTCTTTCTAATTTTAACAACAGGTAAAATTGTGTTGTTAAATGAAAAATCAGGGGGGAATAAACATTTCTTCTCTAAATAGTTGTTATATAATAGATTTTAATACTGGAATGTCCTGTTTTAGTTTACATTGGCCATATTAGCTAATTTAAGTAATAAGAGGTGGGATATCTATGGGGTTCCATTTGTAAGTGCCGAAGGCTTAATTTAATTTGATTTTATTACACATGGTGTCAGAGCATCCATGCCCATTATGGGGTAATTTAAGCAATCCAACAGTTTCTGTGGTTAGGGTAAAACATGTGTTCTGTATTTTATGTTTAAGAGCTGCCTTAATATTACAGGGGAAACATTGGTCAAATTTAGTGTGATCTCAAGATGTGACTGGAAACTGACTCAATATTAAGGACATGAAGGTTTGCCAACTGATTTATGTCAGCAGACATTAAAATTAATTTCAGAGCTTTGTTGTAGAGGTGCAAAATCCATGGAGCTCCCTTTTATCTTTTTGTCATATGAATTCTTTTATTAAGTTATGGAGTTTCAAATGAGTCAAATTTAGAAGCTCTGTTTCAGTGTTTTTTTTCATTGCCCATCTTGCCTCCTGCCAGCCAGTCTCTAGCCTTTTCCCTCTCTCCCTCTCTCTCTTTCTCTCTCTGGTTAGTTAATGTGCTTTTACCTGGGGGTTCTTTATCCTGCTTATATTTCTAAGACATCCTCCAGAGAACCTCAAACTAGTTTTGTTACATTGAGCGGCCTTGCCCATGACAACGTTTGCTTCACAAGGTTTAAATATCTGAGTTTTAAGGGTTGTGCCCTAGGAGTGCCCTGGATGTGTTTTCCTACAATTCTGAGGATGACAGTCTTTGTTTTGACAGAGGCATAAGAAGCTTCAGCAGCAGCAAAAGTATGTGTAGGGTCCTACTGGACCATGTGCCTTTAGGAATGCGGACCTACATGACTCAGATCTTTGAACAGAGATGCTGCTCAGATAGTGGCTGAGTAGCGTCAGAATGCACCACTGAAAAATTTGCTGCTTTGTTTGGTACGTGAAACTGAAGGCAAGTAAGACCTAGAAGACTCAGGCAAACGTTTTTACCTCTCCTTTAATTGCTTAAAAGAGTTTAGAAAGAGGGCCAGCACCAGGAAGGGAGTTACTACCAGAGATGACTCTTTCTAAGGGGAGACTTCCCTCCCCTGCTGGGTGAACAGGTGATTGCCAACACCTTACATTCCTGTGAACTGCCCTCTTCCCCTCTGATGCCCAGACCCTGTCCCTTTCTTTGTATTGGGAGAAGGTATAAACCTCAATTGCTTGGTTGTCTTTGAGTCTCATATTCTTGTGAATATACAGAAAATGATTTAATCATTATCAGAATTTTGATCTTCTTTTCAGGCTTCAGCTCTTTAAAAAATTTAATCTTTATTATATTTTTTCCATTATCATTTAGTCACCTTATACCCCTCTCCTTCCAGCTTTTATCCCCAAGCAGAAAGGGCTACAAAGAAATAATATGCTCTTCTGCATGTATAGGCATATTTTTATTTTTCTCTGGACTTTTTTCTGCAATCAGTCCTCTAATCGTGTGTATCACAGCATTGAGGTTCTCGAAGTCAGTGACTGCCTCACTGGGGCTTCCTGCACCTCTGAGAGTGCTTACAGTAGCATTAACCTTCGCATAAACCTTGACTGCTTGATTTTCGTCTCAAAGTTCTGCCTGAACTGGGTGAGCCTAGAGTGTCTGATAGATCCTTTCTGGAATGATGTAGTAAAGGGGTGGGAATTCTACCAACATTCTCTAGTGGAGATCCAAGATCTCTCCTTTCCTGCAGTCACCGCCGTAGACACAAAGTGGCAATTTATGATATGGACATGTGGGCTTGTTAATAATCTTAAATCTTTCTCTGGGCAAAGATAATAATGGTCTCCCGAACCATTAGTTTTGGTAATGTGATTTGGATACATTATCCCTGAGTCGTATTTCTAAAGTACTGAATTAATTGTTACAGGCATGATTGAGCAAATTAAGCACGGTGGTCACCTGGGATTGGACACTCACTGTATTTCATAATGTCGGAGAACACCCACTGCCAGTAGAGCCGTGGGAGTGACATCCTGAAGCTTTGGGTCATGCCAGGTTTAGTCAGTGGTGAGTTGGGGATGTTTCCAGGCAAAGCTACTGTTTTTGTCGTATTGGCACTTTTTAAAAGGATGGTGAAAAAAAGAGTGGTCGTTCCTTTTCTCTGATTTTTAAATTAATTCTCAACATTAATAATTTTTCATAATTATTATGTGATATTTTAATGCATGTTTAGGAAGCAAAACCTTCAGCTGAGCATCTTACTTATACAAATAATTCCCTTTACGCAATATAAGCTGAATTTGTTCAAACTTATCTGACTGGTCACATCGGAGAACTCAATAAACAGTTCTGGTTGAATACTGTTGGCTTGTTTGGGGCCAGCTGAGCACTCTTAGAATCATAGGAAATACATCTCAGGAGGAAAATAAAAATTCATTGACGAAACTTTCCATTTTTCATATAATAAAACTATTTTCACAATATAGATCTTTTCCAAAACATTGTAAATGAGGGTCAGAACTGGGATTGCCTTTTAATATTAAGTTGAATCTTGTACTCAGTCCTCTGTGTATCCAGGTTTATGCTTTATTGGTTTGTTATGAGTAAATAAGTGTCTTTAACTGTATTCTGAGAATGTGCATGTATATGATAATACATTTGCATATATGTGTTTAAAATTTTACTTTAATTTTGCTTACCTCTTTGCTTCCGTATATTTAGGTATTCTTTCTTGTTACTATTTATTTTATAGTAAAGTACGTAGTCCTAGAAAATAGTTTTGGCAGCAAATGTCACGAACTGTTTTATTTCGAATAAAACACACTTCTGTGATTATGATCTTTATAGAAAATCAACTATCCTTCTTGAACTCCTAAGAATGAAAACACTTTTAATAAAGTGGAATAATATTTTACTGCTCCTTCATAAGTCTTACTTGGAAACTTCTCTGTGTGAGAAGGTGTTTGGGAGAGATGAGAAAATTGTCCATAGCAGCTGTTCTTGGTGACCGTATGATTTGAGTTTCACCCTATGTGTGTATATCAGTGGTTTCTAAATAAAAGAGAAGCTTGCAACTTTTCTGGCTCTAGGAGCAAGCTCCACGTGCCCGGGTGCAAGTCCTTCACAACAAGGAGGGGGCGTTTGTGAATACATAGACCACCCTCCTCTCCTCTCAGGTGGATGGCTCTGGAACCGTCTCCAGAGTCTCCCGACAGTCTTGGGTCAGACTGAGTCCCAGCAGCCACCGCGGGGACTTGCTTCCTCGTGTTCCTTGCATGCCTTCCTTTCCTTCTCTAACTCACTTTCTACTTCCCGGCCCCCTATCAATTCTTTCTAGAATCAAACCCAATGCAATCCAGTCCGAGATCTTACCCAGGATATTTGCATAAAAGTCTGACTGAAAAGTGTTAAAACATAAAGATATTTATATACTGACTCTTGAGATTTGAAGGAAAAACAATTGATTGGACTCTTTTTCCCTACTCAAGTTATGAATCAAGGACAAAATAAAATAATAGCAGTTAGAGGTGGAGGCCAGAATACGTTGTCATTATTGATGTGAGTGATATTGCAGGGTACAGGCTATACCTGAGTGCAAGAAAACTTTCTAATGTCCAAACCCGGTATCACACTAATTATTCACCCAGTCTCAGGTGCAGCTTAGCAAACACACCAACCCCCTTACCCCCCTGTTCCCAGCTGGCTCCATTGTCACTGCCACGCTCAGGGGTAGGAACTCTTTAAGACCCAGTGACAGCAGGTACTATCTCATGAGAAATGAGAAGAGGCTGACTTGGACATGCCTAGTTTCTTCTCTCTAAATCGACCAGTGAGTGTTCAGTTCACTTCTTCCTTTTGTGGGCAGGAGTGATTAAAAAGGACGAGAGAGACCCATATGGTATAGTGGAGTTTCTGCTGCATGGAAGAAAACAATAAATCAGGAGTCGAATGGAATCATTCCTCTGCCGTCCGAAACTGACCCACTGGGTCCCACGCTGGGCACTTGTGCAACCACACAGGTTTAGTCAAAGGGAGTGGGAAAGCGATTGTCTAGCTTTTGATTTCTCTTTGAGTGACTGTTTTGGACAGGCATTAGCCTAGGCAAAATGGAGGTTTCTTACTGTACCTTTTATTCCATGTGGCTTCTTTTATTTCTTCTATAAAATTACATACAAAGACTTGATTGCATATTTTCTTATAAGGCAAATGCAAAACAAACTGCAATTAAAAATTTTGTTAAATTTTCCCTCTAAATTTCACCGGTTTAAGAACACTCTTATAAAAAAGGGAAATTTGCCTTTTTTAACACATAATGTTAGAGCTTAATTAAATGAATTTTTGTATTGCTTTTGAAAGAGTAAAACCCTGTCTTGAATTGAAAGGTACAAAATCTGTTTAAACTGAAAGAGGAAGAAAGAAAACAAAACAGAAGAAAAGACAAAAACCAAACAAATAAAACAGTCCTAGTTTTAATGAATCTGGAAAACAGACAAAATTAAAGCCAGAGGCAAATTTAACAGGAAATATTGGTTTTTCCTGGTTACATCACAGTTGTAACATGTCATAGTGACCTTGTCTTTGAGTGACCGGTACTTTCTAACCAATGATACATCCTGACCTGCTTTTCTGCTCTTAGCTGGTGGGGATACCCCATTCTTAACCCGCCTTCAACTCCTGAGCACTCAACCCTTAAATTTTCACTTTCCCTAATCCTGTCTCAAAAACCGCAACCAGCCCAGAACTCTCCTTCACTTTCCTTAGCTTCTCTTCAGAAGTTTTAAGTGAGAACCCAAACCTACGGTAAGAAGCTTCCGTCCTCCACGTGGAGTAGCAGTTTTTCACCCTTTCTCTAGGATGCTCTTCCTTGGTGCAATGTGTCAATAAAACTCTTTTGCCTGCTGGCCTTTGGCTCATTAAATGTTTAGACTTCATTATTTACAATGTTGAAGTCATTGCATAAGACGATGAGGCCCCTGGGGTTTGTTCCGTTTTAAATGTGACACAATGTGGGCTGAATGGGACAGTTATGCTGTCAGTGGTGGCCTCTGCACGTCAGAGTCTACGAATGCAAACCAGTCTCGATGCTTCACTTTATTAAAATTGCAATGACCAAATATTGGCATTGGTTGTTTGCTAAAAGTTGCTTGTGTGTTGCTGTTTTTCATTACTCTATTTTATTGATTTTTAACTAATTTTGTTGTTGCAAAAACAACACATGTGAGATTAGAAGTTCATTTTTACCACGTTGGTTTTTCTATGCTGGTTCTTATAAATAATAGGTGAGTCCTACATTTCTAGTAGAAATTAAATTTGTGATAAAAAATCACATTAAAACATAACCAAAAACATATAAAAAGTACAAATATAGACCAGTTATTATTTAGTACAGCATCATTCCATTATAAAGCAAAAATTCATATTTGTGCACATGGGTGGCTATTGAGGAAAAAATTCTGCGTTAACTTTATGGTTTTGTCATCAATAAAGTTTTTTTTTAATGTGTTATTATGGTTTATCCACTTTTGTACAAAAGGGAATTGACGACATACTAGGTATCTCAAAAATCCCAACTGAAACCCACCCCTGACTACGCCTACCTCTCTCTACCCTGTCTTCATGTCTATATCTCCGTGCATATGTGCATCTGCCTGTACATCTATATCGTTATCCTTGCTGTCAACATGAATTTATGCAAGTAGACTCCTGGGCTGTAACATATTCACAACACTACCGTTTGTGCCTAAATTAAAAATAAACATGAAGAATTTGATTAGCATTCGTTGACTCTGTTTTGGGAGCCAGATCGCTTGATCTATGATACTTGGAAACCCTCTTAATTGCTATATGACCTTGGGTGACTTAATCATTTTGTTCCTTGATTTCCTCATATGAAGATAAGGATGATAGTAGCTGATTTATATAATTATTGTGAAGAGCAAATTCATTCAGGGAAAAATCACCAAAAAGACAGTATATTTTATGCTTTCAATACACGTGTCACAAGTAATAACCAGAATTCTGAGGCTGTGCAAATCTGGGTGTGTATGCATGCACACACAGGTGGTGTAGAGCAATTTATATAATTCAGGATCCACTACAGAAGGTTTCCAGATATGTTGATAAATAAAGAGCCTACCTATGTTTTTGCAAAAATATAGATGACCTCACATGAAAGTTTTTGTTTTCTTAGTGTTGACTTGAAATGTTCAGCTTTCAGCAGAAAGTGGATGTTCTGCTCTGCGTGGAGAACCGGAAAGATAAAGAGCCCTTCATGGACATGGGGCAGCGGAACGGGTCCTCTCACGGCTCAGAAGGTAAGTTGTAGTTTACTGGGAAGCTTTCAAAAACTTCACTTATTCTGCCGAAGCCAAGCCAATTTTGAGTCATTAACAAGTTATTTTGCAAAAACTTTCACTTTTCCAGAATTATTAAAACAGGATTTTAGGTGACTAGCTATTATTTTTCTTTTACACTTCTGAACACCATAGAATTTAGTGTTGCAGTAGGTTGGAAATGCTGTAAGTGCAAAGGCGGGGAGTGAAGAATAAGAAGCATTAAGTGGTGGGTTTTGAAGCCTGGCTTCCCATGAGCCCCTGCGACTGGATTTGATCATTCTGAGAGTGTAGTCTTCAGCTATGAGAAAGTACCATTGGGAATATTGCTCTACATTCTAGAACCACTTCCTTCCGGTGTTATTTCACAGTAATTAGGATTTATCATCTCTTTTACATTGTACAAGAGGCAGCATGAGCTTTATTAATTAATATTTTCAACAAAACATATTGTTTCAAAAGAGAACATAGGTGTGCAGCAGCTATAAGGGATATAATTAACTAGAACATTTCAGAGATTTCTTAAATTTCTGTGGATTATAAATTTTCTAGTGAGCTGGAAAGGGGAGGAGGTTATAAGGGATTAAATGGTAGAAAAGAAAAAAAAGAAAAAACATTTTTCTAAATTACTTATTTAGAAAATCTAATTTTGCCAAACTATACTTCAGATAACAGAGCAAGTTTAATGTAGATTCTAAAGAGAAATAAAAAAAATGAGATTTGATATCTCTCTATTCAGTGTTACTTTCTATTTCCATAGAGATAACTTTTTTTTAAAGATTTTATTTATTTATTTTTAGAGAGGGAAGGGAGGGAGAAAAAGGGAGAGAGAAACATTAATGTGCGGTTGCTGGGGGCCGTGGCCTGCAACCCAGGCATGTGCCCTGACTGGGAATCGAACCTGCGATGCTTTGGTTCGCAGCCTGCGCTCAATCCACTGAGCTATGCCAGCCAGGGCCCATAGAGATAACTTTTATCTGGCTACTTTTGTTTAAACCCCAGGTAAGAAAGGAATATGTTGTTTTAAAAATTAATCAGGAAACAGATTTCTTTTGGTATTGTAACTGTGAGAAATGACAAGTGAGATACAAACTTGAAGGGCCAGTGAAGACCTAGATTACAAAAGCTAAAACAGTACTTGTCTTTAAAATAAGCAACGAGAGACAAAAATCCCTTTAAGGTAGTTCTCTCTCTGCCTATCTCTTTTTTCGGATCTCATTTGCCCTCTCTTTTACTTTTTCCTTCTTTCCAAAATGTTTTCTTATCACTTCTCTTCAGACCATTGCTATAAAACTTGCGTGTTATTGGAGGAAAGAAAGAAGGAATAGATTTTTTGTAGTCACACAAAAATCTGAAGTAACTTACATGGGTGTATACACTCTCTCGTGGTATTGATTTCTTAATTTTAAAACTTAATTTTTTTACATCAGTAAAGTAAGGCTAATCTTTCCTTATAAGATAAATTTATAGGGCTTTTCTCAAGCTCAGTGTTTATTAAGGTGTTAACTTTAGCTATTTTTTTAAAGAGGAATCACTTGCTATAAATAATAATATATATCATTGTTTCTGTGAATAAAGAGTTTACAACCCTTTTGATCTATGTGCAATACATATTATCAGAATCTCAACTTTAGAATCCAGAAAATATAATATGTTTTCAAAGCCGTGCTTATTGAGTTACTTCATGTGTAATACCTTTGAAACCTGATGTGTAAACTCAGACTACTGCAACAAAAATCAACACTGATTTTTGCAAGGTAATTCACAAGTGTTACTATGGTTCAATGTTTTTCACCAGGTGCCGTTTTCAAAGGTGTATGTAAATCTGTCTTAGTTGTACTAGTTCCTCTGGGACAAAGGGATCAGTATTGTTGTTGGGAAAATCTTGTTGAAAGTAATACCCTTATACTTTCCTTGTATTTGCATATACTTTGCCAACACCTTTAGTTTGCTATAACATTTTGAATAAGATAATACATTTTAAAATTGGGATTATCAATTAACACCATCATTAGCATAATCCATTTTCATTTTCCCTGTCAGCGTCCCTCATCTGCTCTGTACACCACAACATATTCAATGACAAATCTCATCCAGTTGGGTGGTTTACCTGATTTTATTACAGTAGCTGAAGGATTGTCTTTCGTCCCATTAAGATTGCTTTGTCTTATAAGTCTGCAAAACTAAATGCAAGCTCATTTATGCATGTCTGTAGCTGCAATCATGGGGTTAATTAACACTTTAACTGTGCCATGTTAGGAAATTGCAAAGAGTAAAGAAGATCCCCAATGATATTTTAAAAATAGTTATTACATATCAACGCTTCTAAAAAACAGTGGAAACACATATTTCACCATTACCATTATTTTTTTATGCTTCAAACTTGGTTTTTAACATAAGCATGTTAATGATAGAAACTCAACACGTGTGGTTAATTAAATGTCCTATTAGAGAAAAAGAAAGAAATTACCGGATACCAGAAGACCCCTATGGAACTGTGTGCAAAGCATAAAACATCTCTAGTTATTTACATGTTTATTGATATATTGTATATAAAACATAAATGCATATTTATATACTAATATCAAACTATTATATGTACATAAATTTTATATTTATTAGATATAATCAAACCCAAAACTTAGCCATTGAAAAACACATTTACACTTTAGAATATGCATTTACATAATTCTAGTGAGACAGTAGAAAAACAGTGATGCTCCATGGGTTATTCTGCACCTATAACTAGGTCGCCCTGACTGGGAATTGAACTAGTGACACTTTGGTTCATTGGCCAGCACTCAATCCACTGAGCCACATCAGCCAGGGCAGGAACCATTGCTTTTGAAAAACTTCATGATTACATAAGGCAAAGGCCAGGTGCACATAACCCAGTGTGGTGCAGCCTGTCCTAGATTCCTCCCATTTTATTTTCCAGTGTTTCCTCCCCACTCCTCTGTCCAGCTACAGTGGCTTCATTTCCACCAAATGTTACAGAAGCAACAGCTCCCACTAGCTCCCCTTTGTGGTGCCTCTGGGACGTCTGGACCAGTCAGAATGCTCCAGCTTGTTTCTCTGAGCCGTTAGTTCTACTTCCCAGACCTGATCTTCCCACTTTCTCCTACAAATGCATGTGATCTCTTACTTGCAATCCCTTACTCGAAGTATGTAGAGGCTACCTCCTGGAATTCCTTATTGATAACATTCAGGGTGGTTCTGCTTCTTTGATGCATAAAATATTAGGCAATAAAACAGTGCACTGTAGTAAAATCTTTTCTTATGCTAATCACATAGATGGCAGAGTCTGCTCCTGAAACAGAAATCCAAAGGAAGCTGTAGGGAGCACAGCAGTAGACCCGCTTCTTTTATGCCAAGCCATACTAAAATTCAAAAAAAATTATCCCATGTCCTAGATTTTTAACATCAATCATAATTCACAGCAAGAATTAACAAATAATGACCACGATAATGTGATAAGGGAAGCCTTCACACAAAGAGGCAATGCCAAATCTCACTGAGTTTTGTCACCAATTAGTATGCATTGAATGTTCTCTCTCTAGCTGCTATGATGTTGGATGCCCACAGCAAGGCTAACAGTGCAGGAAAAGTATGTTTGTAAAGCTATAAGTAATTGGTTTTATAGGACAAAAAGCAATAGAGCTCATATGTGTCTCTGCAGAAAATTCTGGAAAATCATAATAAAGAACATTTTAACAATTAGGAATGATTAAAAGGAAGTTTTCTTTGCTTCTTTTCTATATGGATTATTATTTCCTAAAGAGATTACGGATGTAAAGCAACAGATTTGCTACAAGTCTCTGGCTCATTCTGACAACATGAAAATCTCTTTTCTGTACAACAGGCTTTGATTGAAAGGAGATTAAAACTACCATGAGGCATTTTGGACAGGCTATGTATGATATGTGAAGTTCATCTTATTTCAGAACAATAATAAAAGTAGGTATTTGGTCACTGACTGAGGACTGAAACCTAGATTCCATAGTGTTGGTTGTATTGCAGATTTGCCAGACTAGCATTATCTAGGAACTAGTTATAAATGCAGAAGTTTGGCTCCATTCCAGACCTGCTTCTGTTGGTGGGGTCTTATCACCTGTGTTTTCACAACACCTCTAGGTGATATTGACCTTGAACCACTTTTTAACGAGAGGAGACATGAATGAACTTTGAATTATTTATAGAACATCTTTGTATCTCTGCTCTTGTGTGCATAATGTCAGAGAGTAGCTGCCTTCCCCCCCCCCCCCATCGTAATGTCATCTGTTGAGGTATCAAATCAGGGCACTGTCGTCTGCTCTGAATTTGTCACGGCACTAGAGAACAGATACAATGCATTCTTGTCTTTTAAACTCCAGTGTACCTGGTTCAATTTGTGAGTGTGAAAAACATGTTTTTTAATGTAAGAAGAAAGAACCATTTTGGCTGTTTGTTATGAATCTCCTCTCCATCCCATTTTTAATATGTCTTTTTTTCCGATCTGGAGAAGGAGGGAGAGCAGGAAGACATACAGCATACTCAGAGTCCTGGGGAAGGCATGAAGAAATTACTCTTAGATATCATGTGTCTGTTACAACTATAAAAATACTTGCATGGCATATTAGAATTGGAATCGATATTATAAATATTTCAAGTGTAAAAGGGAAAAGATTGAACTTTCAATAAATGTTGAATTTTAGAATGTCATTGTGCACTGTTTCTCCTGGTGAACTTTGTTTAGAATGGAGTCCTGTTTGTCCTCAGCACCCAAAATGTTTTATTATATGTCATTGCAGGAGGATGTAGATACCCTCGCCCAAATGCCTGGAACCTGTGAATGTTACCTCAGGAGGCAAAGAAGGTTTTGCAAGTGTGATTAAATTAAGGATCTTTAAATGGAGAGATTATCTTGAGTTATCATAGCAGCCCTAAACATAGTCACAAGTGTACTTGTAAGAAAGAAACTGAAGGAGATTTCATGCAGAAGAAATCGATGTGACAAAGCAAAGTCCTGACGGAACTAGTATGCTACACTGTTGAGGAGGAAGATGCAAGAAGAGGTCACAAGTCAAGGAATGCAAGGAACGCAGCCCTAGAAGCTGGAAAGGCAAGAGAAACATTCTCCCTAGAGGCTCCAGACTGAGCATGGCCCTGGGGTCGTGTCAAAACTCAGTGGACACGTCAGACTTTTGGCCTCTAGAACTGCAGCAGAATATAATTGTGTTGTTTTAAGCCACCAAAGTTGTGGTAATGCCTTAGAGTAATGAAAAGGGACTATCACAAACATCCAGCCAGGTCTCTCCCATATAAGCATACAAAAACTTAATCTGTGGTCTGTAATTTTAAAAGTTTTTATTTCCAGTCCATTTTTTAAATGGAAAAATGTTTCTATATATATATATATAATAAGCATTGTGGTTGGGGACCTTACACACACACACACACACACACACACACACCTACCTATAGTTGTGAAAGTACAGTAAAGTTGTCATCCATGTACTTTTGAAGTTTCGATTAGCATTATTAGAATCCATGAATGTTGGTTTATCTCCATGTGGGAAATTGTTTTTTTCCTTGATCACAGATTTCTTTTTTATGAGGTTTTTTTTTTGCTCATTAGGGTTAATCATCAATATTTTTGAAACTCATAAGCATATTTTTCAAGTTAATGGTACACAGTTTTTCATTTGATGATTTTTCATATTATGTATTTTAAAAGTAAGTGCACACCAAATATAACTAATTCTTTCACAGAATCAAGAAGAACATGACATTCTAAAAACAATGAACACAGTTTAATTTGCTCTACTTAAACCGCTCTTGGACAAGTGGATTGCAAATTTCTGATTTGTTCTTTTGCAAGCTTTTTATCTGCTTGTCCCTGATAAATGCAGTTAATCTAATCTCCTTTTTATTCCTGAAGAGAGATGCATAACCAACACTTCATTCAAATGAAAACTTAATCGGCACTCATAGAACACTGTTTCCTTACTTATCTAGTCGCATTTCTTTTCTGGATTTCCAACACCTGTCCAACGTGTCCGACAGCTGTGTGCCGCGTCAGCGTGGAAACCACCAGACACGCTGGTTGTTGAACACTTGTCATGTGGCAGGTCTGGAGACAGATGTGTTTATTTCAAAGGCATTACCAAAAAGGAATACAAAACATCTTACTAAAAATTCACATGGATTGTGTGTTTAAATTAGAAAATTTAAAATTACACTTGTGGCTTACATGATATTTTGTTTGGACAGTGCTTTTTTAAAAGATAAAATTCACCCCATCTTTTAGTGCCAATAATAGCTTTTAAATTATTAACCTCAGCATGTCACATCATGTGTATAATTAC
This sequence comes from Tonatia bakeri, assembly GCA_004024845.1. Taxonomy (NCBI): domain Eukaryota; kingdom Metazoa; phylum Chordata; class Mammalia; order Chiroptera; family Phyllostomidae; genus Tonatia; species Tonatia bakeri. The sequence goes on from PVIA01000625.1 coordinate 317,412, forward strand.
CCATCTATCCTTATATGGCATTTTTTAAGAAAACACCAATGAATCACATGTCAAAAACTGCAAATGACTTTAACTAATTAAGTCCAAGTAAGCTTCATAGAGATCCAGGTTATTTGGGCTTGTTACTGTCATTGTCACCCAACACTTCATTCATTTTTTACTTTTATTTTTTAAATAATCTTTTTTGTTGTTGTTCAAGTACAGTTCACACCGGTCAGAATGGCCATCAGAACCAAGTCAGCAAACACGTGCCGGAGAGGCCGGAGAGAAAAGGGAACCCTAGTGCACTGGTGGTGGGAATGCAGACTGCCACGGCCGTTTTATTCATTTTTTAAAATGTCACTTCCTCATTCATGTAACTCCGCTTAAAATTTCTAGCACACTGCGACCCTACCCTTGTCTAGTTCTAAACCACTGCACTAACATATTTTACCCATAGCACTAATTAGCAACTGAAATGATATGCTTTGCTTATGTACTTGATCATTAGTGTACGCCTCCTGATAAATCTGCTTTAGGAATCCTTGATGTCTGTCTTCATCTGTGACTCTTAGAATAATACCTGGCATGTAGATGATGCTCGCTGAATATTTTTCCAATGAACACGTAAATTGTAAAATTTCTGCTTAAGTTGAAAGTATTGAATATTTATGTTATATGACATCTGGCAAAGATCTTTGAAGATACAGGCATATTAAATTTTATTATTTCAGAGACCTTATTTTGAAGGTTTTCATGGTTGCTACACAGCACTTGTTTAGTTTTTGTCATCTCCTAATTGTATTCTTACTCAATCCTCTGTAACTAATTCTGCTCAAGGGCAGAGAGCATTTGTTTCTTCTCTTCTTACTGAAAAATTAAACAATGGAGATTGAGCAAATGAAGTATTTTTCAAAGCAATCAATGCCGCAAAGCTCTTTAAAGAATTATATTGAGTTTATTTATACATTATGCAGCAGTAGACACGGTCCATTTAGAACTTCTCTTAAAAGACTGTTAGAGCAGTAAGCAAAAATTACCCAAAAATTTTCACTGTGAAGCAGATAGTATTTTAAGGATAAAAGTCATTATGTATCTAAATAATTAAATTGGTGGAAATAATTTACATAGTTTGCAGAAAATATTAAAAAGTAAAAAGTGTAAGAAAATATTAAAATATTAAAACACTTCACTCATCATCTCTTAGCAAGTTACTATACTTTAGTGGGAACCTATGATGACATCAAATTACTCTTTCTGTGCTGCTGTGTATATGTGGACTTCAATAACAAACTATCTCTGTTATTAGAAAAATATCCTCATATTTTACAAATCTTAAGTAAGAACAGCATTTTTTGTTTGGTTTTATATGTTGATATAAAATATTTTAGTTCTTTTAAATTTCAGATGTCTATAATTAGCTTCAAAAAATGGTAATAACATTACATTTTCACCATGCTGAACAACAAAATAAAATTGATCACGCAAAGGCACACCTGGATTTTTAGCATCACAGCATTTGTATCTTTCTAAGTGTCATTATATCTGATTTTATTTTGACCAAAAAAAATACATTTGTAAAAATGTTAGTCTAGTGCCATGACTAATGAACAACTACTCACCAGTTAATGTGAGAACTCACCTTAATCATGATTCAGAATCAAAATACTAGTTTATCATGTGATATGCTCAAATAATATTTACTAAAATCTAATGTATTAGCCTAGTCACTAATCAATCAATAATGTATAATGTTTTTATATATATATGGTCTGAAAGTCCTCCTATTTTCTCTCTCATTTTAGAGTTTCCTTTACCCTTCGGAACAGGTAGTTTTTCGTGAGAATATTAGAATATTTTGTTCATTCTTGTGGACACTTTTTCACTATAAACAGTATCAATGTGCTGTCCATATTTAATCAAAGTAATTTGATGTGGTGCCCTCTCCCTCCTCCATGGCTGCCGCCTCCTCCTTCTGCCCCTCCTGGTGCTGCTGCTGTGCTCCTCCGGTGCGGACCTGGTACCTCTTCTGTGAAGCTGCGGCGACGAGACTCTATGCTCGCTGTGGCCCACGAAAAGCCCAAGGAAGGAGTCAAGACTGAGAACAAGGATGACATTAATTTGAAGGTGGCGGGGCAGGATGGCTCTGGTGCAGTTTAAGATTAAGAGGCAAACACCACGTAGTAAACTGATGAAAGCCTATTGCGAGCGACAGTTGGAAATGGAGGATGAAGGTATGATTGACGTGTTCCAGCAGCAGACGGGAGGTGTCTGCTAAGGGAACCTGCTACTTTCCTTCAGAACTCTGTTCCTCCAAGACCAAGAAGACATTCTGTTAGAAAACTGCAATTTGGTCCCACCACATCCTGATACTACAGTGTAGTTTTCTCTATTCTTTCATTTCCCTTTCCCCATTCCTTTATTGTACATAAGGGAACTGATGCATGTGCACAAGCATTTGCTTTTTTTTTTTTAAATGAAATTGCCAATGGTATGTTTTGATTGACATCACATGGAGATGGGGTGGGGAAAAACACTGGTTTCATGAAGATAACCCCTTTCTCTGTTAATGGCATGTGCATTCAGCTCTTACCTTTCTATTCCAGTCAGTTATTTTGCTCTTGCTCTTTAACAGAAAAGAACAACATAAAAATCCTTGCATGCCTTGTTTGATTGGAGAATTTTAATGTTTTTCATTTATCATTGTAAAACCAAGGACAATTCTATAACTTTTTTGTACATAGCTGTTACATGTAGGGCAAACTGTCTTTAAGTAGGGATAAATTACTCTGAAAGAAATGAGTCCTAGGTAGTTTTCCCTTCAAGTCAAGCGTCTTGTTGTTTAAATGAACTTCTTGTTTAAAGAAAAAGTAATTTGATGAACCACCAATAAAAAGGTTAAAATTATTCCTAGCTTATTTTTTCTTCTCAGAATTGTTGAAAGTTAATTACTTAAATGTGGGACTGAATTTGCTAAAAACCATATTATGTAGTTTAAATATCACTTCAAACTTTCTGGAAAACAGTAAAATTATAACAAAATAAGGAACCTTTTTCTCCAAATCCCATGCATTGATTATTCTTCCCTCTTTCAGGCAGAGGTGGCCAACAACTTGCCTCTTGCAGGCTGATTAGACCAAAAGACTGCCAAGTGTGATAGAGCCCAGAATCTGCCCTCTTTTTCAAAACTGAGCACAGTGGTAGGCCTCACATAAATACCATATGAGATTAATGAAAGCTGCACCAACTGTATGGGTCTACTGCATAACCTTGGTATTAGGATGATGACACCTGGCTTTGGGGGAATAAATTTCCCTGAGAATAACCTGGCCATCACTCTGCATTTTTAGTATTAGGCTACTCTGTGTGTGGTGTGAGGATGAGATGGAGGGTGTGGAGAGGGAAGGAAGGCACTTATCTGATAGGTTTCTTTAAAAAAGAGCCAATAGCCCATTGTCCTTGTCTGAGCTCTGCCCTGCAGTCTTTTAGAGAGAGGGTGGTCCTCAGAGAAATTAACTGGCCTGGATCTAGGACCGCCCTTTTCTGCTCTCCTTCTTGAGAATTAGCAAGAATTTCCACTGCTGCCCGGAAGTAGCTTTTTCTGAGCAACAGAAGGTATTGCCTGTGGCCAGCCTCGTTTGCAAGTGGAAGAATAGCCATGCCTCATTCTAAGACTCAGTTAGATAGCACGTTTGGCCAAAGACCCGAACTCTCTCCTTGTATCTGAGGCTCTCTCAGTAATAAAAGTGTGAATTTGTCCTCAGAATTCCTCCTATTTGTACTATTTCTCAAAATGTTCAGAACCTGAGGAAAGGGAAAGATGCCATTTATCATAAACCCCCACCCCAGGAACAAAGCTAGGTTGGCAAAAAACGCAGGCACCCGTAATACATACTGGCTGCATTCATTATGAAAAACTTTCAGCAAATTATTCAAAATTATATTAGCAAAATATTTTGCAAATTATGTTTTGAATAGTACTCTATTCCTTTCATTCTGTATTAATGGAACTCTTATTCTTTGTAAGTTTATACCTTTGAAATATGTATCTAACTAGTCTCTGAATATCTTTCTTGTATTTTTCAATCTTTTGTTTCTCTAAGTTGTATTTCAGGTGAACTTTACAGCCATCGATCATAATTCAATAGTTTTTGGGGGTCTCTAGGATTTGTCTATGTAAAAAATCCATTATTTCTAGGACTGAAGGTTTTACTTCTAGAATTATATTTGGTTATATTCACTCCGTGGTTTGATTTATTTGTTACTGTTTTATGACTTTCAAAAATAGGTCAAATGCTTTATATTTTCTATTATTTTAATTTTATTGGAAGTGATTTTATCTATAATATTTTAATTTGGTGCCTCTCTTAATATCTGCTTCTTTTGTATGGGTTGAAATATTAATATAATTATGAATAGAAGGTGTTTTCTCCTTGCCCTAAAATTGCTTTTTCCTGATTGCCCATTTTGTCATGCTCCCAAAGAGACCTAAGGGCTGTCGTTAGCCTAGGGCAGGACGCGGGTTATGTCTTACACTGACATGTGCTGTGAAAAAGATGGGAAGGGTGTGTGCTAAGGGACGTTTGTAGAGAGTGGTAAAGTGTAACTGAAGGAATTGTCATCTGTTGGCACCAGCTTTCTCTTTTGTTTTTTGGGATACATGTCGACAAATCGTATTTATTTGGCCCTCTCTTCTACCACTACCTTGTAAACCTTTTCCTTAATCTATGTCATATTTTGTTTTCTTTGTTCACTTTTTCAAGTATTGGTGAGTTCCCATCTATTATTACGTTTTCTTCTTTGTTTTTTTTTTTTTAATACACTGTCCCCTGACAACCTCATTTAAAATGATAAACACCATCATGAATATAAAATCATTATCAAAATTAAATATGTCTGCTGAATTTAGATTTCAAAATACCTACTGGCTATCTTTTCTTTGGTAATTAATTGTTACCTAAAACCCCTTACATCTTCAGAAGAACCATCTGTGTATAATCCTAACCCAAACACTAACCCTAACCCCCAACCCCAACCTTATGTATCGTAATTGTCAATAACATGAACAGAGAATTATCTTTGGTGTTTCCTTCTCATTTGCTCCTGGGTTGTAAAACAAAACCAAACTCACTTTTTGTGTGTGTGTGTGTGTGTGTGTGTGTGTGTGTGGTGGAAGAGAACTAAAACTACTATTTTCAGTTTCCATATTGTTGCTGAGATTTATCTCGGATTGTTTCTTCCTGGGATCATTCACTGCTGCACCCCCTCTAAGGTCATCCTGATCATCTTCCACACCGTTGCTCAGGAGTTTCTTCTAAAGGCCCTACTCTTGCTGGGAGAAATTTAAATATATTACTCTATACGTACAGAAGGTATGGCAGGAATTATTCAAAGGTATTAAATAGGGTAAGAGGAAGACAAATGTTCTCAAAGTATGAAATCCCAAAACATAAATTTTAAAGTCTCAGGAATACAAGACTGCGGTGTGAGTTGTGCCTTATTCTATTACCCACAGAACGATGGCTCACCCAAAAGGAGTGGATGGTTATCCATTCTGAGTAGATAAGAGGATGTAAGATGAGGCCAAGGAAGAACAACTACTAATATGCACTAGAAGTAGCCGTGTAAAAATTGTTTTACTTCTAACAATTACTCTATGAGAGGAATAGAAGGGTCAGCTTGGTTCTAAGTATTGTATATTGCTTACATGTATAACCATAATAATTGTGCATTCATCAGAATGTTATACTGAGAATGAATTTCCATGCTTACTTCATGCTTATATAAGTGATACAAATTGTTACAACGCCATGTCTGAAGATTATATTGCAACTGTACAAAATCTATATACTTCAGAAAATTTGAATTAAAGTTTTTCAGTTAATAGTGACATTATTACTACTAATCTTGTATATTTATTAGCTAATCCTTTTTATTTTATTACATATCTATTGAATACCATTTATCATAATGTTTGCTATTTTATTTTTTATTTGCTTTTTACTGTGAAGTTTCAGGATAGTTTCACAAAAAAAGTCTCAAATTCAAACTGTGATTCAATTTATTATATTTTCTGATAGTTTTACCCACATTTTAAAATCTGTGTGAATAAAATGTGTTCTTTTGCCTGAGGTGAATTCTTCTTGTACTTTTTTCTTGCTTGCCATTCACAAGAGCTTAATTGGCCCACTCTGGCAAAAAAGCCCCCTGTGTAAAGTGCTGACACTTGAAGAGATATTTTAAAAAGCATCCAAGAAGATTGGTTATTATAGTAAATCTATATATTTTTAAAGGATTGGATAAGAGGATGTAAAATAGGCAAATTCAGCTTGCTGATAAAGAATGTGTGTATAGAGTCTATATTAACATTTTGTAAACTTTCTCCTTGACAAATAATTACTTATATCTTTTGTATTTTCCATCTAGCACACACAAGGCACTTGAACAACAACAACAACAAAGACCTAGAGAGGAAAGACGCCAAATGAGGCAAATCATCTTAACTCTGCACTTCGATCGACTCCGCAGCTGTTTTCAGATTTACTTCATACTGATCTTCGACAGGACTTGATGGAAGGCTCCTCGGTGCCACTCGTGGGTGTGAATATAAACGGACTAGGTTTACAGATGTGAGTACGTGAAACACAGAGTTTATTCTTTATGAGTTATCATATTATTTATTGGTGTTACAACTGCCAACCTACTCTTGCCCACCCCTGAATAACTGTGTTTCCTAATCACAGTGGCAGTGCCAACTAACAACTTTATGATGGAAAACAAATTTGATGCAATGAACACTTAGCACAAAGAAAAAATGGAAAGACATGAGTAAAATCAATAAAAGGAAATTGAATCAAATAAGGGATCATAAAATTAATTCTACTGGCTTATTATAGGTAGCCTAGACATTTTAGGAGCAGCAAGAATTTGGGTCTCTGGGACTCAACCCTTGGTGCTTCATTGTGAAAATTAACTATAGTGGAAGCATGCCCAATAATCTTTATTAGTCCAGTTGCCCTTACCACTGAACCTAGAAAAAAAGTGAAATCCAACATAATTGCTGATAAGCTTTCTATTAACGATAATATCTATTTCAAAAAATTGCTTAAACCCTAGAATACATAATGTCCTGTTTTAAGATGTTGCATGGTATAAAACAATGCTAAAAATTAATAAAAATTCTTAAAAAAATTAATCAAAATCCCCTATAGTTCCTCAGTTATTACATTGTGTGCCTTGGTCATTTTTAAATTATGTAGATGCTTTACGTGGTGTTTATATCATAATAGCAGTGTCTCTGAGCAGTAATGTAAGTTATACACCTGAAGATGCTGAGTATCATTCATTTTTGTCTCTATAGACAATTATCTCTACTATTTTGCAAGTAACAAGAGATTTACTGTCACTGGTAATAGGCTACAGATTATACAACCTAAGTGTGAAATGTCATATCTGGATATAGTGATTGTGGTGCATTCTCTAATAATAATGTGTCATTCACTTATAAGGACGAAACATTTTTTTAAAAATGACTTATTTTAGATATCATCCCTGTGCTCGTAATCATGCCATGTTGATTTTATTTGCTTCTGAGTCATCTAGAAAATTCTAATGTTATGTTTGAGCATCTATCAGAGATGTAGAAAGGTTAAAATGGACACAATAAATTGCTAAATTATTTAGGTTTGGCTAAGTTATTGAAAGAAGTTAATATTACTTGAATTTTGATATTTGATAAAGCTTCAAAGGGAAAAATCCAATTTAGTATGTTGCAAATATTTACTCAATATTTCTATAGTTTGTTGGTGTAATTTGGAGGATTATGATCACTAACTGTAAAATGATTTTAGGTACACAGAATTTTTATTATTTGTACATAAGTAGATAAATCATTTGAATGTTTGCTAAGATTTTGTCAAATAGTAAATCAAATGCATCAGTAAAAACATCATCACTTGCAATCCAGTAAGTTTTTAAATTATTATTTATTATATTAATTTATTTTTTCAACTCAAAAATACCTAAAACATTAGATAATGAATAGTAAGTGTACATTTAGATTTAAGAAGGCATTTACTACCTTGAGACAATGCATCAGTTGTCATTAACTCTTTAATTATGTGGGACAATTAATTAGAGTCATTTGGAGGATTAAGGTTTTGCATTATTATCTGAAGAGCAGATAAGAGGAATGTGTATTCCAGAGACAGGGTTTTTTGACTCTTCAATGCTATATCCCCAGTGCCAAGGACACATAAATGGAACTAATGAATACTGTTTGAGTGACGCATTATGGAAGCAAGCTATTTAAACATTAGAATAAATAATGCATTATTTCAATTAAGGTTATTTCAACATAATATGGTGAGGTAGGTAAAGCTGGCACCACAGTGCCCATCTGCCTGCAGAGGAATATGAGTAGAAAAAGATTAATAGTACTTCCTAAATTATAACCTAGTCTTCTCAAATTCCTTAAACTTGTTGTACATATTAGATTCCTGTTGCCCTTGTAACATATATAATTCAGTATAATCTCCTCAACTCAAGACCCTTAACTTAACCATATCTACATGGTTCCTCTTGCCAGGTGGGAGGCAACACAGCTGTGATTTGGGGGGATTAGGAACTGGACCTTTGGGGAAGGCTATCATTCTGTCTGCCACAACAGAATGGTATACAATACTCTGTATCATATCATAACTGTAATCCTAATGTAAGTTACATGTTTATCCTTCTTAACACTTTTTAAGTCTGTAACTTTAATTCATAAACTTGTCTCAAAAGTTACTAATCTGCATCTTGTACAAGATTATTTTCTATTACTAAGCATCTTCCTTTGAAATGTGTAATATACTCAATTGCTTATGTCTCTTTTTGTGGTTCTAGTTATTTAAAGTAACTGTATGAATTAATCATTCACTGAAGTAACAATTTCAGTCAAACTCTCTCCTTCACAGCTCTCTTCCTCCCATACTCATTTAAGTAGGCTTATATGTAAACCTTCGGAGCATTTTTCAATGTATTTTATTTTCTTCGATATCTTGAATTGACTAACCAAGAAACATTTTGTAAGACAAATTACAAGCTATTAATTGAAATTGATTTACAAATAATTTGTGGCAAATAAGGACAAAATATAGATCAATACTATCCTTGTACGGAGTATATAAATTACTCTGTTTCACAAACATTCCCAGAGCAATGAATAAAACTGTGAATAAAATACAAGCAGAAGCTGACATTACTGAATGCTTTTTAAGTGCCTGCCACTGCTCTAAATCTACCTATGTTAACTCATTTTTATTATACTAAAGACTGAAAGCTGAATTTTTCAACCCCAAATTGTTATTGGCAATCAATTATGTTAAAAAATGTATCATTCAGTATTCAAAATACAGATCACTGATACTGTTTATTACACTCCCAATCCACACCTGCTTCCCGATATTGCCAACCTCCAAATATTTAAAAGTTGCTTTTAAATTCCAGATATTTCTTAATCAGGCAGAGAGGGAACTAGCCTGAAGTTTCCAGTGAAATATTTTGAGCTGATCTGCTGATTGTCACAAAAAGCATCAGTTTCAGGATTTGATAAGCATAGACCTCTACAATTTTTTTAGTATAGTACTGATTGGGAGAAAAAGTACATGATTTATTATAAGTTTAATAACTTAGAAATTTGTTTTTATAAAAAAGTGGAGATGGATTTATTTTGATTATGAATGCTTTAATATTTTTATAAGTTTACATTAGCAGAAGATAATTTATTGCTGATAGGCTGAATATAACTGTGTCTATACACCTGCCTGTTGGAATACAAATCAGTCATAATAACGACTTTGAACTTATGAGATTTTAATGGGAGTATCAGTTGGGGAGAGAGAGTTACACAAGGGGCTGTGACGAAGGAGAGATGAAAAGAGAAGTTTGCTCAGAGGTAATTACAGACACTCCACTTCATTTATTTTAACACAAGTTTCAGCAAAATTATGTTGTTGAATCTGTGCATTTTCTCACAAATATAAGCTTATATATTTCATGAAAACTGACATTTATTCTTTGAATTTGATTGGAAAATGTCTGAAGAAATATATGACATTTGCACTTTTTTATATGACTTATTTTCCAAAATAAAACCTCACAATATAAACTATTTTGATAAAAAATGAGTAACCAGTTAGGTTTCTCAATTATGCTCCTATAAATATTCAAAATAAATATTCAAAGTTGTAACTATGTGTTGAAAGTGCCTGCCAAACGTGTGCGGCGGGATCTTGGAAGTTCCTGAACTTAGGAGGGAAAGGTGTGCGTTCACCCCTCTTTTCCCGAGCCTGTGGACTAGAAGGTACTGTGTTGAGTTAACCTCCACCAAGCGGGCCAGTGATCCAGTCTACAAACGGTCGGCTTCCCCCAAAACATTGAGCTCCTACACCAGCCCATGTTTACTCAACATGACTGCTACGTAGGAGTGAAACAAGTGTACATACTTTTCAAGTCACTGTGTTTTCTGGCTTCGTGTGCAAGTAGCCTAGCATGTATCCTAAGCAATAAAAAATTTAGTAGAAAGATGTAGGAAAATTCTGGACAAGAAAATTATAAAAAGCTAAGAAAAGGAAAAGAAATCTATGTGGCTTGTCCTAGCAGAGCAGAGAGAAGGTTGAGCAAGGACACGGCCATTGTGCGGGAGATGGTGACCTTTGGTACGTCACGGCAAAAATGTCTTCTGGGGTCCTGTGGAAGAAAGACCATGTACCGACAGACCTTCATCTTTCAGCAAAAGTGGTTGGACACATGTAAAATATTTTCTTTCTCTGTACTTCCAGCACAGTTCTACCAGAGCAGCTTACGTTGTTTTTTAGGAGACAGGGCTCTGAACAGGCATCGTGCGCAGCAGACAAGATGGTCCTTAAGCTTTCCTCTGACTCCTAAGTTGGAAACCAGCCCAGCTGCTAGTATACAATTAAGGACATTTTCCCCGCTCAGGCCTGTGGTTATAGGTGACCTTCATGTAAGCTCAGCGCGATGCACTGAATAAGACTGCCACGAAGAGGGCAATTAGGGCTGAAATCTAGTTTGAACCCCGTTCAGCCTGCGATGCAGCTGGCTGCACGGAGAGGGAGAGCGTTGTACCTCTTAAAAGGCGCTCGCTGCCGCCTCCTGAAGCTGGCGCCTGTGGGAGGGCCACCACACCCAGGGGCTCTCTTTCTTTCCTCTCCATCCAGCGTGGGTCTCATCTCTAACCCTCACTCTGAAGCCCTGCCTCAAAGTGCGGCGTCTTTCTGTGGGCAGACAGGGATAGCAGAGTTCTGAGGCCAGTAATTTTTTTTTGACACAGAAGAATTTCACATATTAAAACAAACAAGTTACAAAATAAATCAGCTACTTAAAGATACAGTTTTTTGTTGTAATCACATGCATGTAGTATGTACTGGAGGCAAGCACAGGGGAATTCTGTCATATATCTTATGGTAACTGTTAAATATATAATTTATACGAACCATGATTACCTGGACTGCAAAAGCCTGGGAAGTGCATCCCATAGGAATCAGGGGAAAGTCATTAGCATAGCTGTGGTCACCACGTAAAATGAGGCGAAAGATTCTCCGAGAGAGCGGAACCCAGAACGCCCATGTAAACTCATCAAGGGGAATCCTCTGAGTGTTAAGGCAGAGTCTTCCCACATTCATGCCTGATACACATTGGCAGTGGCTGTGGAATACAGGGCATTTGTTTCCTAAGTTTTTGTTTTTCAAATGGGAATATCGTGGTAGGTATCATGACTCTGTTCTATTTTATATTTCATATAAAAGGGTACTTAGTTTATTTTGTGAGTTAAGACCTGCTGGAGATGATTGTTTATAATGAAGATATTGTGGAATTTTATCCTGGTGTAGTGAGTTGATGGGTCTTTGTGTTGCTATTTGTAGGGGACCGGTTTGTTTCAGTCTGGCAAATGCGACTCAGCTCTGTATGGAAAACCTACAGAGGCGAAGGGGTGGGCAGGAGCCAGACCTTCAAACCAAGTCTTCCCGTGGGAATCAGGCCTAGAAAATGCATACTGACTGTCATGGCTTGCTCTTGCTAAAACTCTATCACCCTGGACTAAAACAACAAATGTGCATTTTCTATCTTCAAGGTAATTTCCAAAACCTGTGTGAATTTTCCCAAGGACAGAGCTAATCAGCTCAATGCCATTCCCCTCTGCATGTTATTTTCATTTTCTTGATTGCACCTAAAATGCCGACAACAATATTCTATGTAATAGATAGTAAATCTTTCTCTGATGTAAGCCCTAAGAAAAACAATAAAAGCCTGTCTAGGCAAGGGTCAGTGCTCTCCTTTTGAGAGAGTGGCTGAGGCACTCATAGACTCTCTCCCCTTGAGAGAGTGGCCATGCCATTCCCTTTTTTCTCCACAGGATTGCTATCACCTGTGCATTTATTTTCTCTTTCAGCCACAACAGGTGGACTCTGCTGGCCAGAGTCCGCCACAGCTATTATTGGGTTAGAGATGAGTGTGTTATATCATGGGAAGAAGGACCTCCTTGACCTTCCAGGTAACTACTATATCCTCTGCCTTCATTAGATGTGTCCTGATGTTCTGTTTTGGGTAATGAGGTATAAGCAGAAATGTGGTCAAATTCTAGATCATTTTCTTAAAATGATATGAGTAACCTTCCCTTTTTCTCTTTTCTTTTCCCGCTGGTTGAAACTCTCATTCACATCATGGAAAAAGACCTCTGGTAATGAAAGAGTAGAAGGTGCAAGAACTCTGATTCCCTTGTCTGATCAAGCCACCATAAAAACCCCAAATATCTGCCTCATGAGACATAAATGTTTTTAAGCCTCTATATTTTGAGGTCTTATAATTCATAATAGATAATAAGTCATAAACCACTCTGAAATTTCACTAAATTTGAAACTTTGCATGAAATTAGACATTTTAAGTAACAATTGTTGTTTCCTCTTAATTATTTTTGCAGTCTAGCTGACTTGCTCTAGCATATGATGATTTATACCTAGCATATGTCTGGCAGACAGAATTAACTCAATAAGTTTTTGTTGAGTGAATTCATTTCAAATTTTTCCATCATTTATTAATCATCATTCATTCTTTCCAAAGACAAGAATTGTGCCTAGAGAAAGTTTTGTAATGTCCATAGAGTTGCTAGAATTTTAATACTATTCCAATTTCTTTATCAAAAACACAAACATATGAGCCAAATTGGTCTTACAAAGCCAAAATTTAATTAACTTTTGACAGAACAGTTCCAAAATAAATTACCCCAAACAGGCTCTTTCCTCCTTTGGAAGTGCAAAGTTCTGTTGTGCAAATATGCTTCTGTGCTTGATAACGAATCCTATGTGGTCTGTTCTTCCATAAGCTTTAACTATTACTCTGCTCAGAGCTAGGTTTGGGGCTCAGTTTCAGGGGCATCTCATTAACCATCCCCACACTGTAGCTTTCTAGATGCAGTAAACCTCAGAAGCAGAAGTTCAGGTGTGCAGGAGAAAGGGTGTATTGACCTACCACAGAGGGTGAACTGCATGATGGCCAGTCACCAAGGCAGGGAGAGGTGATGTCATACACCAAGCATCCACTATTAACTCTTGTCATCTTGCAGTGCTTTACAGTGTATTATGTGATCTTCTTTTTTGACTCTCTGTGACCTTCTGGAACTCTGGATCATATTTTAAGAATCATATTCTAAAAGATATGATAGAGTTGGTAGATGTGAATCAGTTAATAAATAAATATTATTCTCAGTTTTCCTTTTATATATCTAGTTTTACATTTCATGTTGATTAGTTTTAAAATAACTAAGTTCCCATTACTTAAATGGGAACTGTAAAATATATTGTCAAGAAAGACAGAAGATGAGGGGATAAAAATACAATTAAAATTAAAAGACAAGAATAGAATAAATGTGATAAACACACAAATGCAGATGTGTCCCCATGCATGGTGTCACTATGTTCTGGTTAGTCTTTATTTGACTGTATCTTTTATGCGCCCATATGTACATACAGATCTCTTTTTGCCATTAATTTTCTCTTGATGCTTCACTGCACCGAGATGATTTGTATTGAACACTTTCAATGGGCTGATCCTTTTCTCTACTGAGTGCATTATTTATTCCCTAGGAAAGTTTGTTCATTTCTCTATCAACATATAAAAGGTTGGGAGGTCACCTCAACATCCTACAAAAAATAGCTGTTTCAGTCAGGGATAGGTTGCAGCGATACTTAGCCCAGCTTTGCTAAGTCCTTTTTGTCCCCTGATAAATAAGAGCAATCTAAACCATCATCCGTTGATTAAGTGAGTATTATCTTACATGGCAAAGGGGACTTCAGAGATGACTGAATTAATTAAGGGTCTTGGAATGGAGAGATTACCCTGGGTTTTCAGTGTGGATACATTGAAAGGTCTTTTTAAAGGGTGTTACAGCGTCAAAGTTAGACGGAGACCTGTGAAGAAGGATGCAGAGTTGGACTGATGCACTTCGCGTGAATGAAGAGCCCATGAGCCAGGGAATGCAGGCGGCCTCTAGAATCTGGAAAATAATCAAGGAAACAGATTATTCCCACAAGCCCCTCCCCACCCCGCAAAGAAACCCAAGTCTGAGAGGACCTTCATTTCAGCTCATTGAAAAACATTTTGGATATCTAACCTCCAGAACTATAATATAATATACTTTTCTTATTTTTGTTTTAAGTCTCAAAGTTTTTAACAATTTATTTCAGCAGCAACAGGGAATTAATGCAGCGTTGCTTCCACTTATTTCTAAAGTCATATTATCTGTTTAACCCTCTTATTTTAGGCAGATGTTAACTTCTTGGGGGGAGCAGAACTGGGAAAGTGGTGAAATAGACTAGCTGGCTTCTTCACAGGAGGATGACAGCTGCTTCTGGGAACTCAAAACACTAATTTCTAAGTGTGCAGTTGGTTTGTCTAAATGGTTGTCTTCCCCAAACAGTTCATTGAGTATTGATCAAATTTTCAGGTTTTCTGTACTGAAACTTTATTTCTCTTTTTGGTATTCATGACTGTTTGATTGGAAAGCTATGCAGAAGCAAGTAAGCATCAGTACCTTTCATAATTCTTACATAAAAATTATCAGACTAATCTCTTTTATAAGTTTCACAGTCTGTACAACCAGATTTAATGACACTGGAACAATAGAAACTTTGATGGAAAACAGACAGAATTTGAACATAAGTTACCATATTCCAAGAAGCATGATATAAGTGTAACGGTTCTCCTTAGTGGGGTCCCTGCGCAGTAACACGTGTTGGCTGGTCCATCAGGCGGAATCAGCACAGCCACGGAGTGCTGCACACTGGCTGCCCCACGCATTCCAGCTTTTACAGCACAGCGGCCAGGGTACAATGTGCATTCGCAGCAGAAATAAAATGAAAACAAAACAGCAAAAGAGCATTTACCTTTGAAGAGCAAAGAAATAATATCTAACCTAAAAATACTTTTTTTGACTTTTAAGCATTTTGTTTCTGTTTTACTTTTTATTTTCATTTTGTTATAGTTGTCTCAATTCCCCCCTTTGCCCTCCTCTACCCTAAAAATTATTAATACAGATATATGCCCAGTCCTCTTGTAATTTATTCTAAGGCATACATTAATAAAAACAAAACAAACAGAAATAAAAGGTTGGTTGCATTTTTATATATAAGATCTATTTTTCTGCTATTCCAGGAACTGATAAAGGTGTCGGGATTGGTTCCTAGCTCTTCCCAACAGAATCTGAGTAGACACCAGAGTCCTGAAGGTGGATCAGGTCGTGATACAGTAACTCATCTCCATAAATGTTAGCCTGAGGGTCCCGACTTAAGTTCAGGGTCAAGGAGACAACTGAGAAGGAAATGAGCAATGATAATCTTCTTCGTGTCTTCCTGTGACAGAAAGGGATTTTGAAGTCTTTTTCTTTTTTTTTTCTTCATACAGACCTTCATTAAAGCTGAAATATGTAGTATGGTGGAATAAAAGTAGTTAAAATTATAAATGTTAGAACTGGTTTTATTTATAGTTATAATTATGAATATAATTATAAATATATTTATTTATTTTTAAGTTTTTTTCTCTACCCTAAATGTCACTTATACTTTTATTTGTAGCTGGTTCACCAAATGTGATCATTCATTCAGAATTGTAATGCTTACAAGAAAACCTTAGAAAGTGAATAGTATGGTAAAGTTGTTATTTCTACTGAATGATAATCATGTTCATATGATTCATCATTATAAACTTCTTACTTGTATTACAATACTATATGTTACATACTTCTGTATAAAAGTAATTAAAACAAAGCGGCACACAAGTCATATATTCTTCTAGTTTATAATATGAAATAAACATTGGGATGGCTAAGAAAGACAAGTATTTGAAGCAATAGATGGCAGCGTAGTTGCATTTTTCTATGAATGACATAAAGCTTTTGCTTGTTTTACCCTTCACCCGACTGACTGCCTTCATTGCCTTCTAAAGTTTTATATGTCCATGTAGAAAGATATGTGAAATCTTACTTGAAGACTTTTTTTTTTTAATCCAAGGCGACTTTGATTTGCATCCCCTCTCTGTGGAGAGGAGGCTCCCGGGAGGGTGACAGGAGCAGCAAATGAAGGGTCTTCATTTTTTTGCCTCTGGTCTCCACAGCCAACCCCCAAAGTCAGGGGCCGTCGAATTGCCACAGTGAGCTGCTGTGGACTTGCGTGTCCTAGTCTTCTCTAGTTCACTGAGTTCACAGAGGCTTTGTAACATGCATTTTATAATACTTACCTAGCCTTAAAAGTCTCTTTGATTTCAACATATTCTTTAATACTGGGGTTGAATGAAATGTATCTATTTTTGCATAATGCATTATTTGTCATTTTATAGGTATTTCTGTATTTCATTTTATTATTCTACTCATTAAATTTATTGAGATGACATTGGCTAATGAAATTATGTGGGTTTTGAGTATACAATTTATGATGCATCATCTGCATATTGCATTGTGTATAGGTATTTTTAAGAAGTATTTTTCAATGAATAGCTAGATCTTATAAGAGAGAAGACAGTAAACTGTTCATCTTTTGAACAGCACTAAGGAGCTATGTATGGAAAGCTGTAGTAATGAGCTTATAGTGAAGTAATGTATGCGTTTGGAAGAAGGGAATAAAAGGGAAAATGAGTAATGGGTCATCCAGTTAAGACTGTTTTCTAAAATTTCAGTGTGCAGGTAGAACTATAGAACCAAACGTACTGAGTTTCTGTTGCTGCACCAGGAACAGTGTTTGATACTAAAAGAGGAAAAGAATATTCCTGCCACAGCCAATGGGGTTAGTTGTGTAAGATGTTTGTTTCAAGTGCACTGGTTCTTAAAAAATTAAACTTAGAAGTTGAACTTTATTTTCTCTTTTTCACAAAAAGATGAGACATCAATTGAAGTTGATAAGCTAAGTAAGAAGGTACCAATTTTATTTCATCAATTTTTTGTAAGGGCTTTCAGCTGTAAGAATGCAATGTTAAGGTGTTACAGTTAAGTGATATATTATTGATGCTCCTTTTTATATGTTCAGCATAATATGGCAGAATTCTGTGATGCCTCACAAATAGCAATAATGGGGGAGCAAACTGAACTTCTCTGAACCCTTTACAATATAATCATAACACTGTGAAGAGCCTTTCTTTTGAAATATCTAAATTTGACCAGATAACACAAAATGATCAGGATCAAATTTTTTTTTTCTGTGGCTTAGGCTGCTTTTTTTTGGTCTCTGATTTTAATGCCCAACCTGAGGAAATAATGAAAATTCAATTTTCTTAGTGCTAATTTTAAAACTCATTGTGATTTTCAGTAAACTATTATACATACTACATAATTATGTCCTAAGACAGCTAGCATCGTTATTACAATTCCAGTTGCCATTTGGGAACAGCTAGACATAGTTTGAGAATCAAAGAGCCTCCCTCAGTCAAATAACAAATAAATGGCAGAGACCGCAAAGGAGAAGTTCTGAGAATCTGACTCAAGACCTTTCTGCTAGTATGGGCAGCCTAGTGAGGGAAATGAGTCAGTGTGTTGAAATTATTCCTTTAAAAGACTCAAATTTATCAAAAAGAATTAATGTTTAAAAACATAAATAAACACATAAAAAGATTATTTTACTGCATTTCAGAAGAATGTTGTCATGGGAAGTAGAAATAACACCTGGAAAATAGAAGAATTTGTTTAGTAATTTATTTGTATGCATAAAGTAATTCATGTATATTGCTTAAAGGTAAGTTAATATAATAATTTACAAAACTTTGAACAATTCTTATTTTTTAATTATGAGATAACTTATATTATTAAACTATATAAATAGCATATTTCAGCAGTGAAATTGCTGAATCTGTCATGAAATAATGATCAAAAGCTGTAGTAGTAAGAAAAAATGAAGTTCCTTTCAAAATTATAGAAACATGATATATGTACATGTGATGTGACTTTATCAAAATCTTCCCATGCTCATTAGCTAGTCCAGATCACAAAGTCTGGTCCTAGTTAAAGAGTGAAAGAGAATGGAGACTAAGGCAGATATTTGAAGGTTGGCTTCTCTGTGGTATAAACCTGTGCTGGCAAAGGAGCAGTGCAAAAGAGTTTTGAGTACATGAGACTTTAAGTAAATTCTGGCATGTTTTCTACCTTTTTCCTTATAGAGGCAAGCCCTCTTTGAGGGCATTGAGTTTGGCCAGCATGGGATGAGCATGCTGCCTTGGGTTGGCTTCATTAGTTAGCATTAGATTGCAGAAAGAGTAGATTGCAGAGACACTGCAGGAGAACCTGTGCGCAGGAATCTACTTACTATCATGCAAAGAAATGCTTACTGTTACAGGGTGCAGCCAAGAGGGTGGACCCCAAATGGGGATTTGGAATGGGGTCCAGAACTCAAGGGTTCAGAAAATATTAGGATATCCTCACCGCCCCCGTCCCAGGTGTGGGTTGGGGGAAGGGACAAATGGAGCAGGCCCATTAAGAGCTGTTTTGCATAGCAACATCCTTGCAGCTAACCTCTGGCATAGTCATTTAACACATCTATAACCTTTGACTGGTTACATAGATATGTTAAATAGCTGTGGCCATGCTCTGAGCCAGGGGAATGGAAGTAACTTCCCACCAATTTGTAACTGGGGGGCAGGTCCCCGGAGTTACAATGCCTGCAAAGGAGCTTGGAGATGATTGGCTCCATGACATGGGGCTACACCTGCCCAGACTCACAAAGGCAGCCAGAAGGGCTGGAAAGAATAGGAGATTGAGGGCAGGTGTGGCCGAATGTGGGAGGAGTCGGAAATGGGGCTGCAGAGGAGGATTGGGGGGGGATTTAAACCCAGACACGGCAGCTTTGGGGGGAACCCCGTGGCTTTGGCAGAGTAGAGACTCCTGCAGCCCTGTGAGAGAGAATCACCATGCGGATTTAGCAGAAAATTGCCATTTGGCTTTGGCAGAGTGGCAACCCCCCTCTCTGCAGCTTTGTGGGGAGAAACACATGGTTTCTCCAGAGTGCAGACCCCTGCAGCTCTGGTAGGAGAGAGGACCACATGGCTTTGGGGTGCTCCTTTTGGCCATGTGGCCTGGGAAGCAAGAGAGACTTTGCCTAGAAGAAGGGTGAAAGAACTCTTACCAGTAGGCCATGAGTAGGTGCCACATGGCTTTGGATTAATTGGAGATCCTGCCTGGACAGCGACACAACTGATGGTGCCTGGAACCCAGGAAGGTCCCCCAGCTGACAAGGATTACTGGGAAGAACCAGGGTCTGCTTGAGCCAAGGACTTCTTTCCTTTCCTGAGATATGGTACCCCAGACTGGGCAAAGGGGGAAGGACTATATATGTTTGTGGGTGTTTTAAGTGACTTTAAGATTTTGATAAAGACATTAGGTCACTACTCTAAGTTTATATAGCATTAAATAAACATTTCCTTTCTTTTTCACGAATCTCTGGCATTGAGAGACATCTTTCCTACAGACAGCAGACATAACGGACCTGGGGCTTCCTTTTGTTACAGAGCAAAACAAGCGGGGGGGCCCGGGATGATGATACTCTTACTGAAAGAGACTCAGGTCCGTCTTGTCCGCCACCTTAAATGAAAGATATCTCTCAATGCCAGAGATTCGTGAAAAGGAAAGGAAATGTTTATTTAATGCTATATAAACTTAGAGTAGTGACCTAATGTCTTTACCAAAATCCCAAAGTCCCTTCAAACACCCACAAACACACACAGTCCTTCCTTCCCCCTCTGCCCAGTCTGGGGTACCATATCTCAGGAAAGGAAATAGAAGTCCTTGGCTCAGGCAGACCCTGGTTCTTCCTAGTAATCCTTGTCGGCTGGGAGACCTTCCTCGGTTCTGGGCACCATCAGCTGTGTTGCTGTCCAGGCAGGATCTCCAATTAATCCATGCAGCACTGTCTCATGGCCTACTGGTAAGAGTTCTTTCACCCTTCTTCTAGGCAAAGTCTCTCTTGCTTCCCAGGCTGCATGACCAAAACAAGCACCTCAAAGTCACGCAGTCCTTTCTTACCAGAGCTGCGGGGGTCTGCACTCTGGCAAAACTGCATGGTTCTCCCCCACAGGGCTGCAAGAGCCCTCTGCTCTGCCAAAAGCCACGTGGTTCTCTCCCACAGGGCTGCGGGAGCCCCTACTCTGCCAAAAGCTGCATGGTTCTCCCCCACAGGGCTGAGAGCCCTCTGCTCTGCCAAAAGCCACGTGGTTCTCTCCTCTATGGCTGCCTCGTCTGGGTTTAAATCCCTGCGCCAATCTTCCTCTGTAGCCCCACTTCTGACTCCTCCCACACTGGGCCACACCTGCCCTCAATCTGCTGTCCTTTCCAGCTTTTCTGATCGCCATCGTGGGTCTGGGCAGATGTGGCCCCATGTCATGGAGCCAATCATCTCCAAGCTCTCATGCAGGTGCTGTAACTCGGGGGACTTGCCCCCCCCCACGAGTTACATCTTGGTGGGGAAGTGACTTCCATCCCCTGGCTCAGAGCATGGCCATAGCTACTTAACATATCTATGTAGCCAGTCAAAGGTTATAGATGTGTTAAATGACCACGGCAGAGGTTAGCTGCAGGGCTGTTGCTATGCAAAACAGCTCTCAATGGGCCTGCTCCATTTGTCCCTTTCCCCCAACCACACCTCGGGGGGCGGGGTAGGACATCCTAGTATTTTCTGAACACCTTGAGTTCTGGACCCCATTTTAAATATCCATTTGGGGTCCCCCTCTTGGCCACACCCTGTAACACTTTCGGTAATAGTATATCGTCCCAGGACCCCCTTGTTTGTTCTGTAACATTACTACATTCCAAATATCCAATTTTTCATTTTATTTTTACTGGCTCATCCAGCCAACCATATTTTTAGCTGCTGGGCATTATAGTTGACAGGTACAAAGTTACAACTGGAAAATGAATGAATTGTGGAGACCTAATGCATAGCTTAGTGATTACAATCAACACCACTGTATTACATACTTAAAAATAGTTAGGAGACTAGATCTTGCCACAAAAAGGAAATGATAATTATGTGACATTATATAAGCATTAGCTAATGCTATGGGGGTAATCATATTGTAATATATAAGTATATCAGATTAACATGTTATATACTTTAAACTTACACTATTTTTGTGTGCAAATTTTATCTTAATAAAACAAAATGTTCAGTTTTGCTGTTGTATATTCTGCAAATACCTATGAGAACGCATAAATTTTTCTATGTGTAAAAATATTTAAAATACCTGCATTCCTTGGATAAATCACACTTTGACACAATGCTCCTCCTTCCTGGATTTGATTTGTTAATATTATTTCAGAATTCTTCAATTTATGTTTCTGAAAGATTAACCTTTAGAGTTTGTTTGTTGGTTTTTGTTTGTCTATTGCATATAACATATTCGTTTGGCTTTGGTGGATAAATTGAGCTTCATAAAATGAGTTGGGAAGTGTTTCTGCTTTGTTTTCAGGAAACCTTTGTATTGTACTCATATTGTTTTTTCCTCAAGTATTTGAAGGAAAATTCACCAATAAAGGTATACAACCCTGGAGATACTTTCTGGGAAGGCTCTTTATTAGGAGTTCAATTTTTAAAAATAAAAATAGAGTTATTTAAGTTATCTATTTGTCGAGTGAGATTTAGTAGTTTTTCGTCTATGGCACTTGTGCTTTTATCTTAGTTGTTGAAAGAGGAACACTTTAGAAGTACGGATTTAATGTTTTAATTGACATTATTCATGCCTTTTACATTTTTCACAGTTACAGGATGTTATTGTCCATTATTTTTTCATTCCATATGTATTGTTACATTTGATATAAAAGTATAATATCTCTAGGACCTAATTTTAGTATTTGTTTTCCATTTTTTCTTGAGTTAGTCTTTTTAGTTGCAAATTTGTTAGCTTTCATAAAAAACAATTTGTAGTTTGGTGATTGCTCTGTTGTACATTTGTTTTTATGTTTAGTTTTTTCTAGTTTCATTGGTAACTGCTGTCTTTAGTATTTGCTTCCTTTTATTTTTTCTGCATTTAAACTGCTTCTAATTAAAAAAAACTTTATTATATGGTTTATTGAATCATTTATTTTTAAAATTTTTTGCTAATTTTGTAGATAAGGATTTTCCTAAAGAATATGTAATACATTCTGCAAATTTTCATTTATTATACTTTATTATAATTCAGTGGAACATATTTTATGTTTCTTTGTAAATTCTTCACCCACAAATTATTCACAGTTATATCACTTCATTTCTATGTAATTTAACTCTGCTCTAGTCAGAGAATATAAACAAATAATCAGTTCTTTGAAATAATTTTGGTATTTCATGAAAGCATGAAATAATGCATAATCAGTGTTTCTTGGGTACATTTTCCATAAAATTCATTTAAATTGATTTTGTTAACTCTGTCATTCTGAATCACTATATTCTTCTTGAGACTTTGCTGGATTATTAATCAATGTAAGACACAACATGATGTGCTTAATTTGTTCATAAATAAATCCACACATAAATCAACGCTTAGACCAGGTTGTGGCAGGAATTTTCCATCTCTCTTTTAATGTCTTTTCATCTATTTTTAATTATTTTCTGGTGGGAAACATTGCAGTAAGGAAAATTAATATACAATGTTGTGTCTTTATTTTGTTCATTTCAACTGCAATTTCTCAATTTGTAAGTTAATGTAGAAATTTAAATTCTATAGTAATAATGTCCAAACCTACATTTATAACTAAATAAATGCATGAAAAATAAAAAGTTTTAAAGTGCCCATAGACACAGTATGTGATTGCTAGAGGGTAGGGGGGTTGGTGGGGGTGGAAAGGGGTAAAGGAGGGATAAGTGGGGTCTAAAGGGACTTGACTTTGGGTGGGAAGCACATGAAGCAGGATGCAGTTGATGTATCATAGAACTGTGCACTTGAAACCTGTATGGCTTTATTAACTAATGTTACCCAATAAAGTCAATAAAAAAGTACCCATGGATAAATATATATATACACATATATATATATTTCTGTTTTATTTTATTCTATGATTTTAGTGTAAAACATAATCACAACTATATAACTCTATACCATAATATACATTATTTTGCATGATATATTGCCTTCTGTTCTAAAATTAATAAAATTAAAATTTTTCCAGCACATTCATGATCTGGTTTATAAAAAAAAAGAAAACACTATAATTTGGGAACTCAGGCTGGTACAAAATTAGTAGACTTAATATTTAATTCTAATTTCTAGATAATTCTGTTATCAGATCAGTTTCGAAATATGTGACTTAAGAAGCAATACCATTGATAACAGCTAAAAAGTCTGGAATAATTTAATGTGGGAGGCCGCTCTGCATGGAGTGAGCCCAGCTCCCACTGGAAGATGCACAGGACCCACACCCACGGATAGGTCTTCTCATGGGGAATCAGGCCTGCAATGTACTTAGGCCACTGTGAGTCTTGCTTTTTGCTAAAACTCCCTCACCCTGAATTGAGGACATTTACTGCAAAGCAATTTCCTAAAATCCATACTAAACCTTCCAAGGATGAGTCTAACTGGTCCAACTACTTTTTTGCCTTTTCATTCGCAAATATCCCTCTTCTGTGATATGATTACTAGCATCCTCTCCTTTGTTTTCTGTAAAAGGTAACCACCTAAAGCAAGCCTGTGCATAGCTAATGAGGATCTTCTTGCAATGTGCCCAGTAAGACAATAAAAGCT
The DNA here is from genome assembly GCA_004024845.1 of Tonatia bakeri. NCBI lineage: Eukaryota > Metazoa > Chordata > Mammalia > Chiroptera > Phyllostomidae > Tonatia > Tonatia bakeri. The sequence continues at coordinate 341,634 of PVIA01000625.1, forward strand.
CATTGGAGTGAGGACCAAGGCTTTTGCTCCCCTTGAGAGAAGAGCCGTGCCATCCTTTTTCCTACACTGGATTTGATAATCCATGTGAATGTCTCATTTCATCCATAATGACATGGACCCCATGAGTCGGGGTCCACATCAATTTAAAATATGAATCCTTATGAATAACTGAGTAAACATGTACATTATATTTTCTGACAATTGTCCATTTTTTTAAATGTTTAGCAGACCTTCACTAACATTATTTATTTATGTAATTTAATTAGTATGGCTATAAACACCAGATACCAGGATGAGTCAAGAGAATTAAAGACCCTTGTAGATAATCATATTATTTATGATAAGTCCAATCAATATTCTTTTTAGTTCTGTGGACTTATAGTTTAAAGCTTCCTTGATTAATGATTATCATGAGTCTCTTTTAGTGTCATCAATAGATTAATCAGCCACTAAAAATAGCCAAAGCAGTTCTTTGACCTAAATGAATTAATTTAATACTTTCTGAATCACTTCCATTAAAAACTATACTTGGTTTTTAAAGCAATATGGTGTTCTTCTTTTTTGGAACCTCAGAACTGAATTCATTTTCATGAATTTCTTTTGAACAGATGTTTTATTTCTAATTTCTTTATTCCTGCTCTTAAACATAGTGGCACATTGACTCATCTGTCAAATCTTAAGTGAGGCTTATTTCCAATTGATCCTGTGTCAGTAAAAGTTCTCAAAAGTGAATGAGTTCTGAGAATAAATACCCCCAATTCTCCATCAGTAGCACTTGGTTTATTCACAGGTTGGAGACATTTCCAGGCTGCTGTCTAGGGAGAGCGAACCCTGGTAGGTGGCTCCAGGAGAGGTGATCCAGCTGACCTCTAGTATGGCCGAGGCAGCTAGAGTTCCCACAATACCATCCATTATCCCACTTTCCAGTATGACTTTTCTTATGACATTTTTTACAGAAATAAAAAAAAAAAAACTACCCTAATATTCATATGGGAGCAGATAAAACTACAGAGAGCCAAAAGTGATTCTGAGACCAAAGAACAAAGCTGGAGGCTTCACATTTCCTGATTTCAAACCATATTACAAAGCTGTAGTAATCAAACCAGTATGATGTTAGCTAGAAACAAGCACATAGATCAACAAAAGAGATTAGAGAGTCCAGGAATAACTTCATACATATATGATTAATCTGTGACAAAAATGCCAAGAATATCCAATGGGGAAAGGAAAGTGTTTAAAAAAAAAAAACAGTGTTGTTAAAACTAGATACCCACACACAAAAGAGAAAAATTAGACCACTATCTTACATCGCTCACAAAAATTAAGTCAAAATTCAGAAGGTAGGAAGAGGAGAGTAATGGTGAAAATGAGGGGAAGGGACCAGTCAAAGAACATGTATGAATGACCCATGGGCATGGACAACAGTGTGGGGATTGACTGTGGGAGTGGGGGATGGGACTGGTGGAGGAGGGCAAAAGGGCAAAAATAGGGACAACTGTAATAGAATAACAAAAAATTTAAAAAAGATTTAAATGTAAGACTTGAAATATAAAACTCCTATAAAAATACAGGGAAAGGCTTCTTGACATTGGTATCAGCAATGATCCTTTGTTGTGACACCCAAATCACAAACAACAAAAGCAAAATGAACAAGTGGGAATATACTACATTTTAAAGTTTCTGCAGAACAAAGGGAACCATCAAAAATGAAAAGACAACCTATGGAATGGAAATATTTGAAGACTGGAATTAATATCTAAAATATTTAAGAAACTTGTGCAACTGAACTGCAAAAAAAATAATTTGATAAATAAACAGACAAAGGGTCCAAATAGATAGTTTTCAAATATGCACAAGAAGCCAACAGGTATATAAAAAGGTGCTCACATAACTATTCATCAGAGAAATGCAAATCAAAACCACAATAATTTTGTTAGTGTGGGTATTGTAAAAAGAGCAAGAGATAAATGTTGGATAAGATGTGAAGAACAGGGAATTCTTCAACCCTCTTGGTGGGAATGTAAATTAGCAGCAACCATTATGAAAAATAGAATGGAGGTTCCTCAGGAAAAATAGAACTATTATGTAATCCAGCAATCCCATGCTGGGTATTTTCCCAAAGGAAACAAAATGAGTATTCAAGGAGACCGCACACTCCCATGTTCACAGCAGTCTTGCTGACAGTATCGAAGACATGGAAACAAACAAGAGACTGTTGATAGAGGAATGAACTGGAAAACATGGCATGTGTGTACACACACACGCAAATGGAATATTATTTAGCCATTGTTGAGAAAGATGTATTTGTGATAACATTGTTGAGCATGGAGGACATTATAATAAATGGAATAAGGCAGATCAAGAAAGAAAAAATATATATACACACACACAGACATATATATGATCTCACTCATATAAAAAAAGTAAAAGTCATAGAACAAGGTTAGAATGGTGGATAACAGGGAACAGGGACTTGGGGGTGAGGGGAAAAGGGAAAATGTTATTCAAAAGGTACAAACTTTCAGTCACATGATGGATAGATTCCGAAGTTCTAAGGTACAACATGGTGACTATAACTAATATAAATTGTATTTGCCAAGAGATTAAATCTTAGTATTCTCACCACACACACACACACACACACACACACACACACACACACACACAATTACCACGTGAGGTGATAGATGTGTTAATTAGCTCAATATTGGCAGTCATTTCCCAATGTATACTTATGTCCAATCATCACATTTTACACTTTAAATATGCAGTTTTGTCAAGTTTACTTTAATAAAGCTGCAAAAAAGGTAAAGTCCTGTTTAAAAAACTAAATCCAACAATTCAATGACAAAAGGCAAATAACCCAATTTTTAAATGGGTAAAGAATTTTAATAGGCATTTTTCCAAGGAAAATATGCAAAATGCCAATACACACATGAAAAGATGTTCAATCTTATTACTCATCAAGGAATTGCAAATCAAAACCACATTAAGACACCACTTCCCTTCATAGCCACCAGCATGACTAAAATAAAAAAAGACATGTAATATCAAGTGCTGGCAAGGATGTGGAACATGGAGAACACTCATACATTATTTGTATAAATGTAAAATGACCACTTTTTGCAAGCAGTTTTGCATTTTGACAGCTTTTATCTTTACATGCTGCATCACAGCCTGTTAGTCTAACTTCCTCCTTTTGGAGTACTGGTCTTTGTGCCTAGAAGTAGGTGACCGGTGCTATGGAGACCATAAACTACATTGCCAAGGGAGGACTCTAAGTTACAAGATACCAAGTTGGGACCAAGAAGAAGACAAGAACGGGCATCTACCAATGTAGCTTTTTATTATTAACCACCCTCCTCCTCTGCTTAAATGGATATACCAGTCTCAGTAAAATTGCATCATGATTCACATGCCTAGAAGATTATGACAGGCATGTTCAGAGCAGCCAGGCACCAAAAATATCGACTTTGAAAATATATGTGTATGCTCCTGTCTAGCAGAAGTGTGCCATGACAAGTAGTGCAAAATTGGTGTGACAAAATTAACCTAAATTTTGCATGTTATTTTGTTTTAAATAATTGAACACTCAACCACTATTTACTGGACACAGACTATTTGCAAGGCAATACTAGACAAATTCAGGTTTTTTAGAATTTTTCAACAAATAACTTAAAATCATCATGAGGTAAAATATAGATACACATTGGGGGTATTCACAGAAACTTACATTGTGCATTCCTCAATGATTTACTTACTTTTCTTATTAACATTTTGCAGGTGAAAAAATGGGGTGATTAATCACAATATAATTAATTTGTCCAAGGTCACACAGTGAGCTTTTAGTTCTAGATGATATTTGAACCCAGGTAATCTGCCTGTAAATCCATGTTATTAGCCAATATATTATGCTATCTCTTGATAAAATTACATTTTGCATTTCATAAATGTAATTAAAATCTTTAAAAATTATTCTCCCTTATTCTTCCATACAGAGAAAGCACCACAGTGATTTTATTCTTTACAGAGCTAGCTAAAGCTAAGAATAACCAAGATTAAAAACAACCTTATCCTGGAGTATCTTTTTGTTTCCAGCCAGTCAAAGCCCTGTGTTGAAGGTTACAGGAGAACGTAGAGTTCTGAATCGCACTGAAGCTTTCATAAGCCAGCGGTTAAAATGACAGACAGGTGTTCCACAGAGCTGGTCACTCACAAGATGAAAAGTGGCACTGATTGGGTTAGGAGTAGAAAGACTAATGCATTTTAGTCCTTAAGGGTTAGAAGACAAATAGATCTCTCAGCTCTGCAAGTGAGCACAACAAGCAATCCAAAAGCATTATTTCTGCGAGGCAGTTTGTAGAATCTGTTCCATTTGTCACTGAACTAGTGGTTGAAGCTCAGCAAAACCTGTGTTGAGCTTCGAGCCCTGGATCAGGGGCCCGTGTTCAGGGCAACACCTGAGGTTTAAAGGTGAGTCGTGCCCTCAACACTCAGCAGCAGCATGTAACCAAAATGATCAAGTTTCAAGCCGCAGTGTTGTTTGAACAGGGAGTTAGGCATTGCTCTTCGATGAACTAGAGAAAAAAAGAAATTCTACAAATTTCAAAGCATATAGTGAATAATATTACTGCATGTAAATTACATTAATCCCTGTGAAATTTTATGTAGAGTTATACATTAAACTGGAAAGTGAGGCAAGTCTTTGCCTTAGATGCTATGCAGTTTCTGAATAGAGAGTTTCTCCAAAGATAATTTTGAAACATAAAAAGAGAAGAAATTAAAAAAAATGGAAGAATCACTGCAACTACAGACTTTTGTGGCCATTGAAATACATCAGCAATTAGAAAAGAGTAACTTGGAAAGCATGGTGTCTGTGACATTGATGTGCAGTGCAAAATACGTACCACACATATTTTTGCATGTTGACAGCATACCAACCTGGAGGCAGAGTGTACTTGATGCTGTCAATCCTTAAATATTATTATATGATTTTATATTATTATATTATATTATAATAATTAAAAAGTAACCAGATAGAACTAACATCTGTAATACTGAGTACATATGAATCAACCTGAATCTGAACACTACCTACCACTATATGTGTAAAATAACTTCAAATATTATACTATTTTCAAACCAAACTTTTTAATTTACCTAAGTGGTGAGCCAAATACAGTGGATTCATTATTAAGTAGCAAATGTATGAGGGCATAATAACATGTCACAAGCACAGATCTATTAACAGGGCATGTAATAGTTCTGATCTTATGCTCCTTACATTTAAGTGGAAGAGACAGAGAATACATAATATCAGATTATGCTCAGGACCATAAGGCAGACTCGTAGGTAGCATGTTGCAGGAGGGTCTCTCTGAGAGGTGAGTGTGGATCTATAACAAGAGGGACTGTTCTCACAAAGGGTTTTGTGGATGGCCCTGTAAGGAGGGTCAAGGTTGCAAAGACAGGAGGAGAGAAGGACATGCATTGGAGAAAGAGCTAGAAGTTCTGCATCACGAAACAGAAAGAACAGTGAGCATGGGGGTGGGGAGGAATGGTAGGGAAAACAAACACATGCAACTAGAAAGGTAAATACGGATCAGATGATAAGAGATTGTGATAGCCCTGTATTTTCACATCGTGGACCTCTTTAAACAGGACTTCCTAGAGCATCACAGTGACCCTCAGGAACACTATGGACTCTATTAACTATATAAAAATGATATTCTGCAACCTTAGTTTCATGAGTATTTAATGGCATGATTTACAAGCTTCTTAGTGTTATTTAGTAATAATGATTGGATTTGTAATTTGCACTTGGTTTCCCTGAAGCTTTGAGTGTTTTGCTATTTAAAACTGTTTGGGTAGGTAGAAGGTGCCTATGTGACCACTTCTCTATGGTAAACTCCCACCAGGAGCCAACTTTGAGCTTCCTGCCAGGTACCTGGTACTCACATGCTCTTGGAAGTTTGAGATCTGGCAGAGCACACCTGTGGGACCTTGTAGTTCAAGGACAAAGAGGTATATCCCTTTTCTGCTGCTGGCGTACTGTATTCATTGCCTACACAGTTGCTTCATGATTATGTACTGTTCATAAACTGTGTGAGTTTTTCTGTAAATTCTTATGGTAAGTAATGCATAATTAATACAGTTCTTTATGGTAAAAAAAATCAGTGAAATTCTTTATGTCTGTTACTTTTGGAAGGTTATTTGTGATAGCTTATTCCATATTTTGATCTTTGTTTATACATTCTGTTATTTTTACTATTATTAATTTATAAGTACACTATGGCCTAGGTTAGTGAATGTATTATTTCAGTAGTTGTTTTAAATTGTTATTTTTTGTCCTTAAATCATTTATTCAAAAGAATGCTTAGAAAACATAAAAAGTATAAAACATAAAATAAGGCTGCTTTGGATACAGGAGAAGAGCGGGAAAGAATTCTACTCACTGCCCTTGAATAATAAAAATTAATGTTTTTTTTTACCAATGACTATTACCATGAATTAAGCTTTTAATATTTGTTGAACATTGCAGAAATTTTAGAAACAGGTGTAGGTTCCATCCATATGGCTCTGAATAATCCTCAAATGTTTAATTCCTAGTATTATATAGTGTACATAATAAAATCTTATTTTTTGAACAGAGAGTGAATGTTTTAAACACTAGCAATGTTTTTGGTATGATGAGCTTCTTGCAAATACATAGAATATTTGATTATGCTGTTAATCTATTGTTTTAAAATAACCCCATAAGAACAATATTAAATATACTGCACAGTGGAACATAGCACATGATGCGGTAAGAGACATTTTTTGCTTTAAATATTTCTTTGGTCTTAGTACATGAGTGATCAAGACCACTGTGTTAGTCTATTAGGGCTGCCATAACAAAATACCAGAGACTTGGTAGCTTAAACAACAGAAATTTATTTTCTCACCATTTTGAAGCCTGAGAGTCCAAGATCAAGATGTTAGCAGATTTAGTTTCCCATGAGGCCTCTCTCCTTGACTTGCAGATGGCTGCCTTCTCTGTGTCCTCACATGGCCTTTCCTCTGTGTGTATTTTTGGTGTTTCTTCCGTTTTTCATAAGAACACCAGTAGAGAAAATCAAACACATAGAGAGTAAGGGACAAGAGCCAGAAGTAAAGATAGTCTAATATTATTTACATCTTCATATGGCTCGTGAGGTCCAGCTCTATCTCTGCCCTTTTCACACCTCAGAAGTTTTACTATACTTGGACTTCTACAAAGCAAAATTGTTCACAGTTGACCATTGAAACACATGGTTCATGGGGGTAAAGGGTGCTGACCCCTAACATAGTAAAAACTTCATGTATAACTTTTGACTTCCCTAAAATTTAACTAATAATAGCCTACTATTTACCAGAAGCCTTATCAATAACATATATGGTTGATAACACATACTTTGTATGTTATATATATTTTATACTGCATATTTACAACAAAGTAAGTTATATAAAAACCTCTTATTAAGAAAATCGCAAGAAAGAAAAAAATAGTTTAATGTATTTACTGAAAAATTCTGCATATAAATGGAACCAAATAGTTCAAACCCATGTTGTCTAAGAGTCAACTGTACTTTTTTCAACTAAAGCAACTTGGGTTTCTGTTCTTGCCTTCTGGAGTCCTAACTAATATGTAATTAATTAGACTTATATAAAGATTTGGATTGAAAAATAATTCTTAACCAAATAACACTCACTTTGATTTTATTGATTTAGTAAATTAAATAGATTTACTTTTTATTGCCTCAATCAGTATTATTTCTTTATTGCTCTAAAGTTCTTTTGATTATTATTGTTCAAATTAAAATAAAAATATATCACACTTCTGAACCTTTTCCAAAGATATATTTTAAATTCCAGAAGTTAGTTAGTCCAAGTATTTACATATTCACTTTTCTTTGTTTAAGAACTTCCCAAACATCTATTACACACTCAATTCTTTAAACATTCTCTTGTCTTATATGTCATTGTTTCCTATAGCTTGAATAGATTTTAGCTCAAAAAAACAAACATTGACACATTGGATAAACAGCTAATATAAATAGATTTTTGCAAGGCCAGAAAATACAGCTGGGTAGAAAATGAGAGCATTTCCTTTCTCCAATGGGGCCAATCTTCTCTCCTGTGCACTGATGATTTTTCTGTGTCTGCTGTTCATGCTACACTCCACTGAATCACTCCCTTTGCTCTCCTGGGGATTCTATTTTCCCAAGATTTTGCTCACATATAGTTCTGAGTGGTCAAGACAACAACTCCAGTACCCTCTCTGTACACTATTTTTGTTCAAGTGGCCACACGATCTGACTCAGTCACAGTGCCCCAGGGCACGTGCCCAGGAGAAAGTCATTGTCTGGCCCACCTTGGATTACAAGTTATCCTCTGTCCAATTGATTATGCTCCAGACTAAGTGATAATAAGACTTCCCACTCCCAATCTCCAAATTCTGATGTCAACTTCATGCCTACTTTGAAGTATTAATTGATTTTTTAAATATAAAAATGACTGTTTCATTGTTTTAGTTTCTTTCTGGCAGCCATCATGTCTTACATCTTCATGTAAATGCAATAGAATACAGAGTGCCTCACACGCAGTGGGTTCTCTGAGAATTGTACTGGTCTTGTGACATCTTTATATCTGAGTTTAAATATACTTCTATATTGATCCAAGATAAGCACCTCCTTAATCATTTCTAAATGTTTTTAAGGTGGTTGCCAAAGGGTATATAAGGCCTGACTTACAAATGAACACCCATTTTCAAGAGCTTTTTGAGCAGTCAATTCTTTCTCTGTATTAGTGAGGTTAGCCATGTTGAAATTATTTGGTCATAGGGCGTAAAAAAAAAAACTTGTAAAGTTTTGTTTTTAATCATGTTGGGTTTTTAAACATCAGAAGACTTTCTTAATTTTACACTTTTTATTTAGGTCTAGAGGCAGTGGGCATTTTTTTGCATTCTGAAAGGTCCCAAATTTCAGTATTCTGAAACCATTTACTTTCACAACATACAATCCTAAATCGTTTAGATTCAAAATTCCTTGTTTTCATATATTCTACAATTTGTGTCTTGATAATTCTTTCCTTTACCCTTTTGGCCAACTCAATCTACACATCAGTGAAATATTCATATTGCTCCGTAGCTCTCTCCTCTTCATATGACTGGACCCTGCTTGCAAGCTCCTGCTTTCATCTATGAGTCTGGGAAACATATTTTGGGGGTTGACTAACTCCTAAAACTACCCTCTTGTATATTTTCCTAGGAACAGTTTCATTAATTTTTTCCAAACTCAGATATAGGCAAGTGATGTCATAATGAAGCAGGTAATGTTAGCCACAGTTTTATTTAACATCTTCAAAATTAAGAATATTTTTAATTAAGGAGTGATGACATCCACGATAACTACAATTTCTAAGAGACTGAATAGTAAGTCAAATGATATTGAATGCACCAGGAATTATTCTCTAGTATATGAGCTTTTATATATTTTGGTGTCAAAGCACTAACAAAATATGTTATACACTTAAAACCATATAAAACTATCCCCCCCAAAAGAATGGATAAAACCATAAGACTGACAAATAAAGTGGAATAACATTGGGGAGCTCTCATTTAATGAAGATAGGAGGATCCAGAGTCTTTGTAGTTTTGTCCTTTTCTCAATAACTTCCTTCACTAGGACTCCCAAGTTCCCAAGAAATCCTCTAGTCATTTTGAAAATCACTAGGATAAGACCCAGGTCCAAATTTAGAAAAACAGCATTATCCTCATAAAACTTCTGTATAGCTAACTATGTAACTTTGGTCTCAGTGACTTTCAGCTTTCTTAACCTCAGATAAAATAACGAGAGTAAGAAAGAAGTAGATGACTTCTAAAGTCCATCTTAGTCAGAACCTTTACAAAGTTTGATCTAGTTTAATTATCTGAAAAAGTAGAAAGGCTTAAGAGTTTACTTTCAATATATTTCTCAAGTCCAAAATGATAAGGACCCCAGATGAAATAGAGCCATAAGTCATTGTTCAGACAGTTTAAAATAGCAAGCAATCTTTTTCTTTTGTATATTAGAGCAATTTAACTTTCATATAGAACCTCTCTGTCTATGGTCATAAAAATGAATGACTAGAATGAAACAGATGAATGCCCAATGGCTATAATACATATTAATTGATTTATTTCCTAGGTTATTCACAAATATTAACTCACAATTATCTATTACAGGAAAAAGAAATTCCATTTTTTTTATAAGATCTAAAACTTGACAACCCATTCTAAGAACCTAGCGTTCTCTCTTTCCTTGATTCATTGTGTAGAGAGTTCAAAGAACAAAAGAACAAAGATTCCTAAGAACAGCATGAAGTGTCTTTCAGATTTTGTTGTGTAAGCTTACTTTTTAACTGTTAGACTATGTAATGTGAAAATTGTTTATTATATGTTGATTCAGTCATTAGCTTACTCTAAGACACCTCAACCTAGTAGGTTTAATCTATAAAAAATCCAAAATACTCTTGAAACAATTAGAAGTTTAATAAGTCTATTATATAAGCTTCAGATAACCCTTTACTTTGGGGAAATATGTAATAAAAAAACCTGAGAGAAAAACAAATTTTTACTCAAACTTGCAATTTGAGTAAAATCCTTTGAAACTTCTGAACATGACACTGTGGATGATTCCCCTGTGTCACAATGTCACTGTGGTGTGTACATACATTACTCTTTTTTTTTTGTTCAAACAGCACCTTTGCCTCTGAGGCTTGATTTTAGGCTTGGTCAGAAAGAGTATTCTGTATATTAGACTGATTGATGTTTCGGTTAATTTCTACTAGAATTACACTCCAACATAATTGTGCAAGTGGAAATGGGATCAGTCTATTATATAAGCTTCAGATAACCCTTTACTTTGGGGAAATATGTAATAAAAAAACCTTAGAGAAAAACAAATTTTTTTTGTATACAATTATAACTACTAGGTTATTAAGGGTTTAGTATTATGCTTCCTTACCATCCATTTGATCCTTAACACTACTTTCTACTCTGCCCATGTAAGGAATATAACTCACAGGCCATATTAAAATCATTCCTTGCCCTCTAAATACCAACTGAATTTGGCCAGTGGTGAAAGAGAATGAGGTCAGTGTACATATTACCCTGGTTTCCTCACTGGAGGCCCACAGTGTCCTTCAAGAGAAAATTACTGCTTCCCTGCAGGTGGCCTTTTCTACTGAATTCTCTCCACTGGGTCTAGGTAATCACTTTCCCTTGTCTTATTTAGGGCAAGACTCTGATCATTCTGCTGCTGTGTTGCTGAATTGTTCCTTGTGTGTTTTCTATGCCCTGCCTACATTTCTGTGAATAGCATCTATATGCAACTCTCAGTAATTATGTTGTATGTGTGTGCCACCTACTTTTTGTGGGTCAGTGATTAATACCTGACAATTTTTAGCAACACATAATAAAAATTACCACCTTAGACCTTTCCCTTTAAATAATGCATTCAACCTTTAATCAAATAGTTTAGGAGTGCCCCTACTATATGCAAGGCACTCTGTTGGATAGTGAGAAAACAGGAGTATATGACTGGCTCATTCTATTTTGGAGCTAATAATACTTCTAAATGGCCATTGACCCTAAGGTTTCCTGAGAATCTATGTACATTTTTGAAAGTCTGCTTTCAAATATGCAGTCTTTACCTCAACTTCTGCTACAATTAAGAGGGAATTTTTGTCTTTTCTTCTTTCATTTTTATCTGTTCCAGTTTCACGAGGCATTCTTACCAGGAGCAGATGCTCACTGAGCATCATTATTGGCAGGCATTAAAAATAAGACAGCTGCTAGGTTGCAGCAATAACCAAAACTTACAAACACTGGTCTCCAGGGAGCTTACAGGGATATAAATCTTGGCGTCAGGTCTTTGCATTATGCTACTGGGAGAGTACTGTCCTTTTATTTACTTATTTTCATTTTTTATTTTTCAATTACAGTTCATATTCAATATTATTCTGCACTGGTTTCAGATTTACAGGAAAGTGGTTACAGAATCATGTACTTACAGAGAGGGAGGACCCTCTTCATTAATCTGGCCAGGAAAACATTTATTTATTTCAGGTCATTCTGTCACAGTGCATTCCATGACTCCGAGCCGTGGGAAACTTCAGTTATCTTTTCACACTGTCTGTTTATGTTACCTCAGTCCTTCAACTGTAATAGGGAACAAAAACTTTGTACTTACTCTGACTCAATAACTAGAGCTTACACCTTAAAGGTTTTTTTTTTAGTACACTTTACAGTTCAGCAGTGTATGTCCCTGTGGGAACCTTGGAAGCATTCTGACCTTAAGACTCCAGATATTCAGCTGATAAGAAACCAGATGCCCGCCTCAAGGATGCTGACTCTAAAGATCCATATCAAGGCCTACGGGAAGCCATCCTGCCCATCCACAGCCCCATCCCCCTGGTAAAACCCAATTGCTGCACTGGAATGTTAAGGTGGGCTGTAGGATGAGAGTCTCCCATCTTCCCAGGTGGCTTGCACTTGAATAAACCTCTTTCCTTTTCACCAGCACCTGTCTCACAAGTTTGGCTTTGGTTGTAGCAGGAAGCCAAGCCCGGGTAGAATTACAAAACCACTTATGTTTACAGTGAGGTACTTCTGTGTCATTTTATTTATTTATTTAATTTATTATTTTTTTCCCGTAGCATTTTAGAATAGGTAACTTTTGTTGGTCTTCAGACTGTGGGTTACATTTCTGAATATTCATTGTTACCTCCTTCCACATGAAAATGCAATTTACAAGCAACATTTCTATAATCACTTCAAAGAGGTTTTTCCTATTGTTTTCTAAAAATATAAAGTTTGAATGGAATTGTTGAGACCTGTTCAAGATTTAAAATAAAGAATCTAAGCCCTGGCTGGCATTGCTCAGTGGATTGAGTGCGGGCTGCGAACCAGGCATCGCAGGTTCGATTCCCAGTCAGGGCACATGCCTAGGTTGCAGGCCATGTCCCCCAGCAACCGCACATTGATGTTTCTCTCTCTCTCTCCCTCTCCTTTCCCTCTCTAAAAATAAATAAATAAAATCTTTAAAAAAATGTATAGTATTTAAAAAAAAAAGAATCTAACAATTGCCTTACATATGCCAAAGGACATGTTAAAGATTGAGTTTCCAGAGAAAGATGTTTGAAGTAGGCTGGAATTTCTCCTCAATATCAAAGTTTTTTTGTTCTTTTTCTAAATACTTTATAAAAATTAGATGTAACTTTAGAACTATTTAAGTAAAATAAAACAAGATTTAAAAAAACAACTTATTGTCTGGAGCAAATTACTATTTTCTGCATGAACTCTGGAATCCTCATAGAAATGTGGAGAGTTTCTACAGTATTTAAATTATGAGCCAAATTGCAGCTTCAGGATCTATAAATATTCTGAAGCTACCAAGCTCTCCGGATATAAGTGACCTTTTACAACCAAACACTATCCATTTGCCAGAAACAGAGTTTCCTGATTTCTTGCCATATATCTTGTTTCCGTTTCTGTGTAAATGTCAGGCCTAACAAAAAATCAAAATAAATACGGGTTTAAGATGATTTAGTTTTCAGTTTTTTCACCCAGTAGGTAAACAGTTACCAGTTTTCTCACAGTGGTTTACTTCCAATTTCAAGCTACTTGTTATAGAGATTTCTTTAAATTCAGCAAAAAGCAGGAAGTACTCCTACCAGGTCACTTAGTGATTGCAATTTGAGTAAAATCCTTTGAAACTTCTGAACATGACACTGTGGATGATTCCCCTGTGTCACAATGTCACTGTGGTGTGTACATACATTACTCTTTTTTTTTGGTTCAAACAGCACCTTTGCCTCTGAGGCTTGATTTTAGGCTTGGTCAGAAAGAGTATTCTGTATATTAGACTGATTGATGTTTCGGTTAATTTCTACTAGAATTACACTCCAACATAATTGTGCAAGTGGAAATGGGATCATTCTATTAAATTTGAATATCCATAGAGAATCAAAATTAGTTTGTTTTTAAGACTGCATTGCCGCATAGATAGTATGCACAATTAGATTGTGAGCAGTGGCAAGATTTTATTCATTCTTAGAATTTTGTGTCTGTGAATTGACCTTCTCTCTGCCCTATAGATGCCAGATATTGATGATCTGTCCCTGGTGAAAGATTTTATCTGAAGAGATCCCTCCTGTTATAATTTGTGCGGTTTCTAGCTTTCCAATTTGGAAATACTAGTGGGTTTTCCCACATTTGTGTTTAAAAACTGCACATTTTGTCTTCCAGAAAAGATTGGAGTGACTTGTCTCTTAAAACATTATTCCACTTTTTTCCTACACAAATGCACAAATCTAATCTTCAAAATTTCAAGTATTTTAATAATTTTTGATTATTGATTTTATTCTCTCCATACTAGGTTGATATTTTCTAATTTGTGCTTTCCTGCATTTTATTTGTTTTTTATAAGTGTTAGCAAGAGTTATTAACATGCCATCCTTTTCAGTTTTACTCAGAAAGCTTTGTAGAACTATCAGTTATTACAGGGTATTTTAACCACTTTATGGAGTTTCAGATTTCAGGTATATAGGTTTAATCTCATAAATCATTTCTTGAACTATTGGTAGAGTCTACCTGGATTATGGTGTAAAAAGGTATTGTAATAGCTGCTGTGGTCCTCTTAGACAGGGGACAGACTATGTGTACTGAAATATATTCCAACCCAGCTGAAACCTTCCAAAACATATGACAAAAAGACAGAGTTTGATTGAGAAGGAAAATGTTATCAGACGAAGCTACAAAAGTCTTCAGACCCTGTGGGCTTCCTAGGCCATATTTAATGTTTCAGTCATTAGGCTAAGAACAGTGGAAATCCACAGAAGGGTTTTAGCTAGCACCTGCCAGTTAAATCCTCTCACTCCCACCCAATATGAACCGTGTGACTGCGTTCTCTTTGAAATAGCAGCTAATCTTTTTCTATTAACATATTTTCTAAAACTAAAACTCAATGCATTACAGAATCTAGTGCAACCTTGAAAGAAAGGGTAAAGAGGAATAATGATGGAGGAAAGTCAGAGGTTAAGGTGTTTTCCGTTGGGGGCAGGAAGCCAGCTGCACTCCAAATCCCAGGAAATGTCTTGCAGACGGTCTAGGGAGACCTAGCAACCTGGAGTTTGTTTAAAGCAACTTTCACTTCTCTGAAAACTGTTTAGCACTCTGACTTTTGAAAATATATATCTTTTTAAATTTAAGACTCTTAATATTTTGATATGTTTCTGGTTATTACTTGACCTATGCATTTATAGCAACAGAAAATAAAATTTAACAAAATATTTAATATTTATTCTACCATAACTAATACTATGAATATTTTTCTTCTCTGGACTTGTACATTTGAGAATTTATGGAAGAATGTTATATTTTTATAGGAAATTATTTTAATTATTATAGAGATTATACTTCTTTATAATTTTGATAATTTTGAAAATAAATATTATTAAACCTAGGAATGTGATAACCTATTTTTAAAAGCCATAGATTTAGAACATGTTCAACTACACTAATATGTGCTTAGAATGAATAGTCATTATCAGTAGTAGCTTCATGGGAGAAAAATCAGATAAATCTCAATACAAAATATATTGTACATGTAGACAAAGTTTCTGAATAAAATATTTGTTTTATGGGGAACATATTGCAGCTCTTAAAATAAATTGCCAGTTGTTTTTTAACTTGACCTAAGAATGGGGAATTTATATTTGGATTACTTCTGTAATATGTAGATCAAAGCCCCCAAAGTATGTTTATCCAGAAGAATGTATAGTTAAAATAGTGGCATTATAATAAATCTAACCAAGAGTAACCTCACAGAGTGATGTGATCATGAATTCCTAACTGGGAAAGTTGTGGTGGGTAGTCATGCCCCAGGCCTGTAACTTCTTTGGTCAAGGAATTATCTCTGTTTTAAGGAAGCCCTGTCTATTGTTTTCATGCACCTGGGTTGATACACCTTTGAAGTAAACTTAATCACCCTCATTTGAGCACATCATCTCAACCACCCTGTACTCTGATCTCTGCCTCGCTTCTCCCACCCTCTTGTAATCTTCCCTGTGTCCCCTCCTTCATTTCTGATGCATAAAAGAAACTGCAAAACTGTCATTCTCCAGTTTCCTGGCAACTGGGCTCAGTTTGGCTCAGATAGCTTCTCATAAAAATTCCCTACAGGTTTGGACATTTCTTATGTTGACATATGCTACCTGAAGTTTAGTTTTCTCACATTTACTCTTTCCTACATCATGAATTATCCTAATGATTTTATTCTTATAATTCATAAATAAAATAAGCTCTTGAGAGAGTGAAATAAAAGCACATTTTTATTGGTAGTTCTAATATAACTGACGAATATCTATTTAAGCAAAACTGATGGAAATATATATATATATATACACACACACATATATATGATTAAGAAGTGTGATTTATAATTATAAACATGAGAGATGCGATCAGATCACTGGGGAGGAGAAGAGAGGGGAGGAAGTTGCCGGAGACAATGGTAAACAGTCTAGGAAAGTATCGGCTGAGAAGCTGAACACCTCTGGAGCACATGAAATTATGGGCCAGAAGATTTAAGATAAAAGGAGGGCAGAGCCCAGCTCTCTGGCTCTCTCTTCCTCACGGGTGCCTGGATGATTGTGCTTCAGCTGCCTGTGTTTCCCAAAGGACAATGTTCTGGATGGATTTTGGATGGCGGAAGAAACTATGGGCACAGTTTAGGATCAGGCTGGCCTGGCAGAGGTTGACAGGGTTTTTCTTTGGCTGTTTTACAGGGGGCGGGTTCTGAGGCAGAAGCCTGCCATTCTTCCAAAAATCGTGTAGCCTTGGTATCTTATGTTGTTTTAGTTTGTAAACTAATCCAATAGAAACAAGATAATTGAAAACTAACAGGGGCCGGGGTTGGGGGTTGGTGGATGATAGGGAGTTCTAAAGTTAAATAGTTTAGCCTTAATTGATAGGCTTAATCGATTAAAGCAGAAACGAAAGAGTTATAGGGTTAGCTTTAATTGGTAGGCTTAAGTGACTAGTACTTGTGGAAAGCTGTGATTCCAAATGGTGTAGCTTTTAAACAAAGACTCCTTTTCTCATTTGCCAAAACTTTGTCTCCAGAATTTTCCTTGGAGGGTGGTGGTGGGCAGGAAAGAGGACCTCGCGTGCTGTTTGGTAACAAACATAGGTCTAGTATATACACAAGGTTCAGAGTCTATTATGTAATATAACAATGCTCAAAGGTAAATATAGAATGAATCTACAGGTGATGTGTTGTGGAATTGTAGACCTGAAACCAATACAAATTTATTAAACATCACCCCAATAAATTCAGTAGAAAACAATGAAATTAAGCAAAGCTTTTGCATCAGAAGGATTTAATAAACCTTTCTGAAGTGAAGGAATAAATTAATGCTAGGTTATCTACAATAAAATTTGTCCTAATTATTAAATTGTGTGAATATAATGAAATATTTTATTTTTTGTTTTTTTAAAGATTTTATTTACTTACTTTTAGAGAGAGGGAAAGGGAAGGAGAAAGAGAGGGAGAGAAACATCAATGTGTGGTTGCTTGTCTCACACCCCTTACTGAGGACCTGGCCCACAACCCAGTCATGTGCCCTGATTGGAAATTGAACTGGTGACCTTTTGGTTCACAGGTCAGCACTCAATGCACTGGCCACACCAGCCAGGACATATAATGAAATATTTTAATAGAAGAGAATGTCAAAATAGATTTTATACTAATAAGAACTCACTTAAAAATGAGCTTTCTAAACCATTGAAGGCTAAATAAAAATAATCTTTCATTTTGTCAAGAACTTTAGTGTTTATGGAACCAAATTACTAATCAGTTATATTAAGGAAGATTCACTAATTATAATATTTGTAAAATTAGGATTTCAATACATAATGTTATTAAAAAAGGATTTCTCTATTTACATATCTTATGTGAATATTTATTTTACAAATAAAGTGTACATTCACTGAAAAGTAAATTGGAGTTTCAAACATTTTAGACACCTTGTATTTTATTTAAAAAGTTACAGTGAGTCACCAAATCATTCTGTATGTTCATTTTACTTTTTTTAAAATATTGAGCGTGGTATGGGACTTTGAGATAATTCAAAAGACTTGCTCAGAAAAACCCAAACAAACCAGTAAAGCGGGTATCTACACTGTCTTCCTGTGTTTGCTTTGATCCAAAGACACCTGCTAGGAGGTCAGTGCGAGTGCCCCTGTCTCCCACGTTCTCCTTTGCTCTGTCTTTTCCTTTGTTCTGATGCAAATATGGATCTGTCTGCTATCTCCTCTTAGCCTAAGAAATACAAAAATAAAATAAAAATAAGATCTCATGAGGGCTTAGGACATAATCTCTTCTAGGATGTTTCACACAGCAAAATGAGAAGAAACGGAAACCATCCGCACAAACGGGTACTGCAACTGCAGCCTCGCCGTTACCAACCACCCCAGAAGCTGCTTGTGGATGGTTTGCCGGGGTCGCACCATCTGCCTGGAGAACGATTTTGCTCAGGCTAGAATGAAGGCCCAAGGGGTCCTCAATTAGATGAGGCTCTCCCCTTGTTCTTCCAGAGACCTGAACAATCTGTGTGGCTTTCTATTTATTCTTTGATGTTTGATGTGTCTTTTATGCTTGTCTTAGAAGTAACTTTGTATGACATGTGGTTCTGTTTCTAATGTCTCATTGACTTAGCTTTTATCTTCCTAGAAGGCAGGGCCATGGAGTAATCTCTTTGTTTTCTACGGCTCTGCTGGCTTGTCGTCAGTGATCAGCACATGACCCGTCCTTGGTTCTCAACATGTTTAATGAATTTTAATTCAGAACGTTTTCCCTTAGCGGTATGACATTACAAGTTATTGTCCACTTTTCAACAAGGCATGAAAAGCACACTTTAAAATTCCTGGTTGTCAGTGATGCCAAAGAAACACAGTTTTATTATTATGTTTGTTGCTAGATATATAATGTAACTCTTGCCTTTCCCTCCACTTTCATCCCATTGATGTTTCCTAGGACAAAATCAGACTTCTTGTCATCTGGGAAATAAGTGTATCACATGTCTAAAGCTGTAGGTTTTAGGAGGAAGTAAGGCTGGAGTAAACCAGTTGTTCTGAAACCTAGACTCTCGTTACAATCCTTTTGGGAACTTAAAAAAAAAAAAGTGTGCATTCCTGAGTCCTACTACCAGAACCACCAGATTAGAATGGGAAAGGTTGGGTGTTATAAATCAGTACATTAAAAAGGATTCCAGGTTGTGAGAATTATCAGTCAGGTTGGGAACTACTTTGATCATTGACTTTGACGTTGCTTTCCATTCCGAGATTCTATAATGCTAAACTCTCCCTGCTCACTCCCTTTCTTTTGTCCAGGGGCTGTGGCGAGAATGAAATAGTTACTTTCCGTTGACACTGATCCCTGCATATGTGTAATGTTTAGCTGGAAAGACTGATACATTCCCCACACTCTGTGTTCTGTAGCTGGAGACCGCAAAGCGCAAAAGCGAAGAGCAAAGCATGAAATTACTTTTAAAAATATTTGCTCAAGAAGTTACCTTAATTTGACAACAACCCAGGCACAGGTTACCTGTAGTTTCCTGGCACGCTGAGGGTGTGCTGCATTGTTTTAATTTGTATTTTAGAGTATCTCGGAATGTTTCTCCTGATCCCTCTGCCTTTAGTCTCCTCATTTAACTCCATCTTTTAAACTGTTCCTTACCAAATGTATCTTACCAACTCTGCATCTGCGCTGTGATCAGTATCAGTAGATGCAATTAGTATGTGACATTGGCAGATGGAGTCTGTTCTAAGTCTTCCTGTTACTGATTCTGTCTTAATGTCATATACTTGGCGTGGATGCTAATGCAGGTGATAAAGTGGCACCCCTGCAGGAATAAAAAACAGGTTGCAGTGGCTCTTAGAGCTTTGATTGGTGTTGTCGTTTACATGTATACAATCTAATAAATGTAACATGTTAATATATAATATTGCAATAAATATTTTATGTCAATAAAATAATAATATACAATGATACATAATATATAATGTATTTGTGTATATATGCTTATTTATATACATATGTATATACACAAGTATATATATGCATGTATATATGTATATGTGCATATATATACACACACACATATATATATGCTTGATCTAAATGAAATTCAAGAGCATGTCTGTATCACAAAAAATTACTCATTCCCCAAGAAATATTGTAGCATTCATGATTTGGTTTTCTTCTGTTAGAGTTAAATATATTTTCATGAGAGAGGAAAAGCGCTGGGTGATTATTTTAAGAATGTAATTTCCTGTGAAAATTACATCTCATCGTTCCATGTCCCCATTTCTGGTTGGTGACATCAGACTTATTTTCCATGGTCATCCAAAGCATAGCACTGAATCTGCACATTAATTCAAAGTCATTGTAATTTCCTTGTGCAACCGTTTTGTTCTTTTCTATTTTATGTAAATGCTCCAGATGGCAACAATTCTTGTGAAGTAAATAATTTAACATAGTTTGGACAACCATATATGATTACATCTACATCTGATATTGAGAAAATGAAAGGCGTGTGATATATTGAGATACAACTTAAGCTTTGGAAAATAAAAGTACATTTTCCAAGTTTGAATTATTGTTTAACTAATTACTTCTTTTTTGTTGTTGAGCAAATTTTTGAATCTAGATTTTGGTCTAGATTCTCACAGGGAACATAAGGATGCTAAGAGCTACCTTTCAAGGGTGTTTTAAAGCGAAGAGAAAATATCTGTATAATGTGCTCCTCACAATTATACTCAAATAATTCAAGTTATCTTTGTTATTATAGCCTTGAAGTCAAAACAAACAATTATTACAGTAATAACCAAATATATGTACTGATGCTCCTTAACTTACAGTGGAGTTGTATCCTCATAAATCCATTTTAAGTTAAAAATATTGTAAATCGAAAATTCATTTAATACACCCAACCCACCAAACATCACAGCTTAGCCTAGCCTGCTTAATCAAGTTCGGAGCACTTACATTAGCTTGCAGTTGGGTGAAATCATCTCACTGACCCTGTCTAGCATCATGGGAAAGTATTGTATTGAGTAGCACCAGACGAGGAAAACGTAAAAATTCAAAATTGGAAGAAGGATTTCTACTAAATGTATCACTTTCACAACATTATAAAGTTAAACAAATTGTAAGTAGAAGACTTTTATTTGATTTATCACATAACTACATGTCTATAATTTTTTATAATCAAAATGACAAGATTTTTAGGGTTTTGAAGGAAAATCATTTTTCTCCTACATATTTTCTAGAAACTTGACCTGTTGCTTCATCAAGACCACAAGTACAACCCTCCTCTTACCCTTGACAATGTAAGTCAAAGGCTGTGAGTTTCTTTTTTCTTAGGTGTTTCTCTGCCTGTAAGTTAAGTTCCTACTGGACTTTCGGTTGTAAATACAATATGTTCTGTTCTTTAACATCCCTAGTTTATTTTAGGACTTTGGTCTGGAGTTGGGTCTTGATCACGCTTATTAAGGACTCGGGTTTTGTAAATTACTTCTTTTCTGCCAGATCTCTACCCCTCTATAGCTGTTCGAATGTATATTCCTTTTCTCAGTGGGAGAAATCTAGATTTCACATAATTCTCCATTGCTTCCACTTGGTGGTTTATGATATACACTCTAGGCTTTGAGCCCTTTAGGCTCTTGGCATTATTTTGCTAAATTTAATCTCCAAAACAGCCTAGGTTTCATAATAAAATTCCATCTGTTTAGGACTATCATGTCTGCTAAATATGAAAAATAAGTTATTTATGCTATTCTCCCTGAAGCAATGAATGCCACTGGTTGATTGGTTTGAGGGAAATGAGAAAATATGAGAGAGTTTCAGGATATACCATGCCTGCAAGTAACAGGAATGTTGTCTTAAATGCATTTCGTGAATAATAAAATACATGCTCCCACTTGAAGGAAGACTAGAGTGGGACCATCTTCAGGTGTGGTTCTTTCAGCAGTTTAAAAGCATCTTTAAGGACCTGGCTCTTCATAACCTTCTTCTCTTCTGTTAGTTCATTCTCTGGCTGGCAGTGAGATAGATGTAGTCATTCCAATTTTTCATAGTCCCAGGCACAGGCACATCCTGAGGAAAATGACAATCCTATGACTTTTTGTAGTCTCTCTTGAAAGCAAAAACGCTTTCCCTGAAGTTTCTGAGTCCACTGCTATCATACTATCATACGATAGTATGATCCTACTTTCCCCGCTTCACCAATCTCTGACAAGATATTGGAGATTACGCCAAGATAAATTATGCCACTGGATTTAGCTTCTCCTGAAGCGTAATGGAAAGAGAAGAGACAGGTATTTATCTGCAATAGATTCAGATCTATTGGGAAGGAGAATGTCATAAATGTTTATTGGGTAGGAAAGCAGTATCTGCAACAATCTTAATACAATGTTATTCCTCAACATATTCATGCAAGGAATTTACAGATGCCCTTGTCTGTGATGTCAAAGGTTTTAAAAAGCGTGGAGAAGAGGAGTTATGGTGTTATGTGCCATATGTGTGTACACAATAGGGAAAGCTACATGCAGAAAGAACTCCCAGAAAGTCCTAGAAGTTTTTTTTTAAATGTTTTCCAAAAGTTTGTATAGAAAGTGAAGTTGCTCAAACACAGACTGAAGAAAAGAGAAGTGTATATATTACCACATTACCACTGTCCCTTCTTTCAGAAGAAATAATTTCTGCCTGGAGTTTCCTCTTTAGAAATAGGCTTCCAAACAGCATGGGTTGTGCTGCCCCTGTGCCTGGAGATTAGAACAATGGAAAAATAAAGTGTGTGTCCCACAACGCATGAACATGAGATGCAAAGAGGTCCCACATCCACGTAGATGGTGAGAAAGCAAAAATTGGATTTAAACAGCAGATGCAATGATGATAAGCAAATTGAATAGAGCCCAAGAGAGATATGTGTAACATTGATACAGAAACTAACTGGTTCACATCCTACATCTTTAGATCCTTTACTGACATTTATTTAAGGATGGTAAAGAGCCTAGATTTTGTGATCTGGGTTGAGATCTGTTTAGATCTGGGTTTCATTTTGCCACTGGTAATTATAAGCTAGGATACTGTGTTGTTTTGGAGGGTGTTTTCAGCACAGACTTGGACTTGAACCCTCCTCTATGCCTATTAGTGTGTGTTGCAAATAGTGATTTAGGCAACAGATATCGGTTTTATCTCAGTTTCATTGCTTAGCGGTTATGATCACAAGCAATATATTCAATTTCTCTATATACTGTAATTTTCTGATCTGCACAATGGAAATAATGACTGGCCTGTAACATAATGTTGTGTGGATTTCATACTGGGCATATTTTTACTAGCATTGGTTTATACTTCATGATTTTTCCCTCTTTTGTATTTTAAAGTTGTCTCCTGATTAGTGTAGAAAGAAAATTATACATTTAGAGATCTATTTAAAAATTCTGACAGTTATAAAAATTAAAAAAAATAACATCCCTGTGATAATTTAGATGCAATAGGTCTTTTAATACTTTATTTTTGGTTCATTTAAATTCCGTATCACCTCATTTAATTACCGCAGATGTGTGGCCTTGTCATATGAGTTTTTATAAAGAATGGCAAAAGACTATTGGCTCATTATGCATGTACAGTGAATTACACTCTGTGATCTATGAGCATGACTGGAAATAATTTGAATGTTTAAATGATATTTAACGTTTTTGAGGTTTCTTCTTACAATCTAGTGCAATAAAATAAGATAAGTGCATTACTTAAATACATACATGCACTACTGGAAATGTGCTGCATGTTAGCCACACCACTATTAACTTAGCAATACTTTTGTACATATTCTTTTATTTTAAGAATTTATTTATTTATTTTTTAGAGAGGGGGGAGGGAAGGAGAAAGAGAGGGAGAGAAACATCAATGTATGGTTGCCTCTCTCGTGCCCCATACTGGGGACCTGGCCCACAACCCAGGCATGTGCCCTGACTGGGAATCGAACCAGTGACCCTTTGGTTCCCAGTGTGTACTCAATCCACTGAGCCACACCAGCCAGGGCTGCACATATTCTTGTATTAATTTTTATTGGGGAAAATGAAAGTATTAACATATATATTTTCATGGTCTATCTAGATTAAAGAGTAAAGGAAAAATAAAGGTCTGTGTCCCCACCATTTAGGCTAGAAAATAGTTCCTTTGTTGCTCCTCATGTGGTCTTCCCAATTTCCCCATGTGTAATGTCTAATGTGCGTGTTGGATGTTGTTAAAAAACTCTCTGGACGTTGTTAAAAAATCCAAGCTGATAATACCAATTACATTTTTACTACTTTCTGCAATCCTTGGCAACATTTGCTATTCATATTTTTTAATTTAATTGTTGCCAATTTTTAAAATATTAAACTGCATTTCTTTGGGCCTCAGTTATTTTTTCTTGATTTTAATAATAACTTATGATTTGTTTTTGTTTTGATTATGTTTTGACATGCTTATGAACAGACTATGATTCACTTCTATAAAATGTCTCAACATATCTTTTAACCATTTTACCATCTGATTGTTTTATGTACTTAATGATTGATAGAACTTTATATTCTGATTACATTTTTGTGTTGGATGTAGAATTATCCATATGGAATTTTTCTCTTTAATGTATGCTTCTTAGGAATTTAATGTAGTCCACGTTATAAACCTTCCCATTGTAGATTGCATTTATTTCCTTGTTTGCAGTCTTTCCACATGCAGAATACTAAAGCATCCTTTTCTATTATGTTTCAAAAATTTTATTGCTTTGTCTTTTTAATTCTTTATGCAAGTTAAATCGAGTTCATATGCTATGAACCAGGTGTCTGGTTTCAGTTTCTTTCACATGGAGAACTTATTGTTCCAAATGTACTTAATGTTTTCCTACTGTTTTTCTCTACAGTGAACAATATCACTTCCAAATTATAGCATTAGCCAATTGTTAATGTCATGCCAGTGCCACTTCATTAATAAACATTTTAGAATTACATGAAACACCTGTTCTAAAATAAACCAAATCTCTCATGTGTTCTTTAATATGACATGGACTTAGAGTGATTCACTTGTCTATACCTACACAAACACAAAAAAATCTTAATTACTAAATTTTGTCATCTATCTTAATATCTGTTAGAGAAACTGTGACTTCATTGTTATTTTTGAGTAGTCTCTGTTAGTCTTGGCCATTTTCTTCTGCATTTGTTGTATTTCCTTTTATTTGTGCATTAAAAATATGGTAGTGATTTTGATGGTCATTTAGGAAACAAAATCTTCTTTTTATTAAATCTATTTACAAGAGTAAGTAATACCTCTTTCTCTGCATTTATTTAGGTATTATAAATGTCTTTAATGAATATTGTAGTTTTTATCAATTAGTATGGCTCTGCCTTAAACTTTTATGCAAATTTCTCTTATCAGATCAATACTGATGTATTATTACATATTATCAAATTTTATATATTGATTTTTATGCTATTTTTCTCTAATAATATCTTTTTATAGGAAACCACATTAATCGATACTAAATTATTCTTATACTCATGATATTTACTCAAATGGGTCATTGTGTATTAACATTTTTTGATGCATACTGAACTCAATTTACTAATCTTCAGATTAAGGTTCTTGAATCAATTTTTATGAGTGAAATAAATGTATAATTATTCTTTTTTCCACTGCTTTTGTTTTTATCAAGATTATACTATATAATGAGTTTGACATTGAACATTTTTTCTGTTATCTAATGCAGTTTTATAAGCTTACAATTAATATTAATATTCATTGATACTTTGTGAAACTAAAGTCCTCTAGACTTAATTTTATTTCAAGAAAAAATTAATTAGTAATTTTTAAAAAAAGTTTTAGTACTATTCAGGTATTCCATGTCTTTTGAATGTAAAATTTATTCAGTTTTGATAGATTTTGTCTAGTAATAATCAGTTTATCTGAATTTCTAATATTATTGGCAGAAAGTTATTAATCAAATTTATATTTTAATAGTTAATGCTGTAGCAGTTGATTTATCTCCTTTCTCTTCCAATCATGCATTTTATTTATTAGTAGAGGCTTATCTAATTTCTTATTTGTTTTCAAGATATCAATTTCAGCAGGGCAATTATTGCTGCTGAAATGCTTTTTCTATTTCATTAATTTCTGGTTTCCTCATTATTATTTTCTTCCTTTTCCATAATTTGAGTGTATTCTGTGGTTTTGTTGTTGTTGTTGTGTTTAAAACCCTAATTTGGAAGCTTATGCTTATGTACTTGGAAATGTTTCACTGTACTATTTCATAATTCTAAGCATAATTTGAGAATATATTTTTATTTATATTAACACCATATGCTCCAAGTGTTGTAATGCTATTTCACATTGAATGACATTAATATTAGGTGTGAATAAAGGTAGTAATGACTGACATGCCTGGTTTCCTGAGAAAGCGATATATTTCTGCCTGAAAAATAACCTCGACTTACAGTCATTTACCCCACAATGGGATATATGAGAAGAATGGATTGTTATTCTATCTGCAAATACTCAGTTTTGTTGAATGTGCACTGGGAAGACTGAATAAACTCCAGCAGCATGTGCTGAGAGGCGTGAGAGTCCGCTGAGACACACCAGTTAAAGGTTTCCACACACACACACACTCTCTGACCTCCTCTGAATATCCCCATGATGATACTTAAATGAGTTAAAAATATACTATCCTATCAAAACATAGCATAATTTATTTGCTATTCATAAATTGAATTTATTGGGGTGACATTGGTTCACACAACCACACAGTTTTCAAGTGTACAATGCAGTGAAACAATTTACACACTGCATCGTGTGCCCATCTTTCTAAGCAGTCTCTCCTTTTTCACACCCAACCCTCTTTGCCCCTCTACCTAGCTCTCCATCCCCTGTCCCTCTGGCTCTCACCACACAGCTGTCTTTGTCTAATAAATAAATTTTTTATTTTCCACTGAACTGATGCTTTACTATTGTAGAGTCAAATATTAGGATTAGAATAAAAAGCTACTTTGTTTCTAAAAAGCGAATGAACCATTTTCCAAAATGAAGCTGTGTTCAAGTCTCATCATAAAAGCAAAGGATGCGGAAAAGTTCTGTGCAGATACTCAAAGCAGTCATGTTATTCTATGTTGCTATGAAGCCATAAGAAGAGATGAAAATAGAACTAATGTGTAATTAACAATGTGCTTCTTGTTTTGGACACTTTTTAATGTAAAATAATATTGTAAAAGACATATCTTCCCACACACGTCGTTAAGAAATTCATTGGCACTATCCAGACTAATGGAGGAAGTTTCTTCATGAAGGTGTATGTGACCAAAAATACTGGTAGGTCTAGGGCTTGTGAGCACTTCTCTGTGCAGAATGATTGAACTGAAGGTTAATCCATCAAGGTCAATTTTTCGAGGATAACAAATGCCTAGTAGGTCCAGACTTTGGGCCTGCCTAAAATCTCTCTGCATTGATTTGTACTTACTATTGAAAAAATAAACATTTTATTTCCTATGTTTAGAACATAACTTATGAGCATTGTGTTGAACAAAGGTGGACAGTTTTAACATAATACGTTAGAGAAATGGGAAAAAAAAGTGATATTGCAACTAATATACCCCCCAACTTACTTTAGAATGATTGGGGCTTAGGTAGTTCTAACACATTTGTTTCTGACTAGTTAGTACATTTCCCCATCATATTGCACCTTTCTCTGAAACATAAAAGTGAATAATAACCACTGTTATTGTGCTGGAGACTATAGGGGAGCCCTGTAGTTGGGTAATACTGGGTACTGTGTTGGGTAGAAGTAAAAAAATAAGCCATCAATATGACAATCCACTGTTAATTAAAAATGCCCTTATTCAAGCACCCCCTTCCTTGAATTCTACTTGCAATCAGAGGAACTAAACAGAACAGAACCACTGAAAAATCCCCTTGTCCGAAACATGAACAGCTTTATAAATCACATGAAGAAACTATATAAGAACCTGGAGTTTAGCTATACATATCCAGCACTTTTCTACTTTAGAATCACAAATTCATAATATCCAATTGCATGCTTTTATAAATTATAGTTTTAAACTTGCTCTAAATATTTTAATGAGATTCATTACCATGGTTTCTCAGTACTTATGTATCTCAGAGGGTTAAGATGTTCAGCATTACTATAATTCATTTCAAAGCAGAGTATGTGTTTAGCTCACTGAAATTCTGCCCAATTAAAAAAAGCTCTCTGGTTATCACTTACATTTATCTACCTTGTTATAATATATTTATTGTAATGTTTTCAAAAGAATTTTTAAAATTATAGTTTATTTTGTCACTGTGTTTTCTTAGCAAAGAATTAGCTCAGCAATTAGTATAGGTATTCATATGATCACTTTCTAGTTTCATTTTGATATTTCTTGTATACTCTTTCTTTCTTATAAGAGAAATTATTTATATTCAGAATTCATTAATGCAAACCTCAAAAATGTTTCTATAGAATTAAAGACAATTTAGAACAAAGGGATTTGTCATTCTAAATAGATTTCTATATTTGTAAAGACAAGTGAATAGGTGTATTCTTTCAAGTATAAGTTTTCTAATTTTGTACAAATTGTCCAATTATACTTTTAAAAAGTACAATAACATTTTTTCATCATGCCTGTCATTTAGAAACTGACAAAAATGTATTTCACTAGGATCTCTTCTCTTCAGATTGTTGAATTTATGTGTAAAAACTCTTGAAGAGCAAAGGGGCAATGGGAAACCAAGTGTTAAATATTAAGAAACAATTACCTTAACCAAAATAATCTGAATTGAAAATGCACTTGGAGATTCTCTTCCTGAAATCTCTATTATTAAAGGTTTTACACATTCTGGCTTGGTTTAAAAGAATTGAATAAAATAATATGACTAAAATTTGAAAGTTTTGATATCTCTATTTAAATATTTCACTCTTCTTAAAGTTAAGACTATTTTAAAATAAATAGGGTTTGGTCCATTCATTTATATGGCTGATAAAATAAAATAAATACATTTTGGAATTTTCTCTACTAGCAATTTTTATATTTGCAATTTTAGCACAAATATTATGAGAGTATGGTCTCCATAGCCCTGTGTATTTTTGCAGCATATTAGTATTCTTATTTTCCATTAAAATGTATTTATGTGTGATATGTACATATATATGTATGCATGTATGTACCTATGTGTATGTGTGTGTGTGAAAATTGAATGTTTCAGACTCTGGATTCTTTACCTTACATCAGAATCCTTGGATGTGGTCCCAGAAACACAAAATAACTCTCCAGCAGTCAACTATCTTGTAAATGGTAGAACTGGAGTTGGAACCTCAATGTCCTGACCCTTAGACTGGCGACATTTAATTCCTCCCATGTAAGATGGAAGAAACTTAAAACTGAAGGCAACAGGCTGGGATTCCAGTTCCACTTCTGCTTCTAAATATATCTGTGGCTTTGGGCAGGTCCATCACACTTTCAGAATTTCACCTTTCTCCTCTACTTTGTGGAGAATAAAATAAGTTAGCATTGTCATGGAGATCAGTTGGTATAGTACATGAAATTTACTTTAAACTTCTCTAGAGCTATTAAGCACCAATTATTGCAGTATTGCAATTTTTTTCGTTGTTGGCGTTTCGGAAATGAATGTACAAATATGGAAGCAGTAATGTTAAGTGTCTCATTTAAGTAATAATACAGTTATTATCGATCCTGGCCCCGGAACTCAAATTTATACTGAGATATTTAAACAATGTGCCGTACCTGAGCTCGTTGAGATGATATCCAGTTCTTAACCTTTTACTTCATTAGATTGATGGCTCAGCAAATTAGAAAACTATACTTCTAGAGACGGAAACCTCTTGGTGAATCTGTTGGACAAGTATTTCTGATGTTATTATAAGTCTTAGTGAGGGTTACTGTATAGTGTCAGATGCAAAGAAAATTGCCTTAATCTTTTATACCCACAGTTTTGAGCCCTCTGCTCCCAAAGTCCTGATGATGGTGGTATGTATCATGCAGAATAGAAGCCATGGCCAAGTACAGCAGCCTTCCAAATGAGCAAGCTAAGCTCCCTGTGGAGTTTGGTCACTATTGGTTTTAGTTATGTCTTGTGTCAACACTGTTTCTTCCTTACAGAACACATAATCAACTATCAGAAAAATAATGAAGAAAATGGTTGTTCTAATGTGGAAAAATATCTTCTTGCATAAAAGAGGAAAACAAAATTGAAAAATGAGGCAAAATAACATTCTGGTAGCAGTCAATGTGGGAAACAGCTGCAGCAAAGATGGTAATAAGAGAGAAAGCATAATTAAACCAGATGTTTTAAAATGTATAATTTTAAATGATGTACAACATTGATTTAAAATATAAATGTAAATAAAAGTGGATGGATTGGAAACATAATTAAAACCAAAAGAAACAAAAATAAACTTGGTGAAAACTAAATTAGAAAGATAGACAGTAAATGACTTTGCTTAGCCAACAAAATAGTAGCTAGTGAAGATTTTTCTTGATTTTAGTTTTAGTGTTGCTTAATCAAACACACATTTAACAGGGTCTCAGTAGGCATTTCAGAAAATCAAGTGGGAAAAATGTGTTCTTTCAACAGTTTAAAATACAGTTCAAGTTACTGTATGTAATGCTTTTTTAAAGTATATTTTATTGATTATGCTATTACAGTTGTCCCATTTTCCCCCTTTATCTGCCTCCACCTGGGACCCCCATTCCCTCAAGCAATCCTCAGTTCATGCCCATGTGTCATACATGTAAGTTCTTTGGCTTCTCCATTTCCTGTACTATTCTTAACCTACCCCTGCTTATTTTGTACCTACCATTTATGCTTCTTATTCCCTGCACCTTTTCCTGTATTCTCTCTCTTCCTCCTCCCTGCTGATAATCCTCCATGTGATCTCCATTTCTGTGATTCTGTTCCTGTTCTAGTTGTTTGCTTAGTTGTTGGGCTTTATTTTTTATTTTTACTTTTTTAGGTTCAGTTGTTGATAGTTGTGAGTTTGTTGTCATTTTATTCTTCATAGTTTTGATCATTTTCTTTTTCTTAGATAAGACCCTTTAACATTTCATATAATAAGGGCTTAGTGATGATGAACTCCTTTAGCTTTATCTTGTCTGTGAAGCATTTTATCTGCCCTTCCATTCCAAATGATAGCTTTGCTGGATAGAGTAATGTTGGATGTAGGTCCTTGCCTTTCATCACTTTGAACACTTCTTGCCAGTCCCTTCTAGCCTGAAAGGTTTCTTCTGAGAAATCAGCTGGTAGTCTTACGGGACCTCCTTCTTATGTAACTCTCTTATTTTCTTTTGCTGTCTTTGAGATTCTCTCTTTATCTTCAACCTTTAGTATTTTAATTATGCTGTGTCTTGGTGTGCTCTCTTTGGGTCAAACTTGTTTGGGATTCTTTGAGCTTTCCAAATTTGTATGTCTATTTCCTTCATTAAATTTGGAAAGTT
This sequence comes from Tonatia bakeri, assembly GCA_004024845.1. Taxonomy (NCBI): domain Eukaryota; kingdom Metazoa; phylum Chordata; class Mammalia; order Chiroptera; family Phyllostomidae; genus Tonatia; species Tonatia bakeri. The sequence continues at coordinate 373,251 of PVIA01000625.1, forward strand.
TTCTTTCATTGTTTTTTTCTAATAAGTTTTCAATTTCGTTCTCTTCCTCTTCTCCTTCTGGTCCCCCTATGATTCGGATGTTGATACATTTAAAGTTGTCCCACAGATTTCTAAGCCTCTCTTTCTTTTTTCCTTTCTGTTTTGGTTGAATATTTATTTCTTCCTTCTCTTCCAAATCATTTACATGAGCCCCAGCTTCTTCCCCATCACATATATGCTTCCCTGTATATATATTTTTTATTTTATTTAGTATAACTTTCACTTCTTCCTTTATTTTTCAGGTGTACTCAATCACTTTTCTGAGCATCCTGATTACCAGTGTTTTAAACTCTGCATCTGGTAGGTTGGCTATCTCCTCATTGCTTAATTTTTTTTCTGGAGTTTGATCTGTTCTATTCTACTATCTTACGTACTAGGGAACTCTCAGCAATGAGACTAATTCAACAACTTCAGTTTAAACTCTAACTTTCTCTATTGTCTTACTTTACCTTAAATTCTCTGCTTATCTGGATTAACAGTTTCCTTTCATCCTGAAAATAAATCCAGCTGTATTACCTGGGCAACTACAGGCCGTGTCTTTCTCTTCCTAATCTTTCTTCTTCCTTATTTTTATTTGCATGTCATCCCCTATTTGCATTTTACTGGGTTAACTGCTGTCAATTCTGTTAATGGCCACACTTTCACAAATACTGTTGCCTAGGCTGTCCACATCAGGGACTGTACTTCTGCAACAGCAGGGATGCCACTGGAGAGCATCACGCTGAGTGACATAAGCCAGATGGTGAAAGACAAGCACCATATGATCTCACCAATAAGTGGAACCTAATCAACAAAACAAACCAATGAGCAAAATAGTAGCAGAGACTTGGAAACATAAAACAAATTGAAAGTGACCAGAGGGGAGGAGGGAGAGGGATAAGGGGGAAAGAAAGGGAAGGGGTAAGCTAAGGAACACGAGTAGAGGACTCATGGGTAAGGGCAATGGGGGAATTGACTCTAGGTGTGGCGGTGGGACAAGGCAGAGGAGAGCAATGGAGAAATATGCAGGGCAACTGTAACTGAACAACAATAAAAATGCAAAAAAGAAAAGAAGAGGAACAAAAGTGAACCACAGGGAAGAATAAGTATGTAGCCCAAGGTTACATAGCCGGGAAGTGTGAGATCTAAAATCTGACTTAGGACACCAGACTCCAGACTGATTTTTTCTTTCTTTTTTAAATCCTCTCCCAAGGACACATTTTTTATTCATTTTCAAGAGGGAGGAAGGTGAAGAGGGAGCCCAGACTGGGGATAGGACCCACAACCTAGGTATGAGCCTCAAACAGGAATCAAACCTACAACATTTGGTGTATGGTAGGATGCTCCAACCAACTGAGCCACACAGGGCTATTTTTCAAACATTGTACATTAAGTACTTTATTTGTAACAAATAATTATTTAATTAGTGAGGTTTTTCTTAAATCAAACTCTTCCATAATGTTTACTACATTCAGGAGTTCACCTGTGCTAGTCATACAATCTTCGTAACCACCTAATTAGGACTAAAATCCTACAGGTACTGACCCTCTGTCTTAAAACTGTCCCTTGGTCTTGTCTATATATCTAATCCTGTTATATAAAGTTGGCAAAAATATGCACTAAACTTTTAAAATTGATAATTCTTTGAGTTTTTGCAATGGGAAGAATGAAATTAGGGCAAAAAGGGAGTCACTTTAAATATGTGTACATGTATACATACATTTAATGTATACACATCGCTATATTTATAATAGATCATTGTTATAGCAAAAATTCCTTTGGAAATATATAACATTATAAAAATGATCTGCTTAGCTGTGTGACTTTTAAAAAAATGTACTGCTTTCATGTCTTTTCCTGTCTCCTTTGCTGTAATCAGATAACCTTGGTCAGCAGTGTAGTGGTCTCAGTGGGATTTCTGTTATCTCTCACACTCAGAAACAGACCATTTGTAAGCAAACTATTGACTGCCAAGATATTGTCTGAAGTATGGTTAGTATTCATTTCCAAGGAAAATAAGGACTCTCATATTTAAGTCTCTTCCTGTACACAAATAGAAAATAAAACAAGAATTATGACCAATAAAGTGGCAAAAATATTTCTAATCTTCAAAGGAAGGATCTGACATTTGTTTGTTGTTATTTTCAGCTGATCTCATAAAAAGGAAAAGTCTTGAAAGAATATGCTTTCATAAGCTCTTTGCAGGAGAATCTAAATTGAAGATTCAGAGATAATACATAATATTAATTGTAATTGTTTTGCAGAACAATATATGTAAATGCAATAGGAATTTAAAACACAAAATATCTTACATATTAATGTTTATCCTTCTTAAAATTAAACTAAAGAGGTCAGAAAGAAAGAATGAGAACTGGTTTATATTAAAACAGCTATAACTAAGTTCTGTTGTGTTATATAATAATTTAAGAAAGGACACTATTTGTCTGTAGCAATCTGAAATCACCAACCAGGAAACACTATTTATGTGGAAACTGTTCAAAGTTATAAGAAACCTAAGTAATGCATTTCAAACAGTAAGATATACACACAACACATATTCTCTGTCTCCCTCTCTCTTTCTCTCTCTCTCCCTCTCTCTTTCTTTCTTTCTTCCTGCAACCAGGTAAAGAAACACTTTTACTGACTTAAAAAGTTATTAGTCATTTTTAATATTACCAATAATTACAAAAGTGGAATTTTACCTTGAATATATGCATATAATTACTGTTTTAGAGTTTATCCATTGCCTTGTTTTCTAATTTTAAGATCAGAATTAATGCAATTTTCCAAAGTATATTTTAGAGAATGGACATGCATAAAATTGACATGCATTGTAAGGTAAAGCATGAATTTATGAGATGCCCATCTGTTGTAACAATCACTCTATTTCAACAAGCACTGGCAAGCTTATTGGCCGGGAAAATATCCTCTCTCAAGAGGATACAGCTCTACTCTTTGTTTTAATTGCATGGGTATGTACTACGCTGTTTCGGTATTGTGGGTAAAAGTTAGACATTTGGGGGTACTTCTGTGCTTAAGAATCATGTGTTTCCTTTAGCTAAAAATTTTTATGGATTATTCTTGAACTCAGTTTTTAAATTTCTTCTTTTCATTGTGTTTTGTTTATTCAACCGTATTTTGCAATGTAAGTATAAGTAGTAACATTGCCCTAACTTAATTTGACATTTCATTTTTTTAGTGATCTTTAGAAAAATAAAAATGTCCACAGTGTTACCAAATTATTACATCCTGTCATGAAATTCTTAATACAATTGATCAAGAGGCCTTACATTTTCATTTTGAACTGGACTTCACCAGTTATGTAGCCAGCCTTGGACCAAAATTTCAATTATATCACATCAGTGCAATATTCCCTAGAGGACATAGCAATGTAGCAGAGTTCAGTGATAAAATGAAAATGGTATATGTAGGAGTAAGTCATTACCTGTGGCTCTAGTGGAAAACATCATGACCATGATCAGGTCTATTTGGGACTTACAACAAAATCCTCAGGAGAACTGATATCTTATTACTTAATTATCTAAAATTGGACAATTTTCTCCACCAGTAAAGCAAAGCATGTTGATGCAGGTTAGTAAGAAGCTAGGAAAATTCCCTGGCAAACAGAATGGAGAAACTGAGACAAATAGTTAAACAAACGGCCCAGAATTAGCAGCTAGCTAATAAATCACAAGACCAGATCCTCCCTAACTGAAGACACTTAGGAGCGGAGGGTTTAGATTTCTCCTCTCCAACCAGAGAGCAGGTAGCTTAAATCATCTTAGTCAGGGAGATAGATAGCAGAGAACCAATGAGTGCCATTAGTGTCAGACAATCCCCAGAATGGATGAAGTCAGCAGAATAAATAACAAAAACTTAATTAGAGTCAGACAAATCTAAGATAGAGGTAAAGCTGGGCAGAAAATGATTCCAAACCCCACTATATGGTCATTTGGATGCACCAGCATATTAAACGACACACCTGGAAACCTGATTAATATTCTGATTGAGACCCATCCTAGAATTCCCACCTGCAGGAAACAGATAAAAACTTCAGGACAAAGGACAACAGGGCTTTGCTAAACCTTAAGAACACCCAGGCCTCCCTTTCCTCAGGTGCATGCTTTTACTTTCTCCAAAAGGGCTCTCCTCTTTCCTAAATTTTCTGACTTCTATGTTGCTGTGATTTGCTTCTTCTGTCCTAAACCTGTCCTTTTGTCTCACTGTCTGGGTGAAGCAGCCCCTCCTTAGCTCACTGCCTGTTGCTATGATATTGCCTTTCTGTAACCATAGGTAGTTAACTAATTATTAATAAGAAAGAGAGCATAGGGAATTAGTCATTGAGCCTAATAGCTGGGGAGCATAAGCCTGCTCGCTGAGCTAAGAAGCTATAGCATTTACAGAATCATTTACACACTCCAGGGGGTTGGTGCTAAGGATTCTTAATCTTAGAAACACAAGAAATCTTCCCAGGAGCACTGTCCACCCTCCTGTAGAGAATTGTTGGGGGGTTTAGGGGGACATGCTTGACCATAGAGGCCTGTCAGTATAACTAGAGGGTATGGACCCTTTAAAAGCCTACAGAATCTTGAGGAGTTGATTGGTTATTTTGACAAAGTTTTAGCCCCAGTCGAACAAAGAAGCTCTCTCTCCCGGTGACATTCACTTGCTCCATGCACTTACACATTCTCTTCATAACCACGTGTCCCTAGCAGACTTTAAACACAGCTTCCAAGTGGGAGCCTGGATACAGCAGCAGAGCTGGGAACACAAGCTAATCTAGGCAGATAACACGAAAGACTGGACTGAACTAGTACTGACATGGCACAGGATATCCGGGCCATGGCTTGATTCTGGCCCTGATTTTCCATGGCAGGAAGAATAAACATGGGGCATCGGAAACCCAAGGGCGGATTTTCACCCGAATAAAGTTTACAACACCACACCTCCGCCTCCCATATGGGTCCCTGGAATGATTTTTTTGTGGTCCCATGGGAAAGCCTGATTTCCATTGACAACACTAGTATCCGAAGCCCTTTCTTTGTCTCACTGTCTCAAGCTTTAATAAATGTACTCTCAAAATCACCTGGACTGTGTCTTGAAATGTTTCCTGCACTAAGTCAAGAATCTGTACATCCCAGACCCTGTTGGGACAGATCAACCTCCACCTGGTCCCTTTTCAGTGACAATGTCATCTTTAATGAAGGAAGTTCATAAATTGAGATTTCTGAGGTTTGTTTTTCTGGCCTTCACTCTGTAGGTGATGAAGTCAAGTAGGTAATAATAAGTCTACACATTGGACAGAACTGACAATATAGCTAACGTTAAAGGAAGAATTGGGTTCTTACTCTTAATGCAGTGTTTGGAAATTTATGGTTTCATTGTATTGTCAGGCATACAAGCCCTACCTAATCAAAAGGTAGGGTACCTTTTTATGGAAAATGAAATTATGAACATCCCCATGAGGATTCCAAGGAAGAGTTGAAGTGTGCCATAAGCCTACCTCTGGGCTTAGCCACATGGAAGGTTGCTATGATTGGTTCTTGAGATTCGAAGTTATGCATCTTTACAAAGAAAAGTGACGTATTTCCTTGTTATTCACTAACCTTTTTTTTTTTTGGTTGTGGAAAGTTTACAGAACTACAATAGGAAGTAAGTCATCTAAAGATGCATTGCACAAAGGTATTCAAGAATCCCCACCAAAACAAAAACAAAAACAACTCTGAATTACATAGGAGCTTTTAAAGTAGTTCCTGTTGACTTTAAATGGATACTGATTTGAATAGGCAAGTATTCAACTTCGGGTTTTCATTATCTTGAGACTGAAGACACTGCTGAGAATTCCATTTAATGTAGAAGCACATTGTGACATTATGTCTTAATTTCATCCTTCAGGCTGTATTTCATCAGACCAGGGTTCGTGCACTTTGAAGCTAAGTGTGCACAAATGAACTTGAAAGAACATCATGTGGGTTCATCAGATGCTTTACTACCGACGAAGTACAGGCTTGACTGAGAACTGAATGGGCATTTCAACATCTATTAATAAAAACAGAGAGGGGTGGTAAGGGCATGAATGATTGTCTCAGTTCGATTAGATATGTGGACATTTTATTTGATTTTGAGGGATAGAAGCAAGCACTGGTATGTCACTGTGATATTCCGTTAAGTTGGAGGTGAGCAGGGAAATAATAGTTGTCCAGGTACCAGTGAGGGAGCTAAGTTACTATAACAATAGAAAAGCTAGAAAAGCTTAGGAAAGATGGCTTCTTAACTAAATGACTCATGCTCATTCACTCTTATTTTGGACAAATTCCAAGTATTGAGTGTCTTGGTCATTTAAATGTGGGTGCTGCCTTAAATCCCGAGATCTCACTCTGCAGTGCAATTGCCTGTCCTATATTCTTCTTTTATTGCTGTGCAATTACAGTTGTCTCACTTCCCCCCATTGTTTTCCTCTGCCTTACCCACACTCCCGACTCCCACAGTCAATCCCCACCCATGTCCATGCCCATGGGTCCTATATTCTTTTACAAATTTAAGCAAATATGGTTGTGCATGAAGTACATTGTGTTTATGAATTTAATTAGCTCTTAATACGAATCCAAATTTGTTGGTGCTATTTGAATAGAGTAGGTGTTACAATATACTATACAATTGTTTTGGATCTAATGAGATACCCTATAGAAAGTACCTAGTAGAGGAACTTTTAAAAAAATTATATGTTATTGATTATATTATTACAGTTGTCCCAATTTTTCTCCTTTGCTCTCCTCCACCCAGTCTCCCCACTCCTTCAGGAAACCCCCGCACTGTTGTCCATGTCCACGGGTCATGTGTGTGTTCTTTGGCTATTCTATTTCATATGGTGTACTTTATATGCCCATGACTATTTAGAGTGACTATTCATATTAATATTAATTCTTCTGAAATACATTGACACACAGATAAACACCAATCAAAATACACTAATTTAATTATTATGATTTGATTTGTTGGGGGAGCAAACTCACAATGTGTGCTTGTTTGCATTATTTATTTGTGTATTCATTTATTGGGGTACCATTGGTTAATAAGATTATATAGGTTTCAGGTATATATTTCTATGATACATGATCTGTATTGCATTGTGCGCTCACCATCCAAAGTCAAATCTTCTTCCATCACCACATATTTACCCCTTTCCTCTTCAATAATCCCCACCCCTTTTTCCTCTGGTAACTACCATATTGTGTTCTGTGTCTATGAGTTTTTGTTTGTTTTTCTTGTTTGTTCCTTTGTTCCTTTCACTTTTATATCCCATATATGAATGAAATATTATGGTTCTTAAGTTTTTCTGCCTCACTCATTTCACTTCAATTTATTGAATAGTTTATTACTTTACCATTTTTTCATAATACAGCCTGCTTTTGCAGAAATATGGCTAAAATATTTTGAGTATTATTAATCTACAATCACAAATATTCTTCTTAAATTTACTCCACTTAATTTTTCAAAAGTTATTTCATAACTTAGTCATTTAGAGATTAACAAAATACCCCTTTGAGAAAGTTTTTTAAATAAGCTATTAAATATTATTCAATCAAGATTATCTTGATTCCTTTCTTTTATCACTCCTTGAAATTAATTTTGTCTATCTTTGTCTCTGAGGCTACAGGTATAAAGTCAAGACAGCACTATTTTAAATTATGCTTTGTGTAACCTAGGTCAAGTAGTAAAACACACTTAAAATGAAGTTATAAATAATCACACACTGTGCATTTTTTTGGAAAGGAAAATTATACATTCATTAAGTGACAAATGAGCTATTTGTCTAAAAATGCTATAGCACATTACTATTGTTCAGCCTGATTAAACAAGAAAATTTGTTAACACTTTAACGCTTTACATAGATCATTATAAACAGTGTCCAGAAATTTATGTGATCTTATATTTAATGTAATGATAGCCAATTCAAAGTATTCTGCTTCATAATACATATAGGATTATTCTCTTGCTGTAGTCTCATAACTGCTTTCAATGATTAAGTCAAGATTTAGTATCATTAAAAAATAGTTATCTGCCATTATTCACAATATGTGAGTGAAAAGTTACATTTATTTCCTGAAATATAAATATATGTCTAAACAAACAAGTACACAGACAACATACATATAGACATATATCAATATTTCTTCATATATATAATTTTTATTTCATTGACACTATTATAACATGAGGATGAGCTTTCTAATTATTTTATCAAAGAATTAATTTTATATCTTTATTAAAATCATGTTTATAATATGTTTTGTAATAAATTTTATTTAAAAAGTGCAAAATAGTATTATCTAATTTTCTTCAAAATTATATTACAATGGCAAAAGTTTTAAAAATCACTTCCTCTTTGGCATATAACACCACTTCTTCCATTAAAAGCTATGACACAAGCATGGAAACATGGAACAGACTGAAAGTGACCAGATGGGCGGTGGAAGAGGCATGATGGTGGAAAGATGGAAGAATGACCAGACAAAGAACATGTGTGAATGACTCACAGACATGGACAACAGTGTGGGAATTTCCTGTGGGTTGGGAGGTGGGATGGGTGGAGTAGGCCAAAAGGGGAAAAATTGGGACAACTGTAATAGTGTGATCAATAAAATATATTTAAAAAAAACCTATGACATGTCTGCTAAAGGCTTTACATTAGTCTTTTAATTGTATTTAGTCTTTATAATATACTTGGGCAAGTATTTATTACTTCAGTTTCTAGAATTTCACAGATTTCCTATGATAACATTCCATGAAAACTAAGCAGTTTCAAGGCCTCTGAAATGTTTTGCTATTCTTTATTGAGAATCCTTTAATAGCCTATAATACTTAGATTACTAATATAGCTTCTAAAGATTCACTGTGTATCAAGAAAATATAAGTATATACAATACACGTGAACGCAAATGTGTAAGATGTGTACATACACATATATGTCTACATACTGTGTTTTTTATGAAAAGTAGTGGACAAAACACTTTAGAACTTATGTATTTGTTGGTAGAACGTTACCAAGTACTGTGATCTTCGAAGAGCAGACATCACATCCCTGGGGTGGACACCCTCAGAACGGGCTGGTAAAGTGGGAGTCGATTGCCCGAGGCCAGCGTGGCAAGGCCATTCAGGAAAAGCTGGGACATGGTAACTAACTTTCAGAAACCCAACAGCCACTGCTCTTCATTTGGGAAATGTATGCATAGTTGTCTTCATGGTTCCTTGTTCAATTGGTTCGTATTCATATCTGAGCTCCCCAGAAGAGGGTACCTGAAACAACTTTATTAGAAATTACCTGAAAGCAAAAAAGTTGACATTCAGATTCCTAAAAAGACTTAATAAGTCAACTGCTCTACGTATCCAGGTTATAGAATCCAAGCTAAACTTCACAGACCTTTACTCTAATATTTCTCAAGGGTTGCTTGTGTAAGTTGAAACAACTACAACTAGCCTGGCTGGTGTAGCTCAGTGTGTTGAACACGGCCTGCGAACCAAAGGATTGCTGGTTGGATTCCCAGTCATGACAAACTCTTGGGTTGCAGGCCAGGTCCTCAGTGGGGGACTGGTGAGAGGTAACCACACATTGATGTTTCTCTCCCTCTATTTCTCCTTCCCTTCTTCTCTCTCTAAAATAAATAAATAAATAAAATCTTAAAAAAAAACAAAACTACCACACTTCTTCATTTTTATTTTTCTTTGTGAAATCATAATATTGTCCTTGGGACGCTAGATTTTGGGTACACTAAAATATATTTTTTCCTTCATCAGACAAAATTGTCAGACCGAAAACGACCTAAAACCAAGCATTCTCATGGGAGGAAAGTTTAGTGCCTTTAATTTTTATTCTTGAAGAAAGGAAAATCCCCAATGACAGCACAGACAGCATATAACTGCAGAAGTGTGTCTACTCTTGTTAACACACCAAGTTTTGTTTTATAAAATCTGTTTGCTCTGTTGCTGGTAGTAAGTCTGTGTCCTGACAGGCTCACCATCTCGCTCAGCGTCTGAGAGGAAGCAGAACAGGGGTGGTCACCTTGATTTACATCGCTTCCTCGTTGGGTGAACTTGCAGGGAGCGGCAGGCCACAGCTGTGTCATAGGTTGGCCATAATGCTTTAGAGGAGAATCTTCTTTTTTTTTCTCTGCACTGTATAATTTATTTTATAATACTGAAAAATGTAACTTTCAGAGAAATAAATGCTTTCTGGAAAAAATGACAACACATTCTTTTGATCTTATTCTCTTTCCTTCTCCCTGGTTTTTTTTTATTAAAACAGAAATTTGAACCTTGGTCCTCTGGTAATATATTTCACCAGAGGATGGCGTTAGGACTACTTTCCTAGTCCCATCTCTGATTAAATCCCAGTGAATATTAGTGCTGACCAGCAAAGAGTCCCTGACAAGCTGGGACTGTCTCCTTGACTATTCAAGGAGCCCTCTCTCCTGAGCCAGGACCTTTGAGTGTCTAGAAATGATCTCTCCTAAATGTTCTGATACAGCCTTCTGTCTAGAAAATTTGATATCAAAAATATGTGGAAGCCCTTGAACTATGAGGGGATAGATCAGGTTTGTGGGTTTCAACTGCACACCTTTGCTTACAGATAAAGGGTGGTAGAAGGACTTAAAAATTCTTCATCAAGTTTTTATATTTAAAAATGTTATATTAGGTGCAAAAAAGGAGGGCTTACTATCAAACTCACACTTTCTCATCCTAATCCTCTCTGCTTACTCATCAAATATATTGCCACTCTGTGATGCTGGCAAACTCACTCAAAACCACAAAGCTAATATATGACAAAGAGAACACAGCATTCTCAATTTTATTCTCAATTTCCAAGTCCCTGCACTTTCCACCATGTCACATGTCAATGTTGCCTTTTTGGGACAATCATTCCTTGACATAGCTTCTCTTGTTCTGAAGCAACTATTGAAAGATAAGGCATGCCATTATTCTATTTAAACTAAAATAAAAAATAATTAATGTAAATTGAATATTAGACACTATATTCTAAATTACTACAGTATTTCATCAATGGATATATCAGCAAAACAAAACACTATGAGGCAAAACCCAGAGCTAACCAGTGAGAACAGGTATCTTTTTTAGCAGATAAAGAAACAATTTACAGGAGTTTTGAAGGAAGTTATTTGTAATAAGAGCTGGCCAGTTTTAATATGTATTCTGCTTTTTTCCAAGTTAGTGATTCTGCTTAAGGTGCCATTCAATTTGCATTCTTGAGAATGAATGCTTTTGAGTGGGACTGATTTAAGTTGAAGAATAACTTGCATAAAAAGTTTCATTTGACTCAGAAATGTGACCAGCTGAAAGAAAATAATTCTAGCTTTAATCACACATTGAGGCAAAGACAAAACAGCACAGATCTTAATTGCTTTGGTTCACAAAGATACTGATGCTCATTTAAATCGTTTTCTGGGAATGACAATCAGGGAAGTACACATGATGTCACTGGAGGCTTCATAGGACAATCATTCTCATATTATACATTCGTGTAGTTTTTCTTCATGGAAAAATCAAAACGTTTGTCTGCTGAATAGTTTATGCTGATTATTACCATAAAGCCACAAACAAAAGTTTTTTGGGTAGGTCAATTTATCCTGTAAAGTCATGTAGAGTCCATTGTGGTAAAAAAGTACATAACATTTATGATTTTAATCTTTTTAAACGTACACAGTTGTGTGACAATAAATACATTCACATTGTTGGGCAGCCATTACCACTATTGATCTTCAGAACTTTTTCATCTCCCCCAACTGAAACTCTTAGCTTATTAAACACTAAGTCCCCCTTTCCCCCTTTCTCTAGCCCCTGGCAGCTACCATGTCACTTTCCGTCTTTATGAATTTGATTACCCTAGAAACCTCATGTAAGTAGAATAATACAATATTTGCCCTTTTGTAGCTGGCTTATTTCACTTAGCATTATGTCTCGAAGTTTCATCTGTGTCGGAACATGTATTAGAATTGGCCTTCCTTTCCAGGCTGAGTAATATTCCATGGACATATGTACATGATTTTTTTCTGTCTGAGGACACTTGGGTTATTTCCACCTGTTGGCTATTGTGAAGAATGCTGATATGAATATTATCAATATTTTTGAATTCTTACTTCAGTTTTTTTGGGTATCCAAAACTGGAATTGGTGTATCATATGGTAATTTAATGTTTATTTTTCTGAGGAATCACCATGCTCTTACTTTTTTAAGACAATTTATTTATTTTTAGAGTGAGAAGAAGGGAGGCAGCCAGGGAGGGAGAGAAACATCAATGCGTGGTTGCTTCTCACATATCCCCTACTGGGGACCTGGCCCACAACTCAGGCATGTGCCTGATTATGAATTGAACTCACGACCCTTTGTTTCGCAGGGCAACTCTCAATCCACTGAGCCTTGTCAGCCAGGGCATCATACTCTTTTCAGAGGAACTATCCCACCAAGAATGCACCAGAGTTCCAGTTTCTGCACATCATTGCTAACACTTGCTATTTTCTATTTTTGTGTGTTTCTTTGTTTCTGTGTCTGTTTCATTAAAAAAAACAATAACCATCTGAATAATCATTGAATAGTATCTCATGATTTTGTTTGCATTTCCCTAATGACAAATGATGGGCATCTTTTCATATGATTATCGGTCATTTTTATATCTTATCTAGAGAAATGTCTATGCAAGCCCCTTGCCCGTTTTCCAACCAGAATGTTCATTTGATTGTTGTTGACTATGCATGCATCTCAGCAAATAAATGCTTGGAAAGAACACAGTTTTAGCTCTGGCCGGTGTGGCTCAGTGGATTGAGCACCAGACTGAGAATGGAAAAGTCACCAGTTTGATTCCCAGTCAGGGTACATATTAGGTTGCAGGTCAGGTTCCCAGCTGGAGGTGAACTAGAGGCAACCAATAAATGTTTCCCTCCTCCTCTTTATCTCTCCTTTACTCTCTTTCTAAAAAGAAATACATAAAATCTAGAAAAAAACCACTTTTAAAAATAGGTAAGGATGGTATCTCAATACCAAAATTCTCCCTTTGTATTTTCTAAAAAATGTCTCTAATATAATCCTGAAGTATGTTTTGTATATGAAACTTAGAGATGAACACTGAGTGTTTCCTGCATTCATCATAATGTACTAATTTTCAATGACCAGCTGGAAATATAAATGATGTGACATTTTTGAAGAAATGATTGGAAAAACAAGCAGGAGAGATGAGTTCTAACTCCAGCTCTGTCCCTGACCAACTAGAGTCTTCTTAGAGAATTTACTGATACTATTTCATTTTTAGTTAATTACCATTTTATTTTGGACCACAAGATGCACCTAGGTTTTAGAGGAGGAAAATAGGAAAAAAAAAATTTGAAGCAAAAAAATGTAGTAAAATATTTAATAACATAAATAACACAATATTTCATCCATGTAAATGTAAACAGAACTCAACAGTAGCATTATCAAGCATTACTCCTCCCATATTTCGGGGAGCACATCTTATGGTCCAAAAAATAGAGTACATTTACTTTAAAAAGTTTCACTGGTAAAACTGCCACCTTTTCCATTGCATCTGATGCTCCCTGGATTTGTGTCATTTTTTTAAACTTTTATGAAAACTTTGCAGAAGTGCTGCATGAAGTCTTTATTCACACACATGACTTTGATATGTTTTATACATTTTAACACTTTAACATGTGGAACTTGGGAGTTATTTCATTACCATAAAACCTGCTTTTGGATTTAAACAAACAGAAGTTGTATTGAATCAATTTCTTTAGAAGTAACCAATAAAACCACATTATATACCTTGTTTTAAACACTGGTTGAAAATCTGGAGGCAGCAGGTAGTTTATGCCAGAGTATTTGTGGTTTGCAGTCTGTAAGGAAAAATATCACCTAGTTGCCAGAAGACTTTTATAAATTAAATTGCTTCAGTTTCCTCTGCAATTAAAAATGTTATTAAGACAATGAGTGGTCAATATGCTAAAGCTTGTTCAATATTTACCCTTAGAATGACACATCTTAGAAGTGCAAATTCTGCTTTTGGGATTAATTAGATAGAAGGCTTATTGCTATTGTGACATCATTATTATTACTGTGCTATTCTTCATTTGAAAAATAGTTTTCACAAAGTATAAATCAAAATCTTAAACTGAGGCTTAGAATCAACTCCCTGCTTGTTCTTGTCAGATCTTTGGAAAGCTATTTAATTGATGAAAGTTAGCGTGTTCATCTGCTAACTTGCAAACTTCAATGAGTATTACATGAAATATTTAGATACAAGCAAAATCTAAACATACATTTGGAGACGACTTTCCTTTTAGCTGGAATAAGCATATCATGAAAGGGCATGTCATGGACAATCCCTTTTCACTGATTTGTTCACCCTTCAGTGATTTCCAAATCACTTAGAATGAACATATTTACTTTAGTGATTATTAACATGAAGATGAAAAAGAATAATCTGGTTGTTCTCTTCTCATCTAAAATGTAAAGTAAATCATATCTCAAGAGCAGAACAGATGCGTGAACCTAGAAATGATGTGTTCCCCTCAACATGACCACTTGAGAATAGATGTGTCAGGACTTTATGAGCGGCAATATTTTCATCACAGACACTCAGCCAGGGAAGCTACTATATTATCTTTTGCTTTCGATTTCTTGATGGGGCTTTGATTAAGATAGAATTTGCTTTTCAACTCAGCTCTGCAGTTCATAATTCCTACTTACCACTCTGCTGGGATTCTTCATTAACTGTTAACTCAGAGGAGAAATAAAAGACCTGGCGATTTAAAAGTGAAATGATGAATATCACAGAATTAAAAATAATTTCTGAATATGATGCCATTTTGAGAATGTTGCAGTAGAAGCATATGCAGGATGGTGAAAGGTAAATGAAGGCAAAATTGGCTCTATTATAGTCAGGTCTCAGTGAATTTAAATGACAAATGAGCAGAGCGGTTTTAACGATGCTTTGTATGTACCAAATGAATGGCCTTTGTGGGTGTCTTACTGCACTAAGAGGCTTACGTGTGTTAGTTTATTTCATACCCACTAGAATCTTGGAGACGAGCAAGCTTGCTTCCATAGATTAAATAGCTTTCCGAAAATATAAATGATAACCATGTATGTAAGAAATAATATGATATTTGTTCTGGTGAAAAATATTTTCATAAATTACACAAGGATTTCTGATATAATTATTCCAGGAAAGCTAAACATAAAGTAAATTACTAGGACTTGCACATTTTCATACTGGTTTTCAGTTTGTAGTTTAGATCTGTTCAGGTAGGTTTGTTGTGTTATGGTTCAAAAGGCATAAAACATTATTACCATCTTGCAAGCCTAGTAAATATTTATATTAAACATTCTAGATGATTGAGATATTAAAATAAGTATGAGAGAAATTATATTAGTAGGTAAATATAAAAGATAAATATCACCTTCTCTGCTTAAATATTCTCCCATAATTTTTAGTTTCTCTTTAAAAAAAAAAAAAGTCAGTAAGAGTTACTCCAAAGAACAGTAGATTCCAAACAAAGTCAAAATAAAATAGTTAAGTTAATGACATTGCACTAATATGTAAATTCTTATGTTAAACAATACTGTTAGTTTGTAAAAAAATTCAGTTTTTTCAATATTTCTGTTGTATAAATAATATTTTGTGCAAATATTAGCTTCTGTACTCAAACAAAAAAATTGCATTTTTACTTACCATTTAATATCTTTATTTACTATGTGTTATCAGAATCATTGCTGTTAATATCAAGTGTAGGATTTATTTTAATTACCTGAGATACTTACATTTTCTAAAATCTTATTTTAATAAGTAACCTAGAAACTACAATTTTAATTTATCACATTTTGCAATTTCAAACAATAACATTACATTTTGTCTATAGCATTTAGACAAAATGCTAGATCTAATGTCTATAGCATTAGATCATGATATCTAGATTTATTGGAGGTAATATGAGATTTAAAAGTTAAAAAACAATTAACCACCAAAAATGAAATGTGTTTTATGATTTGGAATTTTTAAGTAATTTAATAATCATATTTCATTAATGTGAAAAATCAATATTTTTAAAACAAAGATTAACTCTTGGCAGAATGATTTATGATGATTAATTTTTTTGATATCATAAAAGTGTACACTAGTCATCAACAAAAATCCCTTATATGTATTTTATTTTTTAATAAAAACATATTTTTATTTATGCATTTACTTTTTAGAGAGAGGAGAAAGGAGGGAGAAAGAGAGGGAAAGAAAAATCAATGTGTGGTTGCCTCTCATGCACCCTCTACTGGGGACCTGGCCTGCAACCCAATCATGTGCCCTGACTGGGAATCAAACCAGTGACCCTTTGGTTTACAGGTCGGCACTCAATCCACTGAGCCACACCAGCCAGGGCCCTTATTTGTATTTTAGAAATAAGTCTCTTCAATCCTGCCAACCTTCAGGGTTATGATGAGTTCTGCAAATTTACCCATAATGCTTTTGCTCTACTTCTGAAAATGAGAGGTTATGATGAAAGAAATACTTAGTATGGTTAGAGCTAACAGTAACATGAAGACATTGTTTCAATGCTTTTTTGAGTCGTGGATGGTGATCACAGAACATGAGAATGCATAGACACAAAGTGGAAGGTGAGACGCATAGTACAGATGTGTGTTTTCCCTTCTACAATGGATAGTTAGATGAAACAGGAGACATGGTGGGTTAGAAAGTGTTCTGGACTGCTGCTGAAACTTAAGCAACGGATTCAATGATTATATGTAAATAGAATTTGGTTTTCAAGGGACTTTTATATAACTAGCACAGTATAAAAACTTATATTTCATAATTTAATAATTTTGAATATTTTTCTGCTCTCTAATATTGATCATCAGCTGCACCTATTTAATTTAGCTGTAAAATACTTAATTTTCAAGGTGCTTTGTGTTATAGTATTATTTTATATAAAGACAGTTGACATATGAAACAGTGAAATTCAATGTATTAAGCTGGAAAAGAAGTCTATATAATTTTTTATATCTGTTATCAGATTTAACATTGATAATAATAGCCAATAATAATAGCTAACTTTTATTGAGCTTTCTGTTTATTTGGCACCCTTATTAAACCCTTTACAAGAATATTTTATTTAACAGTGGGGGTAAGGGTTTTCAGGAACTACTATAAAGGACACATGGACAAAACCTAGGGGGAGGGTGGTAGCAAGGGAGGGAGGGGGGTTTGGCTGGGGTGGCAGGGAGGGATGGGGGAAAATGCAGACAACTGTAATTGAACAACAACAATAAAATAATTTTTTAAAAAGAATATTTTATTTAAATCTCTCAACAACATGACAAGGCAAGTAAAGTAATTATTTCCATTCGTAGTTGAGTAAAATAAAGGGTATGTGAGTTAAGTCACTGACCTATGGTAAGTGTTTGGGCTTTGGCTCCAGATATGATGTAGCTACACATATTTATGTAATTGCTAGTCAAATAATAAATTATGAGTTCTCAGTAGAGAATGGCATATAGAGGAAGATCATAGTCATGTCTGAGCAGGGAGTCATGGAAGGGGTGACATTTGAAATAAGAATAATGTTTTAGAAAATTATAGCCGTAGTGAGGAACAGATCTGAGAGAGACACTCTGCATGCAAGTGCAGAAAAAAATAAAGACTCCCCAAATGAGAACAGACAGGGGCCATTCATTCAGAACTGCGTCTGACAAGGGAGTCAGCCACCATCGCTTGCAATTGGCAGGGACTCAAAGGCAAGCAGAGGAGTGGGAAAGCTTTATAGTAAAAAGAAGGAAAAGTTCAGATAAGTTTCAGTGATAAGTTGTTGACACTAGAAAGCTGGAGGAAGGCTAATGTGAGGTAAGATATCCTATGTGATTAATTTGAGGAGTGCATATGACTTTCTATGATTACCCTTAAGTCAAAAATAACAAATAAAAAAATGACAGACACTGATAAATTCTTGGCCCTTCTGTCCTGATTGCTACAAAGGCTGAGTAATGCAAAAGGCACGGGTCAGTGGTTAATTCTCCTATACGGCTTGATCATTGTCTAGTCATATATTCAGTACCAGTCTTTCCTTTTTGTTATTCTCTCATTTGTGACATGTTTACCAATTAAGGGGTGTTAGAGATCCAGATCTTATTTTCTTGGGAATGGTAGTTGTCTCCATAGTAACTGTATGAGATTTTCTTAACTTTTTTTCATGTATTATCATGGTAATTATTTGATCAGAGAGCCACTACACAGAAACATTTAAAGTTCTAGATAAAAGACAGTGGGCCAGCATTATGACCACTTCGGCAAAAACAAGAATAATGAATAGTCCCTCAAAGATAATTTGCAATCAGGAACCCTGCTACAAACTGAATCTTAGACCCCTTCCTCCCAATTCACACACTAAAGCCCTGCTTCCCCGGTGTGTTGGTATTTGGAGGAGGAGCCATGGTGTGGAAATTCTGCCTTGAGGTGGAGCTCTCGGGAGGACAAACAGGTCATGAGTGTGGAGTGCTTCCAAGAAGAGAGAGGAGATAGACGATCTCTCTCCCTGACATGGGAGTGTACCGCAAGAAGGAGCCCGTCTGCGATCCAGGGAGAAAGCCTTCACCTGACATCGAATCTGCTGGCATCTTGATCTAGGACCTCCCAGCTTCCCTAACTCTGAGAGACAAATGTTTCGTGTTTTACTCACAGAATCTGAGATATTTTTGTTATGGCAATCCAAACTGACTAAAACAAAACCTAGTGTCCAGCCCAGGCCAGGATAACGAGTCCCATAAGCAATGACAATCAATTGCAGAGATTCAAGTAGCCTTTTCTTTAAAGTGATGTATAGCCTCTTCTGCTTTGCCTGCATCATCACTGTACTTGAAAGTACAGCAGCGCATACTAACAATGGCACAAATGCCACCAGGACTAGCCAACAAAAAATATAGAGTAATGGGATTGTCTGTCACTGCTCAAGTCAATTAGTTGAAAGCGATGTGTGTTCCATATAGCACAGAGCTGGTATTATTTATATCTTCTGTCAGAGTTAATAATAAGTTTCTTACAGTCTTTTCTATATGCATGATTCCCTCCATTGGGGGCATTGCTTTGATTGTTCACACAAACAGTGAGTGAGTAATTTCCTTTCCTATAGAGCTTGAATAAATGAATGGCAACTTCAATCTGGAAATTGAAATCTGAGTTAGAATTTCAGCTTTGATGATTTACAGAATGAGGGTCTCTGTGCACAGACAATTCTTGGGTTGATTTCATTTTACTGTTAGTCTGAGGAAAATAGCATGAGTCTTTCTTGCTGGAAAAAGCGTAGTATCTGAAAGAGTCACATGGAACTCTAGGGCGGAAGAAAAGTTGTTCACAACAATTGATCAGACCTAATGCTTTACATGAACTGGGTTGCATGTCTGGGTCTCTATTAATCTTTTTCAAAAGGCATGATATTGATTTATTTCCCTACAAAGTTTGTTAAATTAAATTCGTAAATTATTTATAGTCTGATCAATGAATTGTAATAATTTTAAGGTGAGTGGTTGAGATAGGGGCATTGGTAAAGTGACAAGTTAATTTTTTTAAGGTCACCTGTCTTTGTTGGTGCGAGTGAAAATGCCATGGGCTGTAAATATGTATTGTCATGTGCACTGAAGCCCAAAGTTCCCAGAGCATTTTATGTTGTAGGCCTAGTGACAGATGACGTACCCGGTAGTCAGTCCAGATTGAGGATTTGTGATAAACTGAGAATGAGTATCTTCTGATCTAACAATAATAATAAAGATTTAAAAAACACAGAAAATAAGTCACATTTTTTAAAGAGTCTGTGACAACCAAAGGTTTACAGAAAATGATAAACAAGCGTATAAAAATAAATAATACAACAGAATTAGAGAGGGGTCTTGGTCTAATGTCTTAGAGTAAAGCTTTTCATTATCTTACATTTTGGGCTAGTTCTAATGGACTTGTTTTAACTGCATAGTTCTAGAGACTGGCTCTTTCTAAATAATCTCTGAGAATCCACAGTTTGAAAATCTCTCTTAAAGTAGAATTCCATCTGTTTGGAATTCAGGATTATATCTTACCCTATGAAATGTCCATCCAATAGTTGATTCCCAGGAGCATCACTACTGTACTTCTTTCTTAGCAGTCCCTAATAGGATTCCTTTCCATTATGTTCAAAAGCAGGTTTTCTTCTGTATATTTTTTCAGTATGGGAAATCTTATCATTGAAGATCATGAGAAAACATTATTGTAAGATGTTTCAGGAAAACAACCATATGTTGTTGATGAGATTGGCTATAATACTTGGGTCCCTGCTAATATTTTCTCATGTCTGTGTCCAGCAGGGTAGAGTGTAGTATTAGAGGTAAAATCACGGCATGTATGTGCCTTCCAGTTGTCGGTTCATAGAGGGATAATAAATGAGTGGTGCCTGAAGAAGTAGACTGTACAAGTATAAGGGCTGGCTGATATTGTACAAGGGAGCTCAAGAGTTTCTGAAGTCTTGTCACTGTCTATACCTATATATCAGTGGTTATTTCAACCTTTACGGAAGATTGTGAGTGATGAGTGCAGTGCAGGTGTTATGGGTTAGTAAAGGTATCTTTGTACAGAGTTCTTTTATAAGGTTTCTTTAAAGTGTGTGACTTAGTCACTTGATATAAAAGTTGGAATGCCCCAAACTTGGAAATACCGAATCAAGAAGTTTTTAAAACATGTCTAAAAGCTGCGGCTTTTCAAAAACAAATGATTTGGCCCACTGTAAAAAGAGATGTATAATAATTAAATCATATTCATATCCCACAGACATCAGCGGCTGCACAAATTGCATCTGGAAATGTGCAAATGGCCATTAGGGGTTTGGGTTTTGGCCATGTGCCAGCTTTAAATTTTCCCCAGAATTCTGTGTTTGACACATTGCATATAACTTAAATGATCTTAGTCATCTTCTTAGTCTTTTCCCATTTTGTTGATTTACTACTAACGAAGTTGCCTGTGTCAGGATATGTAGTTTTCTGCAGAAATTTAGGTGATACCCATTTGAAATAATCTGGTCTAACAAGCAGCAATCTTGGGAGCATCAGAGATCATCTGAATGAAGGCCTTGACTAGATTTTCCCCCCATTCCTCCTTTTCAAAATCAGTGCTTAGACATTGCTGTTTTATAATTACCTTCCTGAATCACTACAGACATTTATGCTTGAAGTAATTTATTGTGAATTCATCTTGATTGAGGTTACTTGTTTGTTTTAACAACCTGCTAGAGTTTTTCTTTGTTTTCATCTTTTTTCCTCGTTGGCTTAATTTTTATAATAGCCACATCTACTGAAAGTAGGAATAAACTTAAAAGTTCCTTAAATTGTTTATTTCTAAGGAGAAATCCAGCAAAAATTATAAAAACCCTTTATTTCCCAAAGCATAAAAAGAGCCATGTACTACTCAACAAGCATACCTGCTATTTATACAAGGTCTGTCCAGAAAGTACCCAGCCATACACTATGAAAAAGAGAGACGTTTATCGAAGAAGTTAGATACCAGCAACATTGTACACAGGACAGTGATGCCTCAGTCCCCTCAGAAGTAGGCACCTTATACCTCACACTTTTCCCAATTGCCATCAGCTGCCCCGTTGTATTTTCCTGAATCTCATCAACAGTCTGAAATCTCTTCCCTTTCAAAGGTGATTTTAGTTTTGGGAAAGACCAGAAGTTGCAGGGTGCCAAAACTGGGCTGTAGGAAGGCTGAGTCACCTGGATGATTTGGTATCTCACCAAAAAACTCTGCACAAGACGTGGTGCATGAGCAGGCACGTTGTTGTGATGAAGCTGCCCAATCATGAATTGCCCAGAGCTGTGGCCTTCTGGATGATCTGAGTATGTGGAGGCATGTTCAAACTCAAGTCAGAATTTGTGCAGAGTCGTTGTTCTACTCGCTCAGTCATTATGAATACAAGGGCCACATTGTATATGTGCTCACTCAATGTTGTCTACCACCCCCACTGCCTAGTACAGTGAAGTTGTCATTGTTCACACATGCACATTCCAGTCCACTCTCCTTGGAGGCCAGGTTACATCTATGTGGTACAAACCATTCTTGTTATATTAAAAATGGCTGAACCTTTTCTGGAGAGACCTCGTGTATACGTGTACTCTATAGGCATTGATTAATTGACAAGCCCTAGCTGTTCAAACATTTCTGCCATTTAGACTGATTTTATCTCAGGTATAGAAATGTATAATATTAGTAATAATACATGCTTCTTATTAACTTCTAGTTTCTGTATTGAGGCATGATCCATCAAAAAGTAATATTAGGTCAGTGTTCTCATGAAAATCTGTAATAAACCTAAGCAAGATAAACTCACCTAAGTGAGTAAGACAACAGTGAGTAACCTATTATTCTGGTGAGGCCCACAGAGTAGTAGGATTCAGGGTGTTACAGTGGAGAACAGTAAGATGGGGGAGAAAGGACAATAGAGTCCAATAACAGGTTAATGTCCTGGCCTAAAAGTTTTGCGTTTTCTCAGTTAGTAGTGACATAAGTACTATGTGAAGAGCCATGAAGTGAAGTGGGAAGCCTAGAGCTAGTTCAGTAAAAGCGTCGATAAGTTTTGCAGTGGCAGTTATGGTCCTAAGGCACAGAAGCTAGGCCTTTGAATCCTGATCAAGGATAAAGTTTTAGTAGGCAGTGAGTTTTTATATTTCTTCTGAAGCTGAGTTGAAATTTCAAGGATTACCAGTCACTCATGTATACAGGTTTTTGTAATAGGAGTCTAGTTGAAGAGTTTACTCCAGATTCTAAAAGGACATTATTTATGTTTAGGCTCCCCAAAGAGAGAATTTTTTTAATGTGGACTTCATCAATTAATTAAAGAGGATTGGAATTTCAAAAAATGACATTCATGTGGACAATATCTAGGTAAAATTAGAGCTATGGACTTAATATGCCCCCATTTATATTTGTAACGTAACCCCCAAGGTGGTGGTATTTGGTGGTGGGACTTTTGGGAGGTGATTAGGTCCTGAGTGTGGAGGCTTTATGAATGGAGTTAGTGCCCATATAAAATGGGCATGAAGAAGCTCCTTTTTCCCTCCCACAACATGAGGTTCCAGTGAAAAGATAGCCACCTGTTAACCAGGTAGCAGGTTAACTAGACCCAGAATCTGACCATAGGAATTCCCTGATCTTGTATTTCCAGGCTCCAAACTGCGAGAAATGAATTTCCATTGTTTACAAACCAGCCAGTTCTTTGGCTTTTTAAAAAATAGCAGCCTGAATGAACGAAGACACCTAGGAATTGTCCCAATTATAATTTTGTGAGGATCTAATATAAATTGGGACACTGTTTAGTCTATTAGGGGAGATAACAGGTTTTGTTGTTGATAAGTTCTTTGTTGTTTGTTTAAGTTTTGTTTTGTATTTCCTAGACATGTGGGTAAAGTGTGCTGGAAATTGTATGGAGTAGAGTCTGTTCTGCTCTTGAGAGTGGGGACATGATAAATGGCCCATTTTTGACCACAGTCCCTACCTGTGTCTTTGAATGCTGAGCACAGAGTCTCTGCATTCCCATCTCTTCCTCTGCTTCTTCCAGTTGTGTTAGATTGTTACTTTTTTGCCCACTTTCATCCACTTACTCCACCCTCGTTCTATCAGGCAGGTACTTGAAATTGCTAACTCCTTGGTGATTCACTTTACCATCCTATCCAGGGAGTAAAGGTACCTATTATGTTTCAGTAGAAGTACTGATAATTTATTGAACATCCAATCTAGTTTTGATTCTTATTATCAGTGGGTCTTCTTAATTATTAGCTATCTTATGAAATTGCCCACATTTGATCATAACAAGGAATGTACTTGTATGACTCTCCATCTCAAGGGGATGGCAACATTCAGAGGTCAGAAAAAAATTCTTTTTCCCACAGGGGTATACTTTTGGATCACAGAAAAATAGAGAATTTCCTCAGGAAGCTAAAAATGAAACTTCCTTTTGACCCAGCAATTGCACTGCTAGGATTATACCCTAAGAATCCTGATCCCGAAACACCAGTTCAAAAGAAACTGTGCACCCCAATGTTCATAGCAGCACAATTTATAATAGCCAAGTGCTGGAAGCAACCTAAGTGCCCATCAGTAAATGAGTGGATCAAAAAACTATGGTACATTTACACAATGGAATTCTATGCAGCAGAAAGAAAGAAGGAACTCCTACCCTTCACGACAACATGTATAGAACTGGTGAGCATTATACTAAGTGAAATAAGCCAGGTGGTGAAAGAAAAATAGCATATAATCTCACCTATAAGTGGAACCTAATCAACAAAACAAACAAGCAAGAAAAATATAACCAGAGACATTGAAATAAAGAACAAACCGACAGTAGCCAGAGGGGAAGGGGCAGGGGGATAAAACGGAGGAAAGAAGGGAAAGCGTTGTCAAGGAACATGCATAAAAGACCCATGCACAAAACCAAAGCGGGGTAGGACTAAGGGCAGAAGATGGGGGTGGGTGGGGT